>OZ026613.1:40296337-40330707 GCA_964020975.1 Hermodice carunculata | reverse complement strand
GTAGCAGCCGGCAGATTAACTTTGCTGGCATATTTTTGAGAGATGACACAATGACAGCTTCTTAAGACTTTGCCTTTTTACAAAGAAAGATAGAAATTGCCTTGCACACATATGTTTGTGTTCAGGATAATGTGGAACAATTCTTTCTGTCCTGCCAGACGACAGGCCATGTAACATGTATAAATTTCTCAAAAAAATAAAAATTAAAAAAAAAATAAAAAATATCCCAACTAGACCTCCTTTGGTATTTTATGCTACATAAAGTCAGTTATGTCCAGATTCCTGCCTTCAATTGGCTTGCCATAATAGGCCTTAATGGAAATCATGCCTTTCCATGTATATGGTAGCATAAAAATTTATAAAACGAAGTCTATTTCAAAGCTATACAGATCTTCTTTATATGTATGTCCATTTTTTTGTTAACATTTCATCTTTCATGTGCATGCCTTTTTGCTTTGTTCAAAAATTACAACTCACTGGCAAACAATGACAAATACAGATTTAAAGCACTACGACATGGAAACATGGGGTTATGCAGCAACTATAGGCACGTTCTAATGAGGATATTCTGGAAGTGCAAGTGCCAGGCACATAGCTTTTATTTGCAAATTGCAGAAAAAAAAACTTGGAATGTATTCATGATTTCATGTACAAGCATCATCAGGATTTGATATTTTAGTGGCCCATCAGTCATAGGTGGATCGATATACATGTACACACAAGGCCAAGCAGTCATGCCAGCTAAAGGTACTGTACAAGTGGGCCATGACAGCTATGTGTACATGTCTATTGCTTCAATATCTGTGTACTAATAGCTTCAAGGCCTAACTAGAACGGGGCTTCCCTGGCTACTTCTGGAGTTCAATATGAATTGCATATATATATGTATATATATATATATATTAATATATATATATATATATATATATATATATATATATATATATATATATATATATATATATGTATATATATATATATATATATATATATATATATATATATATATATATATATATATGTATTCATAATTTGTCATAGTCACAGATGTCACTCAAGCACCAGCATATCTATACATAGTCTGAGGGCCATCGTTTTAGTACTGTCTGGCAAGTAGCAGCATCAAGGCTTGGCACGCAAGCAATAAAAATTGCTGACCATGATATTTTTTCCCAAAATAGTTAGAAATGAGATTAGACAATCTATAATATGAGCTTATCAAATCCTGGCCCCAACATAGGCATAGTGGTAAGTGCTTTCAATTTAATGCTATATTTCCAGATATTCTGCTTTGCTCTCACAGAAATTTATAATATCACCACCATTCTTCTCTTTGTCATACCCCGATTGTGATAAAATAAGACCCTGGAGTTCCCCAGATAATGTAAAAATATCTGCAAGCTTGCACAAACATGCTCAATGTTTTCACCATTGAGCTAAAACAAATAGGTATTAAGCCCTAATGTAAAGTCTGGCAGCACATATTTAATGCAGACTTGGCCACATTCAATTGTTATGTAATATAAGTAGCTATCCCCAGTGCAAAATGTCCCGTTTCCTTTTTTTTTTTTTTCGTTTACCAATATAATCTCTCTGCCATTGGAGCATTTATTTCAGTCTTTCAATAAGTACTGCAAACATTGTAAAAGCTTTTACAGCAACTATTTTATGCATTAATTTCATTAACTGTACAACAAAGCTTATATTTCTATGTAGCTTAAACGATCAGTTTCTATATCATTCAGTGCAAAAGAAATGGGGGTAGGGTTAATACCAAATTGTATTGTCATAACTTTCAGACCCTAAAAACATTGTCAATTTGGCTGAATCTAATATGTGTACAAACACAAAACTTGATTTGTTTTTCTCCCTATTTGTAAGCAGGGCCACAGAGATTGAGACTACATTCAAGGTAAAGTCATATTGTAAATTGATTTATTTTTGCATGTGTAAATTTTGACAGTTTTTGTATTTGACATTTCACTGCAGTTTTGATTTTACTGTTTTGGACATAATTCCTATTCAAACAATGTTAAAATACTATTTTAATGTGTTTTTATTGTCACAGTTCTGTGCCATTAGTGAAATAAACGAAAACAAGAGTACAGCAAAATTAAAGCAATTTACAGTATTAGATTGGAGACAGGGTGGGGAGTATTTCCCAATTCATATTTTTTAATTGGATTTTTTGAAATTTTCTTTCTTTCTTTCTTTCTTTCTTTTCTCTTCCTTCCCTCCTTTCTTTCTTCCTTTCTTTCTGTCTATGGTCCCTTATGCTGTCAACAGAATTAAGTGTACAGACTCATTCACTTCACATAAATTGTGAAATAAGCCAAGCATTGACTTGCCCACTAAAAAACCCAATCCCAACGTTTTCCACTCCACCAAGTGTAGAGGAGATCATAAGCAGCTTGATCTGCTTAAAAGGAGGCAAGACTGACTTATAAGTTATTCTCCATAACACAAAAACAAGTGTATACTTCTGTTCAATACTACACGTATGTCTTTCAGGCATCACTGGAATCTCTCTCCACAATTACAGATTTCATCACTCAGTGACCAATCAGATAACTCCTTTACATCCTGGTTTTTTATTAAAAAATACAGAGTAAAAACAAAACAAAAATGTGCACATTATTAATGTTCTCCTTCCTCACAGTCCTTCTACAAAAAAAAAAAAAAAATAGCCAGAACAAACTTCAGATAAAAGTAAACATGTATGTTAAAAGCTTGCCAAACTTCCTTTCTGATCAAAATCTGTATGTAAGGATGCCCTTGTCAAAGACCCAAACTTCAGAAGTGTTTTAAAAAACCACTGAAGCCCTTTCAAGTAAAGCCACATTATGTGCTCTTGTTTATCATTCTTCAACAAACAAGAAAGCAACAATTTAACCCTCTTGATCTTCTACAGAGTCCATTCTGCAGAAGAGTGTTTTTGTTGGGTAACTGTGGAGAACTGGCCTGGGTGTTTGAAACTGGCAGATGAAAAGACATGCCACAGCCATGTAAGCAACACATAACACATAAGGATTCCCATGACAGGTTTGAGTAAGGCATAAAAGCCCTGTACAAAATCTCAGACGCTTGCTCTGAATAGAGAGCCAATCTGTCTAAAGAGAAATGTACACACATTTGTCTTCCTGGATACTCCAGTAAGTAACAGCTTTCCATAATTTCCATTATTTGGTACTCATGACAAAACTCATTTTCTTACAAAAAGTCATCATCTTAGCCTGCTTGGTCAACAAGACAAAAACACAAGCCCAGGGGTTGACATTAAGGCAAGCCTTGTTGTATGGCACAAGTAGATTTTCACCCGGGACAAACAGAAACTATGAGCTTAATTAAGAATTGAACTTCCTTTCTATTGTATTCATCGAAGAACGTTTCCACTTTTTTGACAGGCAGTTTCCATGATGTGTTAGCCAAGATACAGAATCACTGGGCTTGACTATAATGTTTTTGATAACATTTTAATGGATCTAGCAGTAATGTAAAAGAAGAAAAAAGAAAAAAAAAAAAAAACACCTGTAAGAATTGTAAGTGTCTTTTGTTTACAATGTATAAAGAGGAAAAACACTTGTAAGAATTCTAAGTGTCTCTTGTGAGATATTCTCTTGCATTGGCAGAAAAAATGTGTTATCTATCATGCCTTATAATTCATACTTTCTGGTCTTAATCCCTTTCCAGTTCTAACTGATGGATTCTCACAAATAAGGGTCAATTCAATCAAGAATCTCTTAACAAAACTTCCTAGTACATGCTTGGAGGTTGGCATGTATATATTTGGTCCATTGAGGCCAATCACACCTGAGGAATATATTTTCTGTCATATTTTGACAAAATAATAGCTTTATGGGAACAATTTTGAGCCTTCTCATAATGAAGAAAGCTTAATGAGTCTTTTTAGAGCTTTACGGTGGAGATTATAAGCTACAAGGCTTCAAGGAAAACACTGGGGCATACAGGTGTGTGTAGAATGTTGCAAAGATTTGGCTCTGAAGACAAGTCTCTCACATTGTAAACCTTTATGCTGCCTTGGGAAAAGAAACTTTGTTCAAGAACTGACCCCGTTTACACCATAAATATCTAATACTGTATCATCATAAATTTTTGTGAGAGATAAATATTCCCAAATTTTCCCAAGGAAACCCAGTTCGGGAATATTAAACCTGGGAAAATTGTAGCAGATTGAATGTGGAATGAAAGCCTGCATAAAATTGGCAAAACAAAACTCTTGAAATTCTGATTTGGAGTGTATGCAGGAAATTTTGTGCCCTGGAATATAAAAAATTATACAGTATATCTCTGAAGGACACAAAGCAGAACTCACCATATTTATTGCTGAACATTCATAAGGGAGTTTCAAAAGAGAAGATGGATGAAGACTGGGAAGGAGAAGTAGACATGTACATATATGCTTTAAAAACACAGCTGGCATGGAAAGCTGACAGCAAATGCTGAAGGTTTTCACATGAGCTTACCATACAGAGGTTCAGTGGAAAACTGACAGCACCATGGGACATGTGCAAGATCTTCACAAGAGAGTGCCTGGTAGGAGAATTCAGCTATGGGTTCAACTCTGTAACTTTGTTAAGTTACATGCTTGATGGATTAAGCAATTAGGGGCATCTATGATCTAGTGATCAATGATAGATTATTCCAGTCTTTGGATGAGTGATCTTGGCCAACTTAGTATTCTATCTACCTGGTCATTTATACACTTCTCCATCCCACCACAGCTTGGTTTAGTTTTCAACACTCTTTCGCGACTCCTGGGAAATCAATTGGTTTCCTTAACCCTTTTCCGTTGCTTTTACAATTTCTGTCCTCTAAGTTTACACATTTTTTCCTACGCTGACTGATTGTCAAGTCAAATGACATAAATATTTGACTTTCATATTTGAATGGCATATACATGCGAGACTTGATCTTGGCCAGTACAATTCTGAACTTTCAATAATTTTTTCACTGAATGCATTGCATCATCATTAAACAATGTGACAAAAGCTGTCACCACAAACATCCTATCAATGAAGGGTTAACATACGAGGTTAAACCAATATGTTATGTTGTCACTAGGCCCAAACGATCTCCACAAACTGTTTACTTTGATGGAAATCCAATTTACTGTTCTAATGAATTTGGGATCTTTACTAAAATTAATATAGACTTAAAAAGCTCTACTGAGCATTAGCTAGAATTACTGCCTCAACCGAAATCTCATCAGTATCCCGCGACTGTCATTGAAGTAGCTGCAAATATCAGCAAGCCTTAGTAAGCATCTGCATAGTCTAATTTACTTGATCAGGAGGCCATCTAAGCGGCCCTGCCAGTGCGCCAAAAATAATCAAACACCTGGGAAACTTATGTCACTTCATACATGTATTTAACAGGTATCCAAATCTGTGTGATTATAAGGATATTTATGTCAATTTCTGGGTGACAGAACCTCTTTATCGTATCATTTTATATGAAAATCATTCTTGTATAAAAAAAGACAAACTGGTATTTTGGCATACAAATTCAATGTGTCATTTCACATATAAAAATTGTATTATTTCAAATGTGTCATATGTGTAGCTCACACATATAATAAATAAATCTTAGAAATAAAAATAAACAGTCCATCAAGAGTGATATTTGGCCATGTAGATGTGGGTAAAACTAAAAGAAACAATTTCAAATCACTCCACGGAAGATAAATTGCAATTTTTCTAAGCCGCTCACAGTTATTTATTTGCATACATGTATACATAAAGACTGCAATCTACTTTTCTGTTCAACATGGTTGCATCCCTAAATCTGTTTTTGCTTAAAATTACATGTACTATCATTGGACCCACAAATTATCTGAATTCTATATTACAGTAGTAAAGGTCTCATAGTCAGCATTCTGTTTTGCTTTTGTTTTTTTGTATTGCAAGACCAGTTATCTGGTTATGCAACAGGACTAGACCCTATCCTGCCTAAACCGACCAAAACTGGCTGGTGGTCAAATGTCAATTTTTTTTTTTGTCATCTGCTTCAGTGTTTTCAACTAATTCCAACAGTGATGAAAAACGACTTGAATGAGAATTACAGATGAGACCTGTCAAGATTGCGTCCCAAGTCAACAGCTTTCCTTGGCACGGGTTGGCCAAGGAAAGCTGTCCACTCAGTTTTAATTCAAGAGGGAAGGGTTAACAGGGCAATGGAAAACCCAGACTTTAGGCCCATCTGCTGGTACTTGTATCAAAGTTCTTGTCATGTGTATCTTCCTGGTAGATTTAGGTAAAGACACAGGAAAAAAAACAAAAAAACAGTCACTTACATGGTATGATCTGACACAGCCCTATAAGACAGCTGTCAAGATGACGTACAGTCAGACTTGGATTCCTTATTGATCCTATTTAATATACAACTACAAACTCAATCAATTGAAGACAATAAAATAATTTAGGGCTGCCATGAACAAACACTGTGGTACTCTGGGATAAAAATTCTACATCAGATACAACACCTACATCATGATGGCTCATTTACTTGATTCGTAACACTCAATCTCACATTTGGTCATGTCCAAGGTCTAACATGTCTCTAGGTATACTGCACAGCATTATGTAATATAACCCTTGACTTTATGTTATGGCTTAGACCTTGGAAATAATAAGACAAAGTGCATAGACTGTCAAAGCGGACCTGTATAAAGGGATCCGAAAGACGAGATTAAGCTAGGTATTCTCTACACTTACATTATTGCAGACGTGACAACTGAATTTGTTTGCCATTTTAAATTTTGTATAGTTACATGGTACAAGCTCCATTGATAAGCTAACAAAATAACAATAAATAAAAACGTGACCCTTATAAGCTTTAAATTTGATTGTGGTATAATCTCTCTCTCTCTCTCTCTCTCTCTCTCTCTCTCTCTCTCTCTCTCTCTCTCTCCCTCTCTCTCTCTCTCTCTCTCTCTCTCTCTCTCTCTCTCTCTCTCTCCCTCTCTCTCTCTCTCTCTGTCTGTGTATATACTGTATTGGTTTATTCAGAATTAATGCTTATATACATTTGTATCATACATTGTATGCATGTGTAATACATGTACATACTTATGTGCCAATTCTAAAGAGGGCCCTGGGAAGCTTAGTGCTTCTTGCACTAAACGAATTACTTTCTGAAATTCAAATGTTTATATATATATATATATATATATATGTATAATCTATATTTATTTAATACACTGTATATCTGATTCTCATGTAATCTATATTTGTCGATCAGATTGCATATATCGAAGTCTCATTAATCTATACCGGTATATGTTAACCATGCTGTTCAGTCTATATTGATGAATCATACTGCATATATTTGACTCTTATAAATAGTCTTTTTTTTTTTGTTAATAATACTGTTACAACACACTGCATCAGAAAATAGGCCTAAAGATACTTTGGGTCTGGCTGAAGACCATAACCAAATGGTTCATGACGGTACTTTTAAATTCCAGTCCACATTCCATGTAATTACCTGTACATCATAGTTTTCCTAGTTATGACTTCATCTGACACTGACTAATTATCATAAACAACAGCTTACATCTGCTTGATGTTCAAGGTTCAAATCTAAATAATTTCTCCCACTAAATCAAGTTAGTAGAGTTTGAAAGACCTTTGAACTATTGATGAAGTAAAACAAGCCCAACAAATCCATCAATTAAAAGGAAATTTATTTGCATTAAACAGTGTTTAAAAATTCATGTGTAACATGAATTTCAGAACTGCAATATTTTATACTTGGCCTTCTTTATTTTCTGTCATGGTATATTATTTATTTCCTGCATGTTTGACAGCAGTTTATTTTTTCTCTTTCACTCATCAAGAGCCTCGCTGGCATGTTACCCTGCTTTCTGCTGATTCATTTCCTGCTGAGCTACCATGCTGTAAAGAGCATGCACAATTTCCATTGTGCTAATAACACTCCTGTAGCCCTGACTCCAATATTTTTCATTACAAGATATATTCAATTTACCAGCAACTGAACATGTCTGATTGCCTGCTTCCTTTCCAGGAACAGCTGCTTGAACCACTTCCCTGTCAAATTCTGGTGCTGCATCAGTAAATCATAATCTGTATGCCACAACAGGCAACTGTAGAGGGTGATGAATAAATGAATTTATAACTTCTACATCCTGTCACATTCTTGGTTGCCTGGAAAACAGACCAATCTCATTTTTTCTCCACTCCACTTGGTCTGCCCTTTGGCCACATGATCACTGTTTTAGCATTGAAAAAGTGACTCATTTTCTAATTGGTCTAATTTGGTTACCATGGTAGCAGACAATGCAACAGTTCATGAGAAGAGTAACAGTGCACTCTCATTACCCTAACTATGTGTGTTTGTTTGTTTTGTTTTTTATCCCATGTACGTGTAGTCCAGAGTAATCATGGATGGGCCATTCAGCACCGTGTAGAATGGTCGGGTACACGCCCTACTTTTGCACTGGCCCAACATCGCTCACTTTTTCACCTAGGATGTTGATTCATCATCTGCTATAGTATTTGTCATTGATCGGTGTTTCCACACAATACTATCAATTTTTTTATTTGAAATGGTAGCGAACACTCTGGACTACACATGCAAGGGTTGAAAATAAAACAACACTCTCACAATTACCTGGCCGTAAATTCTGCATGACACGAGCGTACCGGTGGAGTGGAAGGATATACTTGATGATGACACCCCCCCCCCCCCCGTGGCGGGCTGCATCTCATGTATCATTCCCCTCCAATGGTACGCTCATGCCATGTAGAATTTACAGCCAGACACTCACACTTGAGTAGTTTTATTATCTTAACTTGCAGGGGGTCACACATGTTTTCATGTTTGCATGGTTTCATTATTTTGTACATATACACTCTGAATTCAGTTTATCAAAATACATGTACATTGTTTTCTTTAATTTACACAATTCTACAAAATCAATGTCTGTCACATGATAAAGAGATGTGGACTACTAGTCACGTACTGTAAACACTGACAATAAATAACACAGTCATGTGGCAACATAATGTTGATGGAAGCAAATGCTGAGTTTTGACACAAGTCCATGTATTTATAGATCCAAATACTGCCAATGTATCCTTCTTTCAGTGATCATGCATTTTGATTTTCATAACACATGCATAATGGAAGCAAAAAGTACTTCCTGAACTGTTTGATTACAATAACAAGAGGACTGTGACTGTCCATAATTTCCTGCAAATCTACTGTATCATTTGCTGCTAATTGCAAAACAAAATGGTTGACAAAATATGAACTCCACACTTAACTGTACCAATATCTCTGTCTGAACACTAAAGCCTGTATAAAATAGATCACAAGTAAAGGCCTAATCAAGCATGTCCATGACCCAAACTCCAGAGAATACACCAAATCAGGAATTTTCATCAATAGGGATATTTTATTTATAAACGTCCCTGATCAGATGCTCAATGCAGGGTCAAGGTGTATGTAAACTACAGATACTGCACAAGAGACTGAGTACAGATGTTCATGAGACTGGATCAGCATGATCAAGGACAGCCGATACAGGGATAATGTGTGCTGCCAGCCACACCCTATGGTAAAGATAACAGTTACGTACAGAACGCATAACACACTCTTTGTGGCAGAACACATCTGACCCCACAAAAAGTATTAGGACCCCCCCCCCAAAAAAAAATAAGTGAATAAATAAATAAATAAATCCAGTACAGTATATTATGAGCACATTAATTTCAATGGAAGGTGTCTGGACAATTAAAATAAACTGTTCAAATCAGACAGATTTGATCATTAATGGTGATGATTGTGTTCCATATGCTTAAAACCATTCATAGAATCATCTAAGAAAACTTCAACTAAAAGCACTTGGCCAAAAGTTGCTAGCCTTGACAAGGAAATGACTGGGATATAATGATAATAGTGAAAAGGTTCATCAAGACTAAAACTTTATAGCAGCAAGTACAACATAATGCAAACAGTAAATGGTATAACACCTGTTAGGGGCACCTGGCACTTCTGCAGGTATGTGTAGCATCAATTGTCCCAGCAGGTAGAAGGGTGTAATCACAGCTATGGCGGGCTTGTATCTCCCCAAGTCATCAGAGAGAAACTCTCACTTTCTCCTCAAGTCATCTTGAAGACAGACAGAAACTCCTGCATGTGCACCAGTTTATCTGACACTGGCAACTTTTACACTAATTTAGTTGAACAGTAGATAAAAACTTTTACGTCATTGAGACAGATAAAGGTGTGTTCATCGATTCATTTGAGCAATATGTAAAATGCCTAATTTATACATTATTTCAGAAGCAGGCAAACATGCTGATTTCACTTGTTCGCTTTTGATATTTTTTTTTTATTTCACATGCTGATTTCACTTGTTCCCTTTTGATATTTTTTTTCATTTCACATGCTGATTTCACTTGTTCGTTTTTGATATTTTTGTTTATTTCACATGCTGATTTCACTTGTTCGCTTTTGATATTTTTCTGTCAAAACTATTACCAAAATGTCTTATATTCTTCCTTTTGTAGTTTAAGATGCTTGACCAAAACTTGTCTGTTGTAAATGATAATGCATTCAAAGCAAAATGATAATGCATTGAAAAAGGGACCACATTTCAATAGAAATACCTATGTATGGGACCTTACAAAGTGAAGCCATCAAAAGTTTAATGTTGACAAAAAAAACCCCACAAAATATTACTTTTGACTGTAAGCAAACTGACAAAGGAAAACCATCAAAAGTTCAATGTTGACAAAAACCTGAAGTATATTACTTTTGACCCTAAGCAACCAAACAGACAGTGACCACATGTATAAATGTGCTGTTGTGACCCAATTTCATGGAACATTTTCCTTCCTGTGTTCCTTTATTCCAACAAAAATCCCACTTTAAGACCACAACTAAGACAAGGAATATTCCGTATCCCTTGTCTCAGACCACAATTATACTTTTTTGCCACATTTTTACAGTAGGCCAATTCTGCTAGAATTTCTGTAGTCTTATTCCATTTGTACCCACCAGAAGAAAGGGGGACAAAACAAGTTCTACTGACTATACAGATCAAATAGGCAGTTCACCACCATAAATATAGGTCCATTTATGGGGCACACATTGTGTTTCATCTGCTGTCAGATATCTGACGGCTTTGTTAACAAGCCAGTCCTTAAAAAAAAAAAAAAAAAAAAAAGGTCCCCCAAAAATGATAAATTCATTGAGACACAGTGGCAACATCCTAGGAGTCTGAGTGGTGAGCCCCAACAAAGCCCTTGAACACAGCTTTGCCTTGGCGGCCACACACGAGCTGGCATGTGTATCCCATGATGCAATGTGTCACACCGTGATGATGCAGAAAGCAAGCTGTACAGTTGCCTGGCCAGTACCACCTGGGCATCTGATAACTACATGAAAAAATAGTGGATGTAATCGGTAATAAATAACTTTTAGAGATCAGCATCACTTGAGTTACAGGTATGCAACAACAGTGTACTTACAATCAGTGAACACTGAACTTTGTCAGATTTCCCAAAAGCACACATTGGCTTCATGCACACTTGCACCCTTGCCTTTCTTGCTGAAGCCAAACATCTTTTTTCTTTCTTGGTGCATTTCTTCTGATTTTATACATCAAAGACCTTAATTCTACTATTGTGTCTCCTGAAAACATTTATTTGTTTTGTTGTCAGAGAGAGAGAGAGGAGTGAGAGGAGAGAGAGAGAGAGAGAGAAGAGGAGAGAGAGAGAGAGAGAAGAGGAGAGAGAGAAGAGGAAGAGAAGAGAGAGAGAGAGAGAGAGAGAGAGAGAGAGAGAGAGAGAAGAGAGAGAGAGAGGAGAGAGAGAGAGAGAGAGAGAGAAGAGGAGAGAGAGAGAGAGAGGATATTTTTTATGTATTGTATTGCATGTGGCAATTTAATTTTTTCTAACCAGGCAAAGCCTAGAAGTTACAAAGCTGCTAAGTTATGTACAGACTTATAAGCATTGTTTGGCCAGTGATTTAAGGCATCCAAAAACAAAACAAACAAATTGTCAAGCTGCTTAATTGTCTTTCTAGTCATGTTACTTCTAACCCTGATGATACTAAATTACATCATCCTTGTCATTTTTTTTAGACCATTAAAATAAATACAAATAGATGTATAGGGATACAAATCTTCAGCATTAGAAAATAATTTGTAAATTAATGAGATTAACCCACTGATACCCTGTTTGACCCTTTCTAGCTCAAAATGCCCCCAAAGTGCCAGGATGTATAAATGTCATCTGCTCAACCATTTGTCTTAAATTTTATTTTTTCTTTCAAACTGCTGTATGAAGGAAGAATAATTCTTGTACAGAATCATATGCCAAGGTCAACAGCTTTCCTTTGTGTGCTCTGGGCACAAACTCGTTGACTCAAGCTTTAATTGGACTAGGAAAGGGTTAATTTGATGAACTGGTGGGCACAGCCAGGCCACTTGAACAAGCTGCCAGTCTGCAGTCGTAGGCTTTCCCTGTGGCACTTTCATAGCAGCCGTGTTCTTTCTACACCAATCACTGATTGAGTAGGATAATTCCCTTACCATTTTAATGGCTCTACATCATGCTAGGCCAAATGGAATTAAGTAGGATGTACAGCAAAAGGCCATGGTAGTGCTTAAATAGGCTGACATTTATTACTGAAGTACCACGCCATGCTTACGACATTGACTGTCTTTTCTGAACTTAGAAAAGAAACTCAGCTTTTCATCAAAAAAAACAAAAACAAAAAAACTGTTTTCTGCAGAATGCTAGCCGGCTGCATTGTGGTGCCTTTAAAAAAAAAAGACAAAAGATGCTTGTGGTGCTTCATGTACAGCATACATGTTACATTGTATTTTCTTTTTTTTTCACCATATCGCATCACAGTCAAAGGCTCTGCCAACATGGCTTCCTCAAATATACAACCAATTCAGTGAGCTTATAATTTTATTTTTTTTAATCTAAATTTTCCTCCAATATTCAAGTTAAAAACCACTCTTAGACCTTGAAGCCCTGGAACCAATAATACACTGGAAATGAAGTTTACATTTCTGACACACAGTAAACATTACGAGAGATAAGGAGGCTGACATAATTCATAAAAATCCATACATCAATGTTAATCATGAATGGTTTCCAAGATAAAGCTGCTTCTAGGCAGTCCTGGCAAAATGCACAAATAATGCAGATACAGGCTGCATTAACCCTTTTCTGCTCACAGTAAGACTTTGTTAATAGCTCCTCTTGGCATGGATTGGGTGCGCAAACCCATGCCAGGGAAAGCTGTTAACCTTGGGCATCCATAATGATTGGTCCCATCTCCAATTTTCATCAGAAAATGGTTCCCATTAACATGAAATTGAAGCAGAAACATTTAAAAGCAGGCAGACACTTCACATCTGGGTACTTTTGGGTAGGAAAGGGTCATCATATGGATTGTTGCTAAGTCTCAGTTATGGAGGTCAAGATCATAAATTGTCGTGTCAAAGACCCCCAGAAAGGGATAAATCACTTTTTCAAAATTGAATACAAATAAAAATCTCTTACACATGCAAACTGATCAGCTATGCAATCAAGTTACCAAAAATTGAATAGCAATCTTTCCATGAGCAAATGCCGCACAGGAATCCAGTAGTTTTGTGCCTTTGGGTAAACACTCATCACATGGTGATTTTTGCTTTGTTTAACAAAAATAGAAATAATACACTAAAATCGTGGTTTCTTACTAAGGATTAGGACAAATAAAAAAGTGTTTGTTTCTCATTTCTGCATGCATCAATTTTTCCACCATATCAACTTTTCTTCTTCTTTTAATTTCATTTTGGTCCAGTGTTTTTAAAACCTAGGCCAGGGTTCAACATGTGCGAATTAAAACTTTTTTGAGGAGATTTCCATTGCTATTTTTCAATTTGCTACAAGACTTCTCTCTGGTGCATTATTATACATGTGTATACGCATGCTACATCACATTCAACATGTCACTGCATACTCCAGGGCTCTCCGAGTCTAGAATGAAAAGAAACTATGCATATAGTGGACATCTCGATAGAGCCTTTGGGAGCTATTATTCATATGTCCCTATACTCATTTAATTGTCTTGGTATTTCAGCAATGGAAAAAAAGGAGGAAAACGCTCCCTCCCTCATCACTTCTGTCTCCCAAGCTGAATGAGAAACAAGTTGCCAAGACCTACTTCTGTGTGACACATGGTATTCGTGCTTATCTGTTAAGATACTGATATCTTAGACCTCAAAATCCCTTGCTTCTTTATATATTTTTTAGTTTGATATTTTTCTTACACTTTAGAATATAATATTCAGAGAAATGCTGCAGCAGGGCCAATGATTTTCCGTTTTTTCCAAAACCGAAGCGGAATTGTGCATTTTTTTCATCCTTGAAACAAAATTTGATATTTTTTCTTATATGAATTATATATAAATATATAGCAGTGAAACAGAATTTGAAAAATTTTTTGCTGATGAAGCGGAATTCCTCTTTTTTTGAAACAGAAAATCATTGGCCCTACTGCACATCCAGATATCCTTTCACATTTTGAGGGCCTCACAAGAAAACGAAGGGACACATCAGATATATATATATATATATATATATATATATATATATATATATATATATATATATATATATATGTATGTGTGTGTGAACTTCAAAGACCATCTGGATCCTAACAGAATATAAGCTACACAGCATTGCAAGAGGTCCTACTGTTCACAATACCTTCAGGTTCTCTCCTGCTTCCGAGAGCCCCATGTGGCTACTAACCCCAGGTCACATGCTTTCTGATAATGACTGGGCTTCTCCTGGTAATGTAGACAGTTCTGCCAATAAGCAACAACATTGATACATGGGGCAGACCCGCCTGGCATACACTGACCTGTCTGTTATTGAATTCCTCTGGTTTATGTGGCCCCCATCAATCTTCACTCCTTGACAGCTCTGAAAACTTATTGTCCGCCCCTTTTTCATGTAAGTGCATATAATGAATATGCAGAATATACAAGGATACAGTGAAACTTTACTTAAAAAACGCTTTAATGGATTTTGACACAAATTTCCAGGGATTTAAAGCCAAATTCCTTGATATTTAACTCCTCCTTGTCACATACTGGTACTCTATATTCTGGTACCTGATCAATTTTACAGGGAACAGACAATGTCAACAAGACAAGGTTTTACTGTATTATCTATGTGCCCAAAGGGTGTGCACAGGAATGGCAGTTGAACTGCTATAATCTCATTATAAACTGAAACACTATACACTTGATGAAAGTGCATACTGTATGTATAGGCCTGGTTGCTATACAATGGCAAGTGACTGTGAAGTACTCAACCAATTATCTGCATTATGCACTCAGAACTTGAGGAACACAACCTAAGCTCCTGTCATTTAACACAAAGGCAGCGTCCAGTTGAATGTTTGTGTATGGTCAAAGGGAATATAATATGGGTTTGCCTAAGACACAGATATGTCCATCCAAAAGGAATATGATCTGCAAGTGGATAATAAGAGGCCCATGGGCCTAATGCTCTGACATGCAATCAGATGACCATTAAAAAAAAAAAAGTTTCCTGAAAAGCAATCCCTCTGTGACCTTGAGAAAACAATTCACAAAAAAAAAAAAACAAAAACAAAAACAAAAACAAAAAAAAGCTTTACTTGCCTGCTAAGACAGTAAGACAGACTGTGTTTGCTTGCATAAATTCTGAGAGTACTGCACACCTGAAGCCCCATCAGAATTTTCACTAGCAAAAGCAAGTCTGCTCAGCAGGCAATATGTACAACGCAAGCAGCCTACTTTCCAAGACTCTACGTCTGGGACAACAACTGGACAATGACTTCTGCGGTACCTAACAAAAAAAAGCAATCCAGTACCTTTAACTGTATCATGGCCTGCACCAGGTTTTTTTTGTTTTGTTTTGTTTTGTTTTGTGGAACGAGTGTATACATGTACTTCTGTGGTATATTACAATGTATACATGTACTTCTGTGGTATATTACACTGTTATTGTATTACTGTGCACCTATTTCATAGGGTGTTAATTCTAAAAGCTAGTAGTTTTTACATTTTTCAGACATTTAACATAAGTTTTAGTTTAACTATTTTGGACAAAGTTCATATCAAACCCATGTTGAAATAGTATGTAACTGTTTTTTCATTATTTTATGGCATCAGTGAAATAAGCATACTTAAAAAACCAAAATTAAATCACTATACAGTACTGTAGGCATTTTTGTAAACAAGAGGCCCATGGGCCTAATGCTCTGCTAGCATCATGGCTATATTGGACTGTTCATTTCAAAGCTGTGAGTCTTCAAGTGGCTCCTGAACATATAAAGCTTAATGTAAAATTTGTCCACCAGATGGCACTTTGCTCCACATGTGATCATAGCTTATTTGTGCAACCCCTGTGATGAATATTGTCGCATGTGCCAAGACAACAATTGGTGAGTCCTTAACTTTATATCCTCAGTGACCTTGGGACAGAAGATCAAGGACACCCAGATTATGTAATACAAGAAGCCCATAGGCCTGCCTGGTGCTGTGCTCACATTGCCATTGAAGTCCAAGCTACACCTGGCCATTACAAAATCACCTCTTTCAACTTTACAGGCATGCTGGCCTCCCAAAAATAGGTCAAGGTAACTGATATTATTTACCATTCTAGCTTTGGACATTGAATATATATCCTATAATTTTGGCAAGTCTAATCCAATTACTTTTTGAGATATAGAATTTTATATCTTAACACACATTTTGGCTCATAATTTCCACCAAATTATAGGTGGCACCACTAGTATCATTACCAACTAAGACTTTGACCTCCACCAAATTTGGTGAAGATCTGCCACAAATTAAAGATGCTACAATGTTCACAAGATTTTAATATTTTGACCCCAATATTGCATAATATTGAAGGTGGCGCCACCAATATAACAAAACAACCTAGATTTTTATACCCCCTATAAGTCCTGAAAGTTATATTGGGCTAACTTGAAAACTGTGTACAGTAGTGCAGTCAAAAGATTTTCACATATTTATTACATAATACTATAGAAAGCGCCACCAACATTGATGCCGACAAAGATTTTTATATACTTTATAACTCCTAAATGTTACATGGGCCTATCTCAAGAATTGTGAGGTGCAGAGCATTCATGAGATGACCTCAATATTCAAACTGGCCATTTGACCTTGACCTTCAACTTGGATTACAAATTTTTTACGCTCAAAATATGCGCCTAACATCCAGCATTCCATATATAGTCTGTTTGTTCAAATCAGAAAATAATTTTTGAGTTATAGAGGAAAAACAGTAAACTTGGACAAGCACCGAACACCATAATAACTGGGTCACGGTGACCCTAAAAGTAGGTCACCAAGTACAGTTTTTTGCATTATATAATCAAGTGCAGTTTTGATCTGGAGGCTCAATTCTCTTTGCCATTGATGTCCAAACTACACCCCACCATTACAAAATCACCTTTTCAAATTTACAGGCATGCTGACCTCACAAAAATAAGTCAAGGTCAATGATATTACATAACATCCTACCTTTGGCCACGGTCTATAAATCATATAGAGTTGGCAAGTCTAATCCAATTACTTTTCCGAATACAGAATTTTACATCCTTAAACACATTTTGGCTCATAATTTGTCTAATTATAGGTGGCGCCAATAGTATCATTAGCAACTTAGACTTTGACCTCCCCCACAATCCCACCAAATTTGGTGAAGATACGCCAAAAATTAAAGATGCTAGAGTGTTCACAAGATTTTCATTTTGACCCCTTCATTACATAATAATGTAGGTGGCGCCCCCAATATCGAAAGCGGCCTAGATTTTAATACACCCTATAAGTCCTGAAAGTTATATTGGGCTAACTTGAAAACTGTGGACGGTATCGCACTAATGAGCAAAAGTTCACGGATGGACGGACAGACATGAGCAGTCGCATAAGCTCTGCAACCTTTGGTCAGCAGAGCTAAAAACTGCAAGATTGTTGTGACAATGACTCCCTAATTTGAAGTTCAAAGGTCAAGAGCCACCACTGGGTCTCCCATGTAAGAGTACGAGTGCCAGCTCATTTCAAACTGACAGCCTTGAAACTCGCAATTACACCTATTGGGTGTGAAGTATAACTTATAATGGTGCACCCTGATTTACCCCTCCAGTCAACTCATACAGTTTTCTCATTCTACACTATGATCGCTACTGGGAATTGCATGTTTTCAGACAATTTCCCTGGCAAATCAACATTTCAACTTTGAATCATTGTCACCACAGTTCTAGTGGTAAATGAGCAATGTTTTGAACCAAACACTTTGAGCCCTTCCTTGTTATTACATTCAGGTGGCCAGATTTTGTGGCATTGATCATATATCTGGTGCTTATACAGTGTCATGATTTAAATTATCAAAAATTAAATTTTATGGCTAAAATCTATATTATCCTCTTCCCCTTCAAATTAAAGACTGAATCAACAGCTTTCCTGAGTTTAGTGTTTACTTCCCAACCCATGTCAAGCAAAGCTGTTGACCTGGGTCATGTTATCTTTCTGGGTCCTGTCTATATTTTCATTAAAATTGTAATTTGATTATTACTGTTTAAATTAGTGTACAACAGTGAAGCAGATGACATTTGACCACTCACTGGTTTTAGGTAGTTTAATGGAAAAAGTTTATTCTGCATTTTAACTGGTGATGCCACCATACTGTCAACTGATGGACAGAGATACCATATGTGTGCACTGACACTGTATTCAATACATGTAAATACTGTAAATTGCTTTAATTTTGCTGTATTCTTATTTTCACTTATTTCGCTGATGGCACAAAACCGTGAAAATAAAAAACACAGTGAAATAGTATTTTAACATTGTTTGAATGGGAATTATGTGCAAAAAGGTGAAATTAAAACTACAGTGAAATGTCAAAAATACAAAAACCATGAAAATTTATACACACAAAAATAAAGCAATTTGCAGTAGTATGATTGTACAGAAAATCAATCAATTCATGATATGCTCTTAGGTTCTACTTAAAGAGAGTCTGATATAAAGCGTTTGTGCGATATATGTACATCTATTCATGTCTGGTTAATTCAGCAAAGGTTTCTCACATGTCTCTATCATCAAATACTTGACAGATATGTAAGAATTAACTGATTCCCATGTAGTGCACTCATTGAATTATAGCTATTTCTGTCTGTCTGGCCACTCATCCAGTCATCCAATTTCAACTTCTCCAATCACAGTGCTTGTGTCAAAACATGAGGCTTATCACAACTGATGAGCACTCTGTTCAATATTGAAATGACTGAATGAATGAATGAAATTGAAAACAACTTCTGCTAACTTCTTTAATTTTCAACATCCTTAGCATGTTCTTAGGTAGGCCTGCACCACTTTCACTTCTTATAATTCATTAAATTGCTTTGCTTGATCATGTGATATGCAGCCAAGATTTTAATTAAAAGAAACAGACACATGTATAATCACCACATTTTCCTTTTTAAGCGTCCCCTATTTTTCTGGCACAAAAGTTCTGGTTTTGACATAGACGGTGACTGGATTGGTATTATGGATCACTGAGAGATTAGGCTGTTCTTTTTGGGGTGGGTGGGTGGGTTCTGAATTATAGGGAAGATAAAGCACTGTTGCCCTTATTTGTATATCTTGGACTGTATATATGTAGATTTGGGTGATACACCATTGATAAGGTCTTATCTGTTGACTTTCTTGCACTTGTTGCCTTTTATATTTTATTTTTATTTATCCATTTTTAACGTGTTTTTGGGGGGGCAGGGGGAGGGAGGGTTAAGCCCTTTCAACAATCTGTAAACGAAAGCACAGCAGAGCTGAATGCAGCCATACCTTCAAACATATAACAAACTGGATAAACAGACAGACAGGCACATTTGATTCACAGTGAAAGCCTCAGTAATACATGTATCATCTTCCCTGCCAACTGAGATGTGGAAAAGATATGATATACTTGTGTGTAGCAAAATATATGCCACATGTTAAGTAATACAATACACATGCTCTTATATGTGCAAATGCTTTAACCCTTTCAGTGCCACATTTTTGACCGAGTCAACAGCTTTCCTTGGCATGCTCTGGGCACAATGCACCCAAAGCAGGCCAACAAGCTGTTGACCTGGACTATTATATTCCATGTAACTACATGTATGCTGGTACTTGAAGCTAGCACCCTGATCATAATTTGGCACAGTCATTTTGAGTACATGTAGTTCGACTTTAGTTGCAGTTGGTACTGAAACAGTTAACGTATGACTTTTTGCATCAGCAGAATGCAAAGCTTCACCATAAACCTCTCCATGGTCAATGTTTCTCCTGGAACTCATTTCCTCTCTTCCATCAAACTTCTCAAGACTGAATCTGTGCTTGCACCACGAGACTGATCTGCACACACACAAATGTGACTCAACTACTGAATTATGCAGCCTGCACAAGCTTGCCTTGTCCCTGCCGGGCCATGATGGATACATGTACACTAACCCTCAGAAACCTAGTGCTGATGTATCTGAATACAACTTTATCCTATTAAAATTACCTGAAATGGTCTAGTGATGTAAATATCATCTACTTTTTTTTTCTTTTTCATCAAGAATGATCGCAATTAATCCTCAGCTTTCTTTAGCACACTCTGAATGCAAATCAAAATGATGCAGCAACAGAGTGTCTCATAAAAGACTATTAATCCAGTTTCAATTTTCAGCAAACATAAAGCCTAAGATTACTGTAGAATCACAGTCACCAGAGTAAAAATCATGTGGAATGACACGCACACTCGACAGGACATACTAGAAGTACAACTGTTTGTTAAAATTCTGGGCAGAACCCATCGCCTTGATCCTGAGCTGCGCACAAGCAGAGTCTACAGTGATCCATGCTGTGCTCTGCATCGATTCCCCCCAGTCCTTCCATAGTAGGAATTTGTAAAACAATGCATCTTCGATCAAGCAGACAACAACGAAATCTCTGCTAGCAAGTTACTGTTTACCGAGTGTGGACGAGGAGAAAAAAAGTGCAAACATACGATGCTGCCAATATTTATTGATGAGCACGTTTGTGCAAAGCTGCCTGTCATCGCACACATGTATCGTGCACAATGAACCCAAACCCACTCTCACGTGCTGGTTTCCAGGCACCCAGCCACTTCTTTATTTTTTATTTAATGTCCAGTTGTCATAATTATGTCACCATCAAACAGCATGTATACATCGCTCCCAGCATTCTGTGAATACTAAATCTATGTAAAAGGTTTGTAGATGCTACTCTTTACGGGCATGATCAAACATGAAGCTGTGTCTATGTTTGATACAAAATGTTATTAGGGTCATTTTGCAGCGATGTCAGAATGAGCCTAATAGTAACAAGAGCAGAAACACTTTGACATTGGGTAATATTGGCAGCCTATTGCTTCAAACAACACATGCATCAATGCATGTGTACGAATGTTGATCCTTCTCATCACTTCTGATGGCAAACAAATCTGGCACCAGTTTGATTCAGCAATATTCACACACATGCAGACCGTGGAAATCTTGTGCAGAGTTTGTGTATGTCATTATCACCATGGCAACCCAGGCAAGCTATGCCAGCCACAGGTATTGACTAAGCCTTGGAGATGGGTCTGACGACAGATGCTTGTCCAAAGCACAAGGCAAAAAACTCGATGAAATTTTGACTGCACATGTACAATTTAGAACCTCCCGTCTCTCAGTCCCAAATCTTTCTGGCAACCCTCCAATGTTTCAACTATTGGAATTTAATTGCGTTCGTATCAAATTTGCATTGTGCATTTAAAAATGGCACGGATGCCACAGACAGGTGGGGTTTTGTGTTGTTACTTTATAAAATCAATGGTGCCAACCTCCCTGTTAGTATACATGTATCATTGGATTCTCTTGTCAGCCAACTATTGACTTTCTGTTATGGTTATGATTATTTTAAACTGATACAAAATATTGCATGGTTGTGTCGAACATAAGAATTATATCCCTCCAGACATACATTGGTCTTTGTTAATTACCATGTCCAATACTGCTGCAGGTATTATGTCTTTACATTGAGCAGTATACTTGCATGTATCTAATGCAGCATGAGGCCTAACTTGTGCATCCTGCTTCTAGTGAAGTGTTTTAAATGGACCCAACCTGCCTACCTTCACCCCACCCCCACCCCTGTTTTTTTTTCACATGTTATAGTTATTCATGTTGGCGGTTGGAGTCCATAGCAGATGTCATGCACATTTTATTGCTGGGCCCTTATGCATGTATCTACTGAGCCACCCTCAGATTAAAAAGAAATGATACCCAGCAGTGTGTTTTGCAGGCAAGTTGATGGCCTTGCCACAATAAAGTACAACAGAAGATTAATTTTGCCTGGACCTGGTAAGCCAAGTTTCACATTTTTGTAACAGGTACATCTGTGGCAATACATAACCTATCTGTTTCAGTGGGAGAGTGTCTGTGTTTGAGAGAAGGCGGGAAGGCTTTTCACGTCCATGTTTTAGTACCCAAGATGCACCAGATTTTACCTGTAAACATTATATTCACAAATACTACCCAAAATTTAGAAAAAATAACAAATGCACCCCTTCTTTAAAAGGATCTGGGTTTTTTTTCACAACATTATTGCTGCAATTTAACACAAAAAGAAATTTGAATTGGGACAAGAAATTTAAGGTTAGTGATAGCAAATGTGCTGAATTACATGGCAACATCTCACAGACACATGCAAATGTATGCTTCACCCTAAGCAGGCATGTCAACTAAACTAGGCTGGCACTATCCATTGCAAAATAGCCACTGGCTAGAAAAGGTGTCATCTGGCAAATGAATTTTGTAAGCTTTAAATAAATTGGCTAAGGATATATATTTCATTGTTTATTCAACTTCTGATGCACATAATCATGGTATTGTCACAGGGTGACATACATAAAGCTATACTGCGAAGATCTTTCATTTCTGATTGTTCATGAACAATTTTATATAAATAATTATTGAACTTGCACTCAAAGCAAGACTACACAAATATGAATCATAAACCAGTAAATTTGCAGATATGTGTTTCATACAGTTCGAAGCTCAACAGAACAGTATTTGACATTACAATTGCTCAATTACTGATGGTATGAAATTCAAGCAAACTTGTTACCCAACACACAGAGTGAGTTAGCTGTAACCACAACAGAAGTGGACAGTTGAAGAAGGGGCAGAAGAGAGCAAGGGTCTTGCCTTCTCTTGTATGGTCAGCTATACAGGCAAATATTCATGCAGCATGGTTTGCATGCTCAATGTATGTAGTGACTGAACTGCACATTAGATATTCCATATTGCTGTACATATTTACATTTACATATTTCTTTCACCATTCAACAACTTCAACATTTTGTCTGGTCAGTACAAAAAAATTAAAAACACTTATCACCCAACAATCTGCTCTGCGATAGTATTCTACTTGAGTATATCAGACCTTTGATCTTGCACGATTTAAAAATGTAGAATTTTGCACATGGTTCTGGCTAACATTTATAATCAGCATTTGGTTACAAAGGCTAAAGTTACTTTAGCCAAATTTACTAAAAGTTTCAAGTTCCTGACATCAGCCAAAACCAAAGGAGGCATGTCTTTTAATTAGCACCTCTAGAATCTGCTACATTACATTAATCATCCTCTTATATGCTGTATTCATTCCAATAAGGGCACACTCCCATTTTTTATCATAAAAGAAACCTTGTTTTTCATACAAATAGGTCAATTTTCAGTCTCAATTCTAGTCCATTACCTGTTTTCAGGCATATTTTCCAATTAAATTTTCTAAGGGCACTGTGTGCTTAATGGAATAAATACAGTATTTTAATTGCCATTCCAAACTTGGCCTCATAAAAAGAGTGGCTTATCTTAAGGAAAATATATATTAAAGAAAATGTTGCACATGCTTCATAAAGAAGTGGCCTTAGTAGAATGGGAGGCATCTCTTGGACAAAAGAGTGGGAGGGAAGGGCTTATAAAAGAGGTCTACTGTGGTCGCATTAATTATGCAAATCCAACCTTCTTTTACTCACTGCACAAATTAACAAATTGTTTTACAAACCTGAGTACTGGGTTTGTTTATCTTAAAGTGACTTTTGGATGAACCTTAAATATCAGTGAGCCAAGCATGCTAGTCCTGCCAGAATGCATACATCTCTAACAATCAATCTTTTCAGACCCAAAAATTTCAACCACTCAGTTCATGTGTATGTTCATGTGGCAATCATTTAATTGTAGGCAGTCAGCCAAGCACTGCTCTCCAAGGCAGTCTTTCTTATCCAGCAAATTCAAAATTATGGGCGAGGAAAAGAAGTAAAAAAAAAAAACAGTTTCTTGTTAAAATCACCAAAATTCTTCATTCTGCTTCATGTCACAAATTGGAGCTAAATAAATAGGTTACTTGGTTTCTTTGATCACCTACATTTCATCTGCACTGTTGATTAACTTTTATACGCTATAAATCATAAACTATACAATCTATAAACTTTACAGCCCCTTTATATCCTCTCAAAAACACCTCAGAACAACATATTTGTGCAGGATATTCCACATAAAAGGGAGGTTTAACCTACACATTTACAGATACTGGTGAACTTATAAATATTTGACCATTTCAAATTCAAATCCCCTAAAGCCCCCAGGTGTAAATTACATCTGCTCTAATGTATTTGCTAGCGTTTCATGTACATAGAAACACTTTTTACTAAGAATATGGTACATGCATATTAATTTCCAGCCAAAATTCCGTGTGCCTGTCACTCCACAATGATGACTATCAGCTGTCATGACATGAGTGCACTGATGGAAGACCACAGGTGTTAGCAACATCTGTTGGGGGTAAAGATCATTTATTCAAAACACATGAGGACTCCTTCTTATATTAAACTCAGTATCATGTTTGTGGGTCATGATTATGGTTTATTAAATAGTTAATTTCATCCAGATTGCCAGTTTGGTAAGAGCAACATATTTTGCCATGTCTGATACAGGAATCTAGCAGTACATGTGGGTACTTCATGAATGATACAGGCCACAGCAGGACCGCAGCTAAAATGAATGTCCAGTGTTGTAGATTCAACCTATCCTATGATGGCACAACCCAAGTCAATAGCTCTCTTTGGCATGGGATGGGTACATTGTGCACATACTGCTGGAGAGTGAAATGTAATTATGTACACCTTCACTATGTTAAAACATGGTACAGTCATATTCAATAGAAGTATAACGGGAGATGCTCTAACAAGGATTCAGGAATAACACAGCAGAAACATCCGATATTAGTGGTGGCCCCTGTCTAGACAGACCATTCTAATGAAACCATTTATTCCTTTGAAAAATCAACTTTTCAGGATTGAAAGATACTTCACCTTTATCTTTCATGTTCTTTATATCTTCTGCGTGAAAGATCAACTGTCTCTCAAGAGAGACCACAGCTTTATCATGCTACGGGTGTTCTTTCGAGACAAGTTTCACTGTATGGCAATGGAAGCACAGCTGCTTGTACTGGGTCAACTTTCTTCATCAATTTTTTAAGCTGTTGGTGTTAACCCCCTGAGGATTGGGTCAGCAGTTCTCTCTGAAGCATTCTGGAGACAGTGTAGCCAGGCTTTAAGATTTTAAATTGTTGACTGGCCACCTTTATCATCCTTGATACACAAAATAACAGACCAGATTTTCAACATGGGACCATTTCTGCTCATTTTCAAAGAGTAAACATTGCATGCAGATACATCAGCACCAGCTTATTGAGGGTTAAGCAAAGCTATGCCGGAAGATGGCTTCATCAGTTAAACCTAAGCCAGTGACAAATATAAAATATACTGTTTTTTCTCTCATTCCACAAGCTGTAGCAATATACAAACATACAAAAATCAATGACTTCATTCACAGGGTTTTTTTAACCAAATTGCATGGCCTACCATCAATATAGTTTTAACTACACTGAAATACTATGTTGCCATTAGCGATGAATAATTCACACTGATACAATATCTTCTACAGTCCACTAAAATGCCAGAACCTGCTCCCCTTGGCTCAACACTCATTGGTCTGTTCGTTCCTTCTTCATTTCCCTGTTTTGGTTGCCATTTTTGTCCCTGCTTTGAATACATTACAAAGATTACGCACAACCTCCCAGACTGTTTTTCACACACTCATGCATGCCTGTATGCGGAAGCTGGCTGATCCAGATCTGTTCTAAAAGGTGGCATATGTTGTTTGCGAAAAACAGCACTACATGCACTTGGGCCAAGGTCTGCCATATAATCCCAGTCTTCTTAGTTCATCAGCCTCAGTGATCATGCTGGTAGTGGTACAGTAAATGTCAAAACAACATTTTTTTGTTAGCACCCCAGTAGGGCCTGTATTTTTCCGTTTCAAAATGAGTGTTTTTCCATTTGGGGAAACTACAAATTCCGTTTCATTTCCGTTTCACTAATTCTAGGGCTCCATTTTAGCACAGGTCAATAAAAAAGGAAAAACAGTTGATCTTATCGCCTCTGGAAAATGTTGATCCATGGACGAACGGCAAAGTGACTCCATATTGTTTACTATGTACGTTGACAGCCTCCACCTACAGACGGCGCTATTATCATTGTACCTCTGTTGCGCGTTATATCTATATGCCATGCAAATGAATGGATATGGTAGTAATGGGGTCTATAGCGCACAAATGTGCGGCCTGTCGTTAAATTTGCTCCACGTGGTATCGATAACGCCGCCGACTCGTCAAATTTGGATCCAAGTCCGTGTGTTTTGCTTTATGCGATGACATATGTGGTGATTTTGAATTATTTGAGAGGCAAAATTCACAAATTCCGCTTAATTTCCGTGGCATTTGCCGATTTCCGTTCCAAATCATAAATTCCGTTTGAGATCATAGATTCCGCAAATTCCGTCCGTTTTCCGCGATCGCGGAAAAGTACTGGCCCTACCCCAGGCATAACAACACACCACATGGTGACAGCTAACCGGAATTTAAAATGAAGATATATATTTCAAACAATCCTGCAGTTAATTGATAATATTGAAATGAACTGCATGCTTGTTATTTAATTGAATTTAACAACTGCATAGTTTGTTCACTCAAAACAAACAATAATTACAAATTCAGTTTATACATGTATTGCAGTGCATTGTATTTGCATTATGGGTTATTTGGTGCCTTTTTTAACATTACAAGGACAGGAACCTTTCTCTTCATGGCTGGAACTTTATGCCCACACAAAGCATTTATAAGCATGATAACAATGCACCACTTTTTTTCCCCAACCTAGCAATGGATCTACCTCAAAACCATCACTTGTCATACCCTGTTGGGGACCGTGCCAAATCACTCAGTTGTACTTCATACACATCCGCCCTTCTGTTATTTTGGGGGACTAATTCATAGGCCAAAACTGTGTTGTCTTACTTGTGTGCTACTTCAATGTGTCAGTTGAAGCATTTTGCCATATTTTGGGAGCAGTTTTGATAGAAATCAATAAAATTTTAACATTTGAAGAACTATTTCTCCAGTATATTTTGTCATCCTCTGCTGCCTTGTGCCTTGGGTGGTAAATGGCTGTGAGACTTGTTCCTCCAAACCCCCACAGGAAGACAACCCTGAACTGGTTAAACAAGAGGCTTATGGGCCTAATGCTCTGCTGACATGTATATAATCTAATGACCATCACCAAATATTCATTTTCATGAAATGCATTCCTTCCATCACCCTGAAGAATTAGTCAAGGTCATCCGTATACACTCTGCAACATCAAACCTCCACATGAACACACATTCGTGGTACATCTGGAATCCTTCCCCTTATTCTTTACCAACATATTCAATTAAGTGTGCTTTTCTAAAGTGCTTAATGACCTTGAAACCATTATCCAGATTTACTTCAAACCTAATGGCAATGTACCTTGGGTGGGTCTCTACCAGATTGGTTAAAATTATCACACTCCATTGATTTTGGTATTCTTTTATGAATTTCTTTGTTCTTCTGCGGGGCAAAACTTAAAAAATCGTGTCTATGTACATGTCAGCTGAGCACAGGACTTTCACAGTCCTCTTGTTTTTACTTTTGGATGGACTTCAAATTGTACATTTTATTTATTCTTGTTTATTAGGTGCATTGCAACCAGATGATATTTAATTTTCAGTACCAGGTCATTAACATTTAAACTTGTACCTTTCAGTTTTCTTTGATAAATACAAAAAATAAAATGTCACTGTTCCATTAGTAACAAGTATATATTTCCCATGGAAAAGTCCACATGTGATAACACTTTTTTGTTCAATAATGCCCAAACTTCAAAGCTGACAGTTTATTTAAATTTCTGGTTTCAGCATCTTTTAAATGTAAAATACAATAGTCCAGAGTAACCATGGCCGGGCCGTTCTGCATCATGTAGAATTTATTGTCGATCCACACGGCCATGTAGAACACAGGCATGTGATTGCCATTTCAAGACAGGGTCTGGTTTTGTGAAAAAAAAAAACTGAAAATTGTCTTTATCACAAGGAAACATAGTGATTTTGGGGCAAAAAACAAGGGTCTTAGAAAGACATTTGGGAAGGATTTCAGACTTTTGGAGGGTAAATCACATCATTGAGAACAGTCACGTGCATGCCCTACTTTCGCACTGACCACTTTTTCATGCGTGCGCACCTAGGATGTTGATTTATCGTCTGCTACAGTATTTGTCGTTGATCGCTATTTCGACACAACAATTTCAATTTTTTTATATGAAATGGTGGAGATTGCCCTGCACTACTCATACAAGGGGTTAAAATAAAACAACACTCTTGCAATTACCTGGCCGTATATTCTGCATGACACTCCCGTACCTGTGGAGCAGAAGGATACACTCTATGGCCCGCCTGTGGTGGGCTGCATCTCGTGTATCCTTCTGCTCCACAGGTACGCAAAATTTACGGCCAGGCACTCACACCCGTGTAGTTTTACTATTTTCTTTTTCTTTTTTTTTTTTTGGGGGGGGGAGGTTTTGTGAGAGCAATATTAATTAATACATGTTAATTCTCAGTCATCTGCTATAACTTTGACTGGCAGTCACAGGTAGTTTGTCCACACATGAATGTGCCATCACCATGGTGTTTGGGCCTACTGTTCCAGAAAACCAATTAATACTGTCTTGGGAATTTCCTTGAGGCCAAAAAGGGTATGATGAAACCTTGTTATAATGATGCTCATATATATCTGACATATTCACTATGCAATGCAAGATTTGAGGGACAAAGTCTAATCCATTTCCAAGCAAGAACACATAGTGTCATTATAACTAGGCTTCACTGTAATTAAACATCACTCTTGAAGTGTATCAGAACACCACTGAACAGGTAAATTAGAATACACAAATTAATCCCATCATTAACGAAAAACAATTGCCTCAGGACCTAGCTTACATCATGGATAGCAGTTGATTCAGTTTCTACTCTGTTCACAATTATCAAAGTTACACATATCAGTTTTCAAGTTTATTCAAATTTCATGTTTCTTTTTAAATGTGATAATAAAAATTTCTGAAGTTTTAGACTTTGCCACTTTCGCAGAGGACCCAGATGTTGAATGTCATCAAGTGCTTGTATCCACTCAAATTCCTGACCAAGAACGAATATTTTGTCTGAGAATGGGGCATGCTGTCCACATGTGGTATAACTTCATGTCTTTACACGCCTTGCTTGATTGAATCGTTGTTTTAATACATTCAGTCTTGCCCAGTCTTATTTGCTGATTACTTAACTTTTTCCCCTGGTATTCACCTGTTGCAGACAGACACACCAAAAGGGTAAGCAAAACCAATTTCACTCATGGGTTGAAAATGTCATGTGACACATGAAGCAGGTGTTGCCATCATGCAATATAGTGTAGTGAAACCTGTTTTGAGAGACCACTGTAATGAAAGACCGCCTGCCTTTTCAGACCATAGTTGCAAAGTCCCTTTTGCTATCTTTCCCATGTTACTGCACGTCTATTGAGCAACCACCTGCCTTATGTGACCACTTTTTGGCCTGCCCTTGGGGTGGTCTCTCAAAACAGGTTTCCCTGTACATGTATCTAACAATGTATGCCCTACTGTAGATGAACCCCATCAGGGTAGCCCATTTTAAGGTCAACAACCTTCCTTGGCAATGGCATCTGGACTCCATCTTAACCATGAAATTACATTAAATCACCATTGGGTGACAAATGCCAGTCAAAGCTGTATTTATTTCCCTAGTTTTGAACATGCACATATAGCATCGGCAACAGTGAGGAAAAAATCATTACCTTAACTGTGTCACACTAGATGTATCCAAATAGCAGCTTGCTAAAATATAGTGTGCATATATTCTTACAAAACAGCTGCACACTGCTGTACAAATACATCATATAACATACAAATAATGCTGTGTAATATTCTTTATAATGACCAGTTTCACATCTGCCCATAATTGCTTGGTCCAAACATATATATTGTGATTCGTGGAATATATTATGCTGAGGTAAAAACAGCGACACATGTATCTGTACAGACCTCCACAGAATATTATCCCACATACATAGGTGTCTCCATATACATGTTGACACCTTCATATCACATACTGGGCTCCAAATTAGCATCAGGTCTACCAGGTTTTCACTTACCAAATGCTAATTGAAATTCTCATTGGTTTGTGCAAATTTCTGTTCAACCGCTACTTTGTTATAGATTCAGATCTCATGAAATTGAAATACTGATTTGTCACGAGTTTCTATTTACAAAAACTATATACTTCATCTGGCACTGGTTATTACTTGTTTTTGTCATGATTTCATTTCTGTCATTAATTCCTTTGGCAGGTGGTAACATGTTATCTGAACATGTTTTAATCAAAATATTGCGAAGAAAACAAATTACATTTTGACATATGGACACATAGCTTGTGAAATTACATAAATGCCTGGATCTGCATTTTTGTAAAGCATACATGCTTTTTAGTGGCCAGATCTCAACTATTTCAAATAGAATAGAACAAATTAATCTAGAGGTACTTCAATGCAAAACACCGACTGATGATTGATATATTGATGGAGCTTTATCATATACATGCACATAATATTAGCAATGCTATCTGTCCATTGAGTCTTCTTTAAAAGACAATCTCATAGATGATTTACTCAGTTACCTGTTGTTTGTTTAAATCTGCGATAACATCCTCATATTTGAAAACTGCTTTTCCTAAAAGATATCTTGCCCTCCTTTCATCTGGAACATAATACACCTCGGCATAACTGAAAGCCAATTGATTTTACATTTGTCATTGATGTGAACCTGACTATATACTAACAATATTCCTGGTTACCCTCAATAAGATTCAATTAACTTCTCAATGGCCGTCTTATGCATCAATAATGGTAGGTCTGCCAATATATATTTCACATCCATTTTTTCATGATCTGGCAGAAAGTACCGACCATTTCATTAGCTACATGTGGCCCTTTTTGACATTCGATCAGGCCATGGTGACACAATACATGTGCCACTAGACAAGACTGTTGCTCTTATAATCTCAAAGCATGGAATCTATTCATATTTTAAGACTGAGCACTTTACTTCCGGAGCATCAATAAACTGTTTTACTGAGCTTGAGAGACTAATAGACTAATGCTAATTCCAACCTTTGCTTTTACATGCATTTCATAAAATGACAGCTATTTATATTGTCAAATTATAAAGCTGCTACCTGAGAGTCATAATCTTATGCAAGCTATATTTGGCATATAAGTTATTTAAAAAAGCAGTACCAGCTACACGCATGCATGAAAAAGTCACCACATCGAAAGAATTATTACACAGTTACTATAATATTCTTCAAAAAAAGAAGCTTTCATAAATTTCAAACTAGGAACCATCAACCAACTTCACTTCTTTCAGGGGCAGTTTCAACCAAAGTCAAAGTGCAGTGAATTGACATAATGATACCAGATACATATATATTTCTGAAAATTCCTTTTATTGCAGCACCTGCATGCCTACAGTTGCAGCATGCAGGCTACATATAGCCTCCTTGGTTGCAGAGACAATAAGAATGGCCTAGGTCAACAGCTTTCCCTGGTGTGCTTCTGGCACAATATGCAAAGTGCATCATGGAAAGCTGTTGACTGTCAAAACTTAGCCCTGAAAGAGTGAACAGGGACACGCATGTACTGATTTTGACTTCAAAAATGACATTGCCACATCTGTAATGTTGCATGTAAAACATCAAATCCAATTACATCAATGATGCTTTTATTTATGTGAAATATATGCATATATTCATGATTTTATCATAAAGTTTCTGCAGGGTTCATATATCATACAGATTAAACATTGTACATGAATGTATTTAATAGTTGGTTATTAGGGGTCCAAGTTGATCAGAGAGGTTCCTCATCAATGTAACACAATTGTAGATAGCACATGCATTGGTAGGCCTATCCTGATTTGGTCAAATTACATGATACAGAGCTCAAATTTGTGTTTAAAGTCTAATATGCTGTTGAACTGGCACTGTCACTGGGCAGGGCGGAGGGTCAGTGATCTTTCTACTTGGTGCATGACAGCTTGTCTAAAGCCAGTCTGTCGAAAAGTAAATACAGTAGTCCCTGTCACGAGAGACCCCTGTCGTGAGAGACCACCCTCTCATGACAGACCACTTTTCAAAATCCCAAGTCCTATACTTCCAATGTTAATATACCTGTCATGAAAGACCACCTGTCTCATAAGACCACTTTTTTGTCGCTGTAGGGGTGGTCTCTGGTGACAGGGACCACTGTACATCAAATTTCTATTATGTCTTACTAATTTTACATCGAAAATCATTTTTGTCAGAAAACAACCTGGTAGAAAAACATACAGGTCGAACGGAAAGTTGGTCTAAAATCCATGAATTTTTGTCTAAAATCTGTCTAATCTTGACTCTTCTTTGGGCAGATTTGGAAGGAATGCTTGATCCATATAACATATCTCCAAGCACATGATGGCAGAGGAAGTTTCTGTGCTGCTTTGCGTCTTTGCCTTCATTTTGGACATGCAGATTTGTATACTTGATTGCTCTCCATCGAGTCCTGAGCAGTGAGTGTGGTTATGGTCAGTGATTTTTATGACCAACAACCCTCAGAAAAACTCCCCATCCTGTACATTGACGATCATCGCACTGCCACTGAAATGTTTCTTTTTACACCCTGTCTTCTGTGAATCTGTTCCCCACAAGAGAGAACTTGATCCCACCCCTTGATCTCAGGTAGGTTTCACCAACCCCATATGATCCACCTGACGCACTATTGTCCAATGCCATGGCAAAAAAAGGTCAAATAAAAATCAAGCCAAGTATATTTATAAAAATAAGAACAGAAAATGACACCCTGCATTATCCTTTATTCAAACTGGGACTTTTAGGCAAGGAGGTATTTAGGCGAAACTGGATCACACCTTATGACCATTCGGCAAAGTTGTTTTCGGGATGCTTGTATGTCGACCACCATGCACTTCAGCAAAACAGATTTTCAGCATGTTGATAGTTCGGCAAAATGGTTTTAGACATGCTGTCACAGACCCCTTTCTGCTACTGGAGAATTTAGGAATTAGAGACATTTTCTTTTTTAACCAAAGAATATTTTGTTGAGTGATGTCCCAAACAATTTGATTATTCCGAGGTTCATCCCCAGGGATGTGCAACTGAAATCAACATGCATCTATGACAGTTTTAATGCGTGAATATCACACTGTAAGGTGCATGCCAAATTAATAAAAAAGCCCTATATCACATAACATACCAAACACATACACACACTATATATATAGTGGTTCTCGTCTTGTAAGGCCACATTTTCCAGTGCACCTGGGGTGGCCTTATAAGAGGGAGACCACTGTATAGATACATGTAGTAGCAAAACCAGCCAAGTGGAGGACATGAGTCAGTAGACTGGCCTCATTCCCGCCGCGAATCACTCATAAGTGTTTGTAATGAGTGATCCGCTGCGGAACGAGGCCAGTCTGATAAGGACTCTCCTCAACATGGCCGGTTGTACTTTTATGCGGTAACTATATGGCTGTGATTTTATTTTCACTATAAAGAAAACAATTCAAAACAGTTTCAATGTTTATTTCATCAAACAATGCCTGTACATAGCTCGGCGTATGAAGTGATATGTGTGATGCAGGACCCAGCAATTTGGTCATTTGAAAACACAATGTGCTTGACGTACACAACAAAAAAATTTATCAGCAAAAAAAATATGCACAGAGGCCCGAGCA
>OZ026613.1:40264137-40296137 GCA_964020975.1 Hermodice carunculata | reverse complement strand
AGTCAATCCCCATGGAATTTTTGCATAGCACACAAACAAAAATACTGACTTTCACAATGATTAGACAGATTAATGATGAGTGAGAAGCACATCACCAAAATCAGACACATTAACTAGAATGGACTGATTTTCCAACAGAAAATCAAATGTCTCCCGGTGGAACACTTACGTCTCTGAATAAGCTACAGGTGATAACAAATTACAAATGACCAAGTTTGCTTGAAAATTACAATCCTATTTTAGCTCTCACCTAGATACATTACTCTAGCAATTTTCATCAAGTTCTTCAAGACTTATTGCAGAGAAACCAATTTCACATAAATGACCCTGTGACCTTGAAAATTCGATCAAGGTCACCCAAATACAATCCCAACCTTGGTCTTACCTTGATACATAATCCTACCAAGTTTCATCAAATTCCATCAAGTTCTTCATGACTTATCGAACGGAAACCAATTTCACATAAGTGACCCTGTGACCTTGAGAATTCGCTCAAGGTCATCCAAATACAATCCCAACCTAGGTCTTGCCTAGATACATAATCCTATTAAGTTTCATCAAATTCCATTCTGTTCTTCATGACTTATCAAACGGAAACCAATTTCACATAAGTGACCCTGTGACCTTCAGAATTTGTTCAAGGTCATCCAAATACAATCCCAACCTAGGTCTTGCCTAGATACATAATCCTATTAAGTTTCATCAAATTCCATCAAGTTCTTCATGACTTATCGAACGGAAACCAATTTCACATAAGTGTCCCCTGTGACCTTGAGAATTTGTTCAAGGTCATCAAAATACAATCCCAACCTAGGTCTTGCCAAGATACATAATCCTACCAAGTTTCATAAAATTCTGTCACGTCCTTCAAGACTTATCGCACGGAAACCAAGTGTTGAAGAACCTGAACAACAACAACAAGCGGAAGAAACGGGCACTAAAACAATATGTCCCCCGGCTTCTACCGGGAGACATAATTACATATCACCAGGTACTGAAAAGAATGCATGTTTAACGTTAAATCAAGACACCCTGATCATGTTAATAATTTCACATTGTTCCTAAAACTCTTACTTGGGGCCTAGCTTGACAATTTTAATATTCTATATTAACCAATTTACGTTTACAAATAAAACTAATTACAGATGAACACATCCACATACAAGTGATGGACAAGGCCCGCAGGGGCAGTAGTGAGATAATCAAAAACTACATGCAGAAGAGTGGTGATTCTCCAGGCAATGCCAGTTAAGACTATGTATATGAACACCATACAGAAATTAAGTAGGGCTTCATCAGAACAGATGGCTGGCTTGTCATCAATCAGTTTATAACTAAACAGGAAAGAAGGATCATCTGTTGTCAACATCAACAAAAATAAAAAATAAATAAAATAAAGTAAAATAAAAAAAAACATGTATACTTTGATGAAATTAGACCTTACAGGGTTGTGTTGCCACCCTGACAACAATTTCAAATTTGTTATCTTGGCCCTGGGGATTAACTTCTTTTATGAAATCACATCAGAGTCAAATTTGTCTGTGAAGCTGTCAATTAGTACATTAGTTAAAACTAGTATCACCCAACTGTTCCACAGGTAAGAAATTCCATGAGGATGATCAAGGATCGCATTTTCTTGAAAGGAGGACTGCAGCTGTCATGTATTGGAACAAATTTCTGTACATCATGCCATTTTTCTGGTCTGCATCACGCACAGATCACTGAGTGTGGAAGTTACAAGCATTCCAGGCATTACCAGACAAGACTGCATTACCATGACCACCATAGACCAGACAGGGATCCCTGCCACTGGTCCGGACTATTACAACTATGTCAACTTTCTAGGTCAGGGGTTCAAATTTCATTCCCTGAACTCCTCCATTAATACATGTAAACACTGTCTGCACGGTAATGGTATTCTTAATGACAAATCCTCCGTACACATATAATTTCTATTATTTATTTATATTAATTTCTATTAAAATAAAAAGAACAAATTCTATTATCAGCATATTATATAGGGCTACATGTATGTCAAATATGGACAAAGATGATGTGTTTTTTCAGGTCAAGATCCACCACACCATTACAATCTAAGCATGTACCTAGCTCTGTGGTGAAGTGAGAATTAGGATTTATACCTAGTGGTACCACCTCCAGGAGTTCTAGTAACCCATCACTTGTGCTGTATGGCATTATATCAAGAAGCGCACATACAGTGATCCTCTTAGGTAACTGCAATCATCTTCTGAATGCCACACCATTTATGACTGTTGCCATTCACAGCTACAGCCCAGAAAGGACCTCAGCCAGGATCCCTGGCTTACACCTAACTCGACCAACATGCAGTTCACCTAATGACTATACCACAGGGACTGAGGAAGAGTCATATCCAATTACACTGCTGCAATCCAACCTAACACAGATTATTGGAATGAGCATGGAACCCAATGGCTTCACTTCAATGAGAAATCCTGCCCAAATTATGCCAAGCATCTCATAAACTGATCATCTTGATCTGAAAATTTAAAGTGTTCAAGCTGACAGAGCTAGCAGAACGGAGAATTGGCACACCTATATGCACGAAAATTCTTGCTTCACATGCGTCTATTATATTTGCAGCTACTGTAGAGCGTCATTTAGTTTATGTAGCACAAATTTCCTGTGCATGTGTGCAGCAGACCTACACACTGGTTCACAGTGCATGTGGACACTTCCAAAAATAGTTACAGATGGGGGAAGACAGCAAGTAACCTGTACTATCGGGTACACTCATGAACATGTAGGCTTATCCTAGGTACAAAAAAAATGCATGGAATGAAAGAGTCTGGAGGAAAAGCCATTGCAATATTTATGTACCAATCCAGTCTGCACCACACCATGGTTGCACATTACAGAATATAATTTATACCTGTGCAAATGGAGTTAGTTTCACCCACACACCAAAGAAAAAAAAAAAAAAAGATTCGCTGAATTGGAATGTTCTGGTGTTTGAGAAAAAAAAAGCAAATTGCAAACTTAGATCTTTAAATTATCCCTATCTGTGTGTCCACTTGACCAGATGTAGAACTTGTAAAAAATGGAAGTGATCCACTGGCTTTCATCATTTTGTCACACAATGGATTTAAAGTGTATACATGTATATTATATTGGCATCTGTGTTTGAGAAAATAAAATTGTAAACTTGAGTCCTTAATTTATCCCTATGTGCAGGCATGTGATTGCCATTTCAAGACAGGGTCTGTCTTTGTGAAAAAAAAAAAAACAAACAAAACAAAAAACAAAACTGAAAATTGTCTTTATCACAAGGAAACATAGTGATTTGGGGGCAAAAAACAAGGGTCTTAGAAAGACATTTGGGAAGGATTTCAGACTTTTGGAGGGTAAATCACATCATTGTATGTGCCATGTTGTAAGACTGGAAACAAAAGGAAAGTAATACCCTGGTTGCCAATCATTTTGTAACACAACAGATTTAAAGTGTATACAGATATACACGATCTTAGTATTTTGAGGGTTAAAGTAATGTCAATATCTATTTTCTTTAACATTAATTGTACAAAAAAGTGCTCACATTTAAAACAGGTCTCAACTTGATCACACACACACACACACACACACACACACACACACACACACACACACACACACTCACTCCACCTTCCCACCCCCAGTGTCAAAAAACAACTGAGTGAACAGTTAAGTTGTTACCTCAGTCTAAATTCAAGGGGGAAAGGGTTAATATCACAGAGACACAGAATCAACAGCAATTTATGTATAGATGAGAAAAGATCACTTTCACATCATCGGTCCTTGTATTCTTGCTACATGGAAGCAAATTAGGATGTGTCTGTTGAAACAAACTTGTTGAATGAAGATGGTTTCATATTCCTATATGACTGCATGTTAACCTTTTGAATTCCGATCTGTCATATGCAGAAGCATGGACCAAACATCATTTTTAAGCGTAAATAATTTGATTGCACCTTTTTTTAAATAATACACTATTTGACTGATGGTTCAATTTCCTTAGATGTAGAAGTAAATTTTCCATGGGAATTAAATTATCTCTAAACCAACAGAAAGGTAAGTGAAAGTCTCCCTTTGTTTTTTTTTGCACTGCCTGACAAGTTACAAGTGATCAGCTGCTCTTGTAGCAAATTGAGCATCACTCAGCCAGCTAGTGTCACAAACATTTACCAACAACATTTTAAAGAAGGAATTTCAATGCACAATCAGCTAAATAAACAGGACAATTTATTAAATGACTAATGCTGACAACACAGCTATAATAAAGTTAAACTCATGTGGGCATGACATTGCAATCAAAATTAAAGCAAGGATTCAAGTTAGGACAGTCACAGATGGTTATATGCTCCAGCCCAAATGTACCTATACAACAGAAGCACATCATCGTACGATGGCACCTCAAGGGTTAAGAAACACGAGGCCATCACAACCAGTGGTAAATTCACCTGTTACTATGATACAAAAAAAAAAAAAAAAAAGACAACAAAAACCAGAATGTATGCTCACTCAGGTGTGACTGTTGCCACTTGTCTGGTGAGGCTCCAGTACACAAAGTGACTCATACCTAACTTAATTAGATTTCATCATCCAAGTGTTGGGCTCAGGCCTGGGGCAATTGGTATAATAAAACTGTCTGACAGCCAGGTTTTACATATATGGGGCCTGGAAGGACAAAAGGTGATAAACATTTTCAGGCTAATTAAACAATACATTAGGTGATTTATCACTTTAAGTCAATTCAAGTGCAATGGTGCAATATGTCTGACCAGCCAGGCACTGACCAGCTTTGAAAACGGCTCATCAAATTTCCCCTGGGCACAAGCTGGGAAAGTTCTGGGAACTCCAAGGCATTGGTTACTGTAGTTGTAGCTGGCATTAAACTATGTTTTCCGTGTTACAGATGTAGTAAGTTCATGATCTAGTGACATGACAATGATCACAGCAAAAACAAAATAAAAAATACATAAAAATCATATGCAATTTTAATAAAATGTTTGATTTCAAAAAGAAATATAGAAAGAACAAAGATAAAAGCTTCTACAGTACACCGTTCATACATTAACATTCACTACACATGAATGAATACATAATGAACCAGCAAGTTTCCCTCAATGTACTTTTCATGTACCAAAGTGCGCTGAAGTTATGATACAAATTTATTGTCTCTACTTTTCTCTGATCAGGCCACTATTTCTGTAATAATACATGAATTACATTTACCCCCAACCCCAAGTAGTCCACTGAAGTTTGAAGTAATTCTGTGGCAAGTATATAGACATGAATATTTGTGAAAGGTAAACTACATGTATCCATATACATGTACGTACATACACAGCACTGATTCCTGTCATTACAACATCTTCGTCAAAATATATTCATGTACTCTTAACAAACAAAAAAAAAACAAAGAAAAGAAAGAAGAACAAAAACAGATCTATGAACAATGGAACTACATGTACATGTACATGGATACTCCAATTGCAGCTCGCCTGCCATTCACTGTTGGATGGTTTAAAATGGCTTCCACTGCACACTTTCTTCTTGCCCAATGCAACAGTTATGTTATAAACATATTTACTTAAAAATCACCTATAGTGCAATAGAAAACTGGGTATCCGTACGGGAGACACAAGTATGTTTTGTACACACCGAACAATACCATGCTATGTTACAAGACTCACATTCAAATTCAATAATATCAAAGGTGATAAGTACTAAGTATAAAGCTACACTTGTTACATATAAGATCAATGACAAGACACTCTGCAGAAAAAAAAAAGCACTGAGAGAATACTCATAACTATTGCATATGACTCACTTTATGAATGAAACACTAGATTCAGCAATGAAAGTTTGAGCAGCACCAAAGATAAGTCTGTTTAACAAGTTATGTGGCAGTTACTAGTATAGGGGTTATGAACCCCTAAAATTGAGAACTTACTATTTGGGAACCATCAATTGATATACATGTTGAGTTTTGCAATAGTACTCCCAGATGCTTGCAATATACATATATATTTGTTTGCAACCTTTTCCCATACAGATTGCCTCAAATATAAATTGCCAGCTTTATTGTTTATACTTTTAACCTGTTAACACAAAGGAAAATTGTAATAAGAAAAGAAAAAAAAAGACCTATACAATAACATGCCCAGCGTCAACAGCTTTGTAGCCTTTCCTTGGCATGGGTTGGATGCATAGTCTCCAAACTGTGCCGAGGAAGCTCAGCTGATTCAGTCCTATTCTTTAAACCTGGAAAGCTTAAAATGATGGGTGTGCTTCCAAAATTAATCATGTCAATTCACACTTACACTGTTGAATTCACTTCACTGACAAAGGCAAAGCCATCAAATTTTCCAAACAATGAAGCTGACATGGACCACCAATATTGGCGTCAAAACAGAAAAAAAAAGAGAGAGAGAGAGAGCAAAAAGTGACCAAAATAGGCATAAATATAAAATTTACCAATTTATTTTGTTGAGGCTCTTCTTCCAAGAATTTTATCCATTTAAACATTTCTTTAACCAAACTCAAGAAACATTCGCATTTGGCTAAATGGCTAATGGTCAGACCTGACTGTCACCAGTCCCTTGACTGAAACACTTTACAGACTAGAATTTAGAAAAACATGCAAGTTGTTGACTTAAGAATATTAGTTTTAGTCAAGTTTGTCTTCACAGGTTAAACTTAAGAAAGAACACCATATCACATTTTACTGGGGGTGGGGTGTATTTATAACATATGCCAACTTCAAATACATTAAACTTACCTGCATCTTCCATCGTTCCAGCCATAAATGTTTGAATCTGCTACTGATCTGTGTATGTCACTGAAAACTGCAAAAACATTTAATTCACCCTGTTCACTTTCTACGTACACTGCACGCATGGAGCTGGCTCCACGGTACATGTACACACAATAACACATCGCATATTTTAAAACATTTGCTCAAAAAGGATATGGCCAAGTGATGATTTTTAGGCATATATTCCTAGGCGGTGTAGTCTGTTTTAGACACCTGAATGCTACTGGGGCAAGGCCGGGGTAAAGGAGGTCTTCTTGAGACTCTCCCTCCTCCCCGTTGCCCTCTTCCCCGCCGCCACTGCCTTCAGAATCTGCCTGGGTGGTGTCGTCCTTTGCCGTCGCACCCTCCGTCTTCGGCTCGGAGTTCTGTTCGTCGTCCGTTTTTCTCCGTGTCGTCTTTGTATCCGCCCCATTGTTAGTCCCACTCGATTCTTCAGCCATGGTTTACGATGGACACATGCTCTGCTGGCGTTACAGCACACATATAATCCACCTAGGAACGGTCGACCAGCAGGCCCAGTCGCAGAGTCAGCACCTCGCCATCTTGGACTTGGCATTGAGGATGAATGGAACGCGGCTCTGCCATCTTCATCACTCCGGGCTCTCTAACACTACACCCGCCCTGTGTGCGGGCACTCTGTCCCGTCCTATGCGTAAAACTCCTACAGCCGCAAACAAGAATCCCTCAGTCCTGTACAACTGCATGAAAATATTTTCAACTAGATATAATTGTAACAGTCCAGACGAGAAGACAAGGCTGAGTTGTGTTCTCCGAGTGCGACGTTGAGATTAGCAGCGACACTGCAGCTTCTGCCAGTTGCAATGAATGGCAAAACTGCCAGAGATGCAGACACAATCACCAACCATAGAACTCACTTCGATTACACAACAATAGCGATAAAAAATTCTACACTCGATAAGGAAACAAAGATCCGTGGTCTGCAACTGTTAATCCATGTTTTGTGTGGTAGGTGCGTTGAATAAACATGTCAATTTTGTCCAAAAATGACACCCTCACCTTCCCGGTGCAAAACACGTTCGTACGTTCATTCACCACTGTGGTGAAAGTATCACGTGATACAACACAGGTAGCACTACTTATAGAGGGCGCTCTGTGTACGAACCGGGTTTGGCACATGCTTGCGCAACTCCCTGCGAAAGTTTCTGTGGCGGGTGGCTCAAATTGTTATGGCTGGCCTGCCAATGACGCCTGATCACTTTAGGAAAATGTTGGAACTTTGTTGGACACTCACAGTGTTTGCAAAGTCTCGTGTTATTCTTCACAGTATGTTAGGGAACAACAGTTATGTTATTTTATTACTTTTTTTCATTTTTCTTGCATCATTTTTTTGTCCATTTAGGCCATACTATAAACTCGTGTTCAGTTGCGTACCATTATGGTAAACATTTTTATGAACCCGTGCAAGGGGAAAGTCAAATTGTTATGCATATCAAGTTATCAATTCACCGGAACATACATTTTTTCTATTATTTGTGTGCAGCTATGTCCGACGTGCACGTTTTTATTCATATAACGGAGTAAATAAATAAATAAATAAAATTATTATTATTATCATCAATAACTCATTGTAGGTCTGAACGAAAATAAATGGCAAAAATTACAAACGTCTTGATATGGTACTTTATGATTCAGTTGCTTACATATAGAAAAAAAGGAACACGGATAACAAACAAAAATTCGATTTTCTACACTGGATGAGGTTTGTTTGAAATTTTCAGATTATTAAGTTCAGAGAACAAAACACACATTTTCAATAGCAAGATAGTTGCATTTAAACACAATATTTATGACGCAATCATGCAAATAAATTTTAATGTGCAATATTATGTCACTTTTTTAACATGATTAAGGAACATCAATCGTTTGCTTAAATGGGCATCACTCTCGGAGAGTCTTTGTGACCGTAAGTGCTACCCTATAAAAATTAATAGGCATATTAATCAAGACGATTACAATGTTTAGATTAATCACGTGAAGTACGTCATAATCCGACATAAACAAGTAAATTATCAAATTAAACAACTTTTTAGCCCAAAAATTAACAATTAAAAAGTGTTCAAAATTTACATATTAAAGCAATAGTTGTTTTTGCGCGACAAACGTGATGATCCGAGAAAGGCAATTCATTTATCAACATTATACATTTTTAACCTGTGAATTAACAATTAATCAAGTATTAAAGAAGAATTTATTTTTGCTCTACAAATTTGCTTGGACAGTATTTTTTTTCAACACAACAAATGGTGATTGAGCATTTCTTTCTTTCTTTCTTTCTTTCTTTCTTTCTTTCTTTCTTTCTTTCAGTCTGTATGTCGTTCCATGTTTCCTTCTTTCTTGTTTCCTTCTTTTCTTTCATATCATTTGACCCAAAACCATGTTCAATACAATAACTTTTTGTAATATGAACAGCTGGCAAGACCACAGTAAATGGCGTATAGACATATTACATTTCTTAGAGAAAAAAAAAGGACAAGGAGGAGGAGGAGGAGGGAAAAACCGATCTCTTGTGCTCATCCTCTTACCCCCGAAAACCAAATAGGTTAACCGAGCAATCAAATATCAATATTACATTTCACACCGGTAAGAATCGCTTACAATTCGTCACACCTGAATAAAATACACAGCAAAGTTTTACATGTAAAACATCCTCTTCTTTCAGGATGGTAAAAAAAATAATAACATACAAGATGAAAAGTCGTTTATCCCAGTAAATGACATATACTAGTAGACGTATTACATTTCTTTTAAGAAGAAGAAGAAGAAGAAGAAGAAGAAGAAGAAGAAGAAGAAGAAGAAGAAGAAGAAGAAGAAGAAGAAGAAGGAGGAGGAGGAGGAGGAGGAGGAGGAGGAGGAGGAGAAGAAGAAGGAAACCTGATCTTCTGTGCTTGTCCTCTAACCATCGAAAACCCAATAGGTTAACTGAGCAATCAAACATACATATAAATATTACACTTCATACTGGTAAGACTCGCTTACAAATTGTCTCGCCTTAATAAAAATAAAAAAAAACAAATGTTGCCTGTGAAACATTTTCTTATTTCAGGATGGTAAAAAAAGTAAAAAATACAAGTTGAAAAGTCTTTCGGGAAGAGAGTACGGGGGTTCTGCCAAGCCTGCACATATTAAACAATTGTTATCAGAATTTACACTCTTAAGTTTGTGTACAAATAGAATGTCCATTTGTGGCTTATAGTTAAACATCTACATGTATTCTTGTTGCCTGTTAAATAGACCTTTCCTCGCTCCATGCGTTTGTCAAGTGGAGTTACAGAAAAAAACACGGAGATTGACAAAGTGTTTTTCAAGCATTATACAAAATGGGTTGCGCTGATGTTTTCAGGTGACATATACGTTCTGTCTTTAGTTTTTGCTACCAAAGAATGTCAAATCTCTCTCTCTCTCTCTCTCTCTCTCTCTCTCTCTCTCTCTCTCTCTCTCTCTCTCTCTCTCTCTCTCTCTCTCTCTCTCTCTCTCTCTCTCTCTCTCTCTCTCTCTCTCTCTCTCTCTCTCTCTCTCTCTCTCTCTCTCTCTCTCTCTCTCTCTCTCTCTCTCTCTCTCTCTCTCTCTCTCTCTCACCCAGAAAAGACTTTTTTGCTGCCACGTAACAATATTACTATTTGCACCAGCTCCACGTCATCACTAAAAAAATCTTGTGTTCTTGGAGGTTTTCATTAAAATCCGACTTTTGGAACTTAATCAATATTTTAAGTATTAAAAAATGCTTCTGTATGTCTTCTTTTGGAGGCATACCATATGTTCACAATTATTTTTGACAGCAGGTGAGATGTATTTATGCAAAGGTTGAATAACTCGACAGATATAATTATCGTCAAAAAGATATATCTCCGCATGATAAGGGTTCACACAAGATAAACCATATACCAATTAACTATCATGTGTTAAAGTGGGACTTTGATGTAACATGAGGAATTCATTTTAATTCCCTGTTTATAAGGAATACTTACCTATGGCAAGATAGTAGCTCTATCTCTTTGAGAGATACTAGTTTGACGTGAGAAATTATTGAAAGAGCATTGTACATGTGCTCTAGGACATGTATCTCCAATCTTATACGACCCCAGGCACTCCAGTTTGCCTTCATGGGCACTCAATGTAAATAAGAAAAGTTGGATGGCGGGGACGATTGGGCGGGCTTAAGTGAAGCCATTGGAGTGAGTTTTCATAACAAATAAGGAAACTAAAATGAAATTACATGTACTTGAGGGAAGGTATAGATCTGTTGGGCCATAGTTGGTAATATACCCACAGATAAGTAGGCGGATGACTATCTGAACAGAGCTAAAGAAATAATTATCTGTTAATCTGTACACAAACATCCAACAATCTGGATGTCAAACAGACTGTTGCTTGCAATATCTGTCTGGTTTGTTTGCCTGCAAAGTAGATGGCTGCTTCTCAGGTGCCTGATCCTACTGTTTGCAATAAAAATTGACATATAATAATGATGATGATGATGATGATGATGATGATGATGATGATGATGATGGTGATGATGATGATAATAATAACTTTTGTTTCGAATGGTGGGTGATTCATGTTCAGCTGTAAACTCATCTTACACATTGACCTCAAGGCAAAGAGAATGAGCGTATTTACGAATTAGACATGGCACAAGAAAAGCAATTACAATACCATACACTGTACATAAATCAAACACATTTCACGCCAATGTTTACAATTATCCTCCTTGGAAAAAAAGGTCACAATTTATTTTTGAGAAGAGCCTAAGAGGCAGAGTTGCGAATATTCATGGGGCAATCATTCTATAGTTTTGCACCTGTATATCTTAGGGTTTTTGTGTGGAAACCTAATTTTGGTTCGGAAATATATACGTCAGCTCTAGAGATTGGTCGGGTTTGCTTTGTGCTATAATTTGATATGCTTTGGAACATGCCTGATAGGTGTTTAGGGGCATTACCATATATGGCTTTCATTATTAAACTTGCTTATTTTTCTTAAGACCATGATAACTGTTTGCGATATCAAATCCTTCACTCACATAACTGTGGAGTCCACATTTCCAAATCAAAAGTGTCAGGATCCATAATTACCAAGATATAAGCTACTGTCACTTTGACCTTCCAAAGTCAGTCTAGGTCCAAACAAGTTAAGAAAAACATGGCAGAGGTGCACCTTAGGCATATTCCCATGAAGTTTGAAGTGAATCTGACTAATGGTCTTGGAGTAGAAGTAAAAAATGTAATCATGGACACATGATGAGGAGATTGATAGATGGATGACAAACATATACGACAGATGACAACACACTATAATCTCAGCCGACTGACAAGTCAGCTGATTTAACAATGAAAAGGTCTTCTAAGACATCGAATAGTAGGATCCCATGAAGACCCACTTCCAAGCATCCAAAGAGGCAACAAGACCTCTGATTTTGTGCTCTAACAGAATGAAATTGGTGAAACTTGTCAACTTCATCCTTCAGCTTGGTTACCCAACATGAGGGAGATTGATGGGAACATATTATGCTACTTCCACAAACATGCCCACAACATGTTTGAAAGAGCTGACCAGGGACCATGATAGAGAAAAGTCATGGATGTCATGGGCCCTTACCCATTGGACCTGAAGAATCTCTCCTGATGAGAAGTTATCCTGGTTGTCTTTAAAGGCCATGGAATTCCTCCATGCAAACATGGTACTGACCACTATCAAAGCTGATTTTGCCTTCTTCAGTGGTGAGAAGAGCATCTCACAACTATTGCCAGTTTTATTAGTTTGGTCAATATACCATTGAAACAACCTGATAAGGCACAATGTTGTATATGGTTCAGACTGCCCTGTATGCCTGGCCGAAAGCAATGCTTTAATAGCAAAGCCCATAGCAACAACAAAAGGATCTGTAACCACATGATTGTTGGCTGAAATGCCTCACCAGGCTTTCAGAGTGACAAAGGTTTAGTCCTCAGAGCACTAGATCTCATTAACATCCAAGGCATGGATTTTCTACTTGCATTGAACCTGAATTTAATACAAGCAATAATGATATGGTATTGTATGTTTGCTATGGGGACTTTGTCAGAGCTAATAGCATGAAAGTCAGGTCTCATATTGGGAACAAATTACTGCTAACCAGGTTGTCAACGTAAATATGTGAGACCAAGGCTGACAGGTACAGGTCAGAACCCATTAACATACCTTTTATTCTTGCAAACCAGATCACGTTGCATTCCCCTTCTATAGTCCTCAGACTCAGCTTTATCTTCACAGAAAGTTAGAAGAATTTGAAAATATCTGAAATTTTGTCTGGAAAAGAATTTATTTTATATCAGGAATTGTATGTACTCAGAGAAGAACTTTCAAGTTACCTCTGGCAATTCTTGATACAATGAGATCTGAATACCCTGGCTGCTGGACATGTTGTATAACAGTCTCTAAGCATGGAGACTGAGCTCAATCAGATGCTAATAAAACAAGGCTGCAAGAGTAGCTTGTTCCAGATTGGTAGACAGACAGGAAGCCTCTGAAACCCAGCAGATCCAGAGACCAATCTTTCGTATGTTACCATGCAGCCACAAAAATGATTTATCTCTTTCTCATCAACTACACTCAGTAATTGAGATATCAATGGAAGTAAGGAAATGCTTGTTACGATACTCTGTGTCAGCTCATGGCTAGTGCATTCACCTTGAAAAGTTGAAGACCTTTGACTACGGTAACAAACACCTGCAGTCTGTGGCTCCAATGCATATTGCATAGGTACATGTGTTGTTTTTCCACCATGACTGCATCATTTGAGCTACTGTGGCATGCAAAGATCATTTTGTCTCTTTGACCTGTTTCTTTCAGGACAGTGGATTGCTCATCAGGCTCAAATGGGCATGGATGTGATGGGCTAAGTTCTTGACTCCCTCGCTGATGTGAGGACCTTCTTGGTTAAAGGACAGCCTTTTGGACTTGGTGCAACAGTGTCTGGTAAGGTATGCCACTGCTGGCCCATATTATCCCCTTATCAGCTGTTTGAGGTGTTGTTTGGCTAAGCACAACACTTCCACTTATAGCCAACTGACATGATAGCTTCTCCAATGCAGAGGCCCGACACCAGGAACCATGGTTGAGCCCAGATAGCTCTCCATCGGTGCATGCTGCTGTCATGAACATCATTGTGATTTGAAATTCTTCAAGGTCTGTGTGCATCCTAAGATTCTCCTGACTGGCCTAAATGATCTGATCCTGGACCAGACCTAAGGGGCTGTGGCAAGGTCAAGTGGATTTGTTGTAGAACTTGTGTCTTACTTATCCAGACAGACAGTCCAGATTTTGCACCAGGGGATTTTCATTCATCTTTGAGCCTGGTGTTTTGATGTGGAAGTGTAATATTTCCAGGAATTCATTCAGCTCAGAAGATTGTATGACTGGTTGATAAACATTACTTAGGTTTTTTGACAGAAACAACTAGCTGTTAAAATCTGGAAAACCCATGACATTTTACAGTCTCTAAAGTTCCTTTGTCCAACATGTCTAAAACACTAATTTTAACTCCATTCTTTACCTCTGTGGCTGGTAGCATAGCTTGGTGGGCATGATTGGTGTACATTTTCCTTGTCCTTGTGAGACTTTGTCCCTTTAAACAGCTTGGTGCTCTTTCCCAGTTGACAAGTCTGAGACTGAGATGCCTTGCCTCCTGCTTGTTGCTTGTGCTTTGGCATAAAACTTTGAAGTCTGGGTTATTTGCAGGGCTTATATACCCTGCATGTGACAGTTTTTTTGCAAAATTCAGAATGTTACACCTCCAATTACATTTTACCCAAAATATTCCCACTCCTTAAAACTATACCAACATCTTCAGTGGACCTAGGGCTCTTGGGTTCAGGAATGAAAGCGACTTTGCTGAAAATAAACTGAAACCATACCCACCCTTCATTTTTTTTTACCAGATTAAGGCCTCCTGAGCTGACTTTTGAGAGAGAAAAAAAAAACTGAATTCCTGGATAAACTGAAGACTTTCATCCCTGGGGTTACTTACATATTAGAATGAAAATTATTGGTGCAACTCTTGGTTGCCATGGCAACCTAAGTATGGTTTAATATTTTGATGTTTACACTAGCCCCACCAATTGCAAACATGTTAGTGAGGACATTAGTTTGACTGTGAAATACTACACATTTAGAATGTTGAAGAATGCAATGGATATGTCAACACTTCTTGACTCATACAGTTTACAGCATTTCAGTTCTGAAATATTGAATTCAGCAAAGCAGGCCATGGTGCATCTTCTATGTATGGCCATTTTGTGATGTTTTATGATGTGGCTGTGCACGACCTTTTGTCATGTAGCAAAATGAACAGGTGCTCCGACATTGCTTGAAACCTGTTATATCAGAACCCCTGCATTCAGAATCTGATTACAACCTCACAAATAACGGGTTCATATTTTTTATATATTTCAGTTTATGTCAGTGTAATTCTTGGTGAGGATATTAATAACTGACAAGTAAAAATGTGGGTCTGCAGTATACGCTCACCCGGACATCAATGCATATAGACAAGGGACCTGGATACAGAAGTGTTGTGGTTGTTCTTTCTGGAAGCCTTGGTTTCAGTTCCTTTCCCCTGGGTATTCATGGTGGATTTAATCAATTTCACAACGGTTAGGTTAGCCACAGCACTTGCCTCTTTATACCTACACTTGAGCATGCTCCATTGTAGACTGACTGCAAGTCCAAATAAAATGTTTGTAAAAAAAAAAAAAGAAGATGCATGCTGGTTATCCAGTACGTATTTGCTATTTCACGTTCATACATGCTTTACATTAAAGTATGCCTTGGTTGGCCCTAACACTGCATATTTCAAGTCATACCATTACTAGCAAGAACTGGTTATCCAGTATGTATTTGATATTTCGCATTCATACATGCTTTACATTAAAGTATGCCGTCTTGATTGAGGTAAAGGCAAGTAGCTGCCATCAAATTAAAAAGCATGTCTAGGAATTAAAGGCTGCAAAACATGCTCGATAGTTTCGCACTGATGACCCATTTATAAGTTAATTTGGCTGTTGAAACCTAGAACTTTCTAAATTTTGAATCAAGTGTGATGATAGGTTAATGAAGTTATAGGTTTAGGCATAGTGACTGGATCGGACATGAAGCATAGAGAGACTGAATTGTGATACACATTTTTTTTTAATTGCTGAGAACTACAAGGAAGAGGTGTCCCTGTTGTTCCTGTTTGTATAATTGTCAGTGAAGTCAGTCACATCCCAACATGCTTCTTGACATGTGAATCTCATATCTTCTTCCACGTTTGCAGCCAAGCGTAGGACAATGCCATGCCCCAGAGGCTTGCAATTTGGCCTGCAGGACAATCTGGTACTAGTCCGTTTCTGGGACCTGCTGGCAGACACGGTCTTGGCAGCATTTTCTGCAGGTGCTGCCAAGCAGATGTCAAGGAATAACAATCTCTTTTGCATACAATTTCAAAGGGCCTAAGAGGGTCTTCTGTGACATTTGATTACGAGGAATCCATCATCATAAAATTCCCATTTCACAGTAAGGTGCAGTACTGGGACATGTTGACCTGGCTTTATAGCTTGCTGTGCACACAGATCCGCGAGTCAACAGTTGGAACCACACCTGGAAGTTTTACCACTGTGGATAGCTGTGGCATCTTCCACATCCTTCCTAGGAGAGGTTGGATGGCATCCTTGGTGCAACTGGACCCGCTTGTGTGTCCATGAAGGACAACTGTTCACACATGCAAAAGGAAAGATCTTACAGCTGGGGGTGGGGAAGGGGAGGAGGAGGCTACTCATCTCAGTCCATTGACAAGCCTCTGTGATCATAATTGGTATAATTGTCAAGGCAGTGACAGTTTGTTGATGCACATCATCATGTTATAAAAAAAAAAGCCTGACACAATTTTCACATCAACAATGCTTTTATTCACCATCAAAATGACTGGACTTGACGGAGAAATACAATTTCTGTAAGGCAACAAATTAACTTTTAAACTGTTTACACATAACCAGAAATGAAATATGCCACAACTGACAAAAGAACAATGCCAACATTGTCGAACTAGATTTAACAACATGTGCAAATATTTAATACAACTCATACAGATCCTTTATGTTAATACCAACAATGGCCGTATACAGGGAATGTTTAGCTAGCCTAGAGATTATGTTGGATCTATTCTTCTGGACTGTAAGTTGCACCTGTACTTAAGTTGCAAATATTGTTTGTTACTTTACTTTCTTTTTATTTTCATTCTATTTATTTAGTTTTGTTGTTGTAACATGTAACATATCATGCATGTAAATTTAGTCACTTACACACTGAAATATACATCAATTTTATCCTCAAATGTTAACAAAGATTGAAAAAATGTTCTTTCATTTTACCATGAGCAACTATCGTTGGTACATGGATAACTGCTTTCTTTCTGCTATCTTCAAGTTCCCTTTCAGCATGCTCCTGGCCTTGGTGGATGTGCAACATGAATGGAAATGAATGCACAGTCTTGTGTGGCCAGCTTGCTAACTTAATCTCCTTAGCATGCCAGTGTCAGGCACAACAGTAGCTTCTTGCAAATATCAAAACAGATGGGAATCGCTGTGGAAATACATCATAACATACGGAGGCTTATATTCATCTTCCTGCCTAAAATACCCGGTGTTTCAGTTAGTATGATGGGGTTAGGCTTGTCATGCTTTTTAAGCAAGAGAGCTACATCTTTGAACAAGCTTTCCAGAACAATGCTGGGAGCCAAATGCATCACTTTCAGTATGCTACTTAAAAAATTTAAAATAAAAGGTAATTGTAAAAAACAAAGTACACAACATGGCAATAATAAATAAATAAATAAATAAATAAATAAATAAAAATAATAAATAAATAAATTAAAAAAATAATAATAAATAAATAAATAAATAAATAAATAAATAAATAAATAAACAAATAAATAAATAAAATAAAAAAGGTATTCTATATCCCCCCCCAAAAAAAAACAAAAAAAAAAAAAAAAAAAAAAAAAAAAAAAAAAAAAACAAGAAAATAATATCCCAAAATATTAATGTTTTGATGAGGTGAATAGCATATGTCCAAACATATAAAAATGGTAAGGTCACTGTTTCCATAATTTTATGTTTACTCTGTTCTTTGTTTTGATTAGCATATATAAAACCAGATCATATGAGGTATAACACAGCATACTACAGGATGTAGTGCTCCATAACTTCATGTCAACAGACAAATATCTATCTTTCTCAGACTGATTCCCAAGAAATCACCTCATAAGATGTACCCAGAATTTGACCAGTTGAAGCCTACATGTACTTGATGCAAATAGGTCCACTTGTGCAATGTTTTATCAACACGTAAAATTATTCCACTAAATATCACTGTTTGAGTGCAAAAGACAAAAACATATAATACACAGCATAGATCGGCATAAAATCATTAGCTCTTGGATAAATCTTGGCTTTAGAATAGTCACCCTAGTTCTAATCCAGTTCAGCATGAAAATAGCATGATTTAACGCTGAATGCTTCGCTTACTCAAATGGCAAATAGCAGGTGTTGCTGCATGAGGTGAGGTCTACCTTACACTTTACGCATATGATAAAAGAGTTACGCCCGACAGATACTTTTATATTCCATATTATCAGTACCTGCAGTACATCCCCGACTTTTGAAACCAAAATTAGGTTTTGCCCTGTCCTCTGAACCTTCAGGCAAATCAAGTCTTGCTGGACTATACTTTATTTCTTGTTGAAGGGCAAGTCCTACAGACAGTAAAGCATGAATGCTATGAACTCTATGTATTTGAAACAAAAGGGACAGCATCCAAAGGCAAAAATGCAACTTTAGTGGCATAATTTTGTTGCGTACTTCAGGTGATATGTCACACCCACCGGTGCTACAAGTAGTGATAATATTGTGTATGCTCTTTTCATCTTGTACATGACCCATTGCTCTCTGAGAAAGTATTTATAAATTGTACTTGATAGAAAGAGAAGGCAAGCGTCCTTATAAAGCAACTTTTATCCACACAGTGCAGAAGATATTGAACAAAAAGCTAAAGATTGAGTATTGCACATATTTTCTTGGCATGAGGATGCAAGTAGAAAAATAGTCAAAGGCTGTCTCTACCCTCCAGCCTGCCATTTCATTCCAGCCACTGACTACAGGTACTTTAGCTTATCATTTTACTCAGGCTAGCAACCGGCGACCCTGCAGTGACTACTATTTCCTGCCTGGTGGTTGTCCCCATTTCCAATCGCAATCTTTGAGCTTGTCAGGACATGTTGGCCAAAAGCTACAGACTCTTAAGCCGGGCACTTCATTCTGGCCCATGAAAGAATTCATCTAACCTGTCAATTCTAGCTGATAACCACCAATTTTTGACTTGTGACAACACACCTTGGCCAATGGCTGCAACCTATTGAGCCAACAATTGCATTCTGTCCAATGGCTACAGATTTCCACACATACAGTTGACCCAATGATGGCTAATCACTGCATTAACAACTTCCCTGTGACCAGTAGCTGATCCATCAAGTTGAACCTATCTTCTGGCCAATGACTGCAGACTTCAAACTTTCCCATTTTAGTTTGGTACATGATTGCACACTACAGTTCTTACCATTATAAGCTAGTCAAGAATACAGACTCCAAGCGTCATGTGACATTGTGATTGACAGTTGGAAATCCATCACACTGTTTGGCCCATGACCAATCATCTTGTCATTTCATCTTTCTGATGTCTAATCATCTTGTCATTCACCTGGTGAATTCAAGCCTGATCATCTTTAATTTTATCTGGCCAATGGCAGGTCATCTTGCATTTCAACAGGCCAATGCCTCATCATCTTTCATTTCATCTGGCCAATGCCTCAACATCTTGTCATCTGACCAATCATTGATAATTTTGTCATTTTATCTGGCCAATACTAGTCATCGTGTCATTCCATCTGGTCAATGCTGGATCATCTATCATTTTATTTGGCCAATGCCCGATCATCTGTCATTTCATTTGGCAAATGCCTAGTTATCTTGTCATTAAGTGTGGGCAATGTCTGCATACCCTGAGCTCAACATTTACATTTTGGGTAAAAGACTGCAGACATCCATATTTGCCGTTTACTTTTCGGCCATGAGATACACCTCTTTGGTGTATACCACACACAGTCTGAGCTTGATCAAGTCCATCTAAATGGAAAAAGAAAAAAAAAATTATGGGAGAAATGGACGGAAAGACATTGTCACAATGCCCTGTTAGCAATATGAGCCAACAGGTACAAAAACAAACTTGAAAAAAGTGTTTGAACTATGTTGCTTCTCCAAAGCAACACCTAAACATGTGGTGACCATATACCACCATGCATGTAAAAGCCATACCATTGTGCATGTGAAGGCCATACCATTGTGCATGTGAAGGCCATACCATTGTGCATGTGAAGGCCATACCATTGTGCATGTGGAGGCAATGCCATTGTACCTGTGAAGTTCATATATTGTTTCCAAGTACATGTATAGACATAAAGCTGAAATATCAACAAGGCTTTGTATGCAGCACTTTGTTGGAAACATGAAGGTCACAATGTATCTGTCAACAATCTGTTGCAGTTTGTTTAAAATACATGAAATCATGCGTGAAATTACTTGGGCATGTAATACAACCTGGTGGGTCATGACTATAAATTGCCCCAAAAAGGCATCCTGATACTGAAAAACTATCAAAAGATAACTTGCCTCATTCCACTCATTTGAAACCATTATCTTTAATATTTCATATATTGCTGAGTGTAGATTGGCATGAATAAGAAACCTGTGTTACATATTTACCAACAATAACAAAATTTCAGATTTTCATTCAAATAGTCTGTGGTTAGCGCAATTCATCATCAATTTTGGTAAGATAATAGTCAACCTGTGACAGCTTTATGGTGATGATACATACATGTATATATTACAACCCGATTAATCCTAGTGCACACCACACCCCAAGGTTTCTATATATGAGGACTTGTACACATAAAGACCAAATTACAACCAAGTGATGCTAAATGCAATAGGCACAAAAATATATCAAGGACATGTTGGCAAATCTAGAAGTAATGAACTGTTCAAGATACTGGTACCACAACCGAGAATAATCAACTATTCCTTTAAGACACTGGTACCACAATCAGGAGTAATGAACCATACCTTTAAGACACTGGTACCACAACCAAGGATAATGAACTATTCCTGTAAGACACTGGTACCACAACCAAGGATAATGAACTATTCCTTTAAGACACTGGTACAACAGTTTTCTCATTATGCTAATATGGCAACCAGATCCCTTAGGCAGCAGTCGAAGCATGCCTTCATATTAATAACCCCTATTATGCAAAAAAAAAAAAAAAAAAAAAAAAAATTTGTTAGTAAAGATTGATTTTTTCCAGAGTAATTTGCATCAAAAACATTAATCATTTTGAGATAATTGACTGAAGTTACTTTCATAACTTGTACAGTCGTCCCTCCTTTGAAAGCTAATTTCTAAGGCAGGGCCAAAAGTGGTCACATAAAGAGGTGGCCTCTCTATGGAGGTGAAACACCATGGACAAGACAACACAAGGGACCTGATAAATGTGGTTTTCAAAGTAGGGTGGTCTCTATGAGGAGGGACTGCTGTACTGCATTTAAATAAGTACAGTGGTACCTGCTATTTAAAACCACTATAGCAGCCAGCCAAATGTGGTCTCACATGACAGGTGGTCTTGTAAGATAAATCATCTCTCAAGAGGTGGCCTTTATGACAGGTACCCCTACACTTACACTTGCTCTTCAGGATTTCAGCAGTATCATGCACTTAAAAACATAAACATTTATTTGGCTTTTTACTGTGATAAGGGTTAAAGGAATATATGATCCCACTGAAAAATGCATGAATAATATAAACAACTAGCTCCGGCTAAAATCATCTCAAGTTTGTTTTTTTTTTTTATGTTATTACACAACTTTACGACTTGACTAGACTGTAAAACATTTCCAACTTTCATAAATACAGCTAGAAAAAATTGGTGAGCCATTTGAATGAGCCCACTTATGTAGCAATGGTCCTAAGAAACCACAAGCACCATCTTCGTTCTGTGCAAGGTTTTACCCTGTAACGTAATGTGAATGTTCCTAACATTCAAACAAACAAGGATTTGCTTGTAAAAGTAAGAAGGCTAACATGGTCTATCCATAACAAGTGTACTCCAAAGCTACAAAACGTCTAACGAAAATAACGACAACACAATCATTATTAGTAGTATACATGCAGTGGTACAGCTGATGATGTCCACTTTACAACCACTTCACATCAACTTCAATACCACCTACCATTTGGTCCAGATGTATATCAGTGGTGACATCCAGACAGATTACTTATCAATTTCCTTTTTGATTTTTGGTTTGTTTGTTTGTTTAATTAACACCCTCAGCTGAGTAGTCCAGTCATGAAAATTTATGATCTAGATTGGCCTTCCACAGGCACACCAAAGTATCAAACAATATATGGATTTTTGTGGAAACTGAATCATTATACTGAACAACCATGCACAAATACATAAACGTCATTATAAATAATGTATATGTAGTATGTATGAAGGCAAGTCCATAAGCATACTGTAACCATACCAAGGTCATTACAAATCACAATAACATTGTTCAATACATCAAAACTTGCAACCATGAAGAAATCAGTTTCTGATGTTATTATGGTCAATAGAATCATGGCATCAAGCCATGAACTGAAATTGGTCCATGGTACAATCTTGATTCAAGGCCAGTAACTGACACAATGCTGGCTGCACAACAGTCACTTAGTCAGTACTTACCAATCTCCTTCCAAACTAACAATACACTTTTTTTTTTTAAATTTAAATTTCCATGTGTGAGTTTAACAATTGGATGGACAATACCATTTTACTAAAGGGTTAAACTTGGGTATCCACGCTAGATGCACTGGACTACAAATTTATTAAAACAACTCCTAGGACCATTAATGTATCAAACCAGCTACGCTAAATTAATGAGCAAACATACTTGGTATGCTAAAATACATAGACAATGTTAGCTCACAGTATGCTGCAGGTACGGATTTAAAGCATACAACCACACTGCCTTTTTGGTACAGGCCTCTTGTTCTTGTAACATGATGTAACTGATGCTGAGTAAGCATTGTAAACAACAGGAAGTCCTTTTTTTTATTTCTTAAAATGATATTAGTTACAATAAAGAAGCAGTCAATTAATACTGACTTCAATACATCATGCAAATACCATCAAGCAATATTCAAACCCTAAAACATCTACATCTTGGTCACTGCTGAATACATTGACCCAAATGCCTGTGATATTCAATTTACTTCTGAACATGTAATTATGAGTAAATTGTATGACATCATTAACCCACTCCAAAGTAGAGTGGCAAACACCTCAATGAGTGTTTTTGTTTGTTGTTTTTTTGTTTTTTGTTTTGCATAGCCTCGCAAGTCATGCTTGCTATGAAATGCAAAAAAACCCACTCTCTTGAAGCTGGACCTGCTGGTAGTGGACTGAAAGCTGTATTTACCAGCTGTTTGACAATACCATTCTCTGAACAAGAGTTTGTACCTGCAATTTCCATGATAAATTGCAGATCTTTTATATGTGGGAAGAAACATTATTGGTGTGGAATGAGTTAACATCATAGACTTCTATATTGCATGGACACTGTATATATAAAATTCATCATCATTAAGATAAATGACATTAATTAACATCTCATTATAATATCTGATAATCACTGTCAGTGTCACCCATTGACTAAATTTGAACTGTATATATTACACATATAAAGACCAGGAACTGAACAAAGAAACATAGCCTTCATTGCCTTACAGAACATAGACATGCTTGCAATATTCCATGGAATGAATGTGCTTATCAATATTCCACAGAATAAATAAAAGTGCTTGTCATCGTTCCACAGAATAATACATGTACTTGTCAGTGTTCCCTGGAATAAATAATCATGCTTTGTAAACTGTTCCAAAGAATGAATAAGCATGCTAGTCACTGCTCCAAAGAATAAAATATGCATGGTTTTCGCTGTTCCAAAGAATGACTAGGCATGCTGGTCACTGCTCCAAAGAATGAAAATACCTGCTTCTCACTGTTCTAGCCACATTTGTTCAATGCAAGGTGACAAGGATTTGCCTTGGTAATGCCCCTGCAGCTAGTTTCTAATCCTCATATAAACAGAGTTTATGCTCATCAAATCTTTCAGGATTTCCCTCTCAAAATATTAATCAAGAGGCCCATGGGCCTTGTGCTCTGCTGACATGTAATGGATTACATAAATATTGAGATTCAAAACAGAACAAAAACAGGCTGGGTAAATTGATACTTTTTTCTTGTTTCACTGGGAGGCCAAAAACTTTCATCAAATTGTTGATGGCGCCACTAGTGTCATAAGCAATTAAGATGTTTCCCTCTCCACAAGCTCACCAAATTTCATTATGATTTAAAAACCCCAAAAACATGCCACAGCACTAACAAGATTTTCACATTTTGACACTTATATCCCCCGTGGCTATATGACCTTGACCTCCATCTCTGATTAAAAATTATTACTGTTCAAAATGTGCATCCCTAGTCCAGCCTTTTGACCCATATATCACATAATACTGTAGGCGGAGCCACCAATATCAAATTTGACCTTGATTTTCAAAAACTTTATAAGTCTTGAAAGTTATATGGACGTAACTTGAAAACTGTGGAGTGATTGCATGAGCTCTGTGACCTTTGGTCAGTAGAGCTAAAAACACCCCGGTTTTCAAGCAAGTTATTTGCTTTCAGTTGGTCACTCTATTTCAGCATATACAGGGAGTATTTTCAACAAAATTTGAAGATATCTATCATAATAAAGAGACCATTGCCCACAGCATTCTGTAGCCCATTTAGGTGGCATTGCTGGGTGCTTGGTGACAGACCAGGCTGAGTATACTGGCCACTCACACTTCTTCCAAGTGGCAAGAGGTCAGTGGGTAAACATTAACTGCTGATGTCAAGTTACATGAATGACGTATATGGGTTTCCATCACGACAACTCTGTGTGAACAGGGGCAGCGTACTCTATACCCAGAGTAACATGGCAGTAGCTTTATCTTGGCAGTACTTGTTCCTTGTGCCCAGCCAATAAGCCATTCAAAGCACTTTTAATTCTTGTACATTGCCAGTACGACATGACCAGGATCTTAATCCTGGTACACTGCCAGCATGACATAGCCAGAATATTCTGGCAAAATCTACATCCAGGAAAGCTCTTACCCTGGAATATATTGTCCTGATGGGTCTTGTTGGCATTTTTCACATCATTTTTCAACTAGAGATAGTCATCGCGCACGACAATGAATATATCCCCCGCATGGTGCACGGTCTCCCAATTGAGAAATCATCTTTAAGAGCCAACTTTTGTCACAATATTAGTGCTATCTTTCCCATGTTATGGAATCTCTGTTGCAAAGTTTGAAGACAACCTGACCATTAGTTTTAGAGAAAAAGACAAAAATCTGTTATCTTGATCAGGGGGATGAACAGACAGACGGTCAGTCAGATGGATGGACTGACCACCTTAGAAAAATGCCTCAGGTCTATAGACTACTTGGGCCAAATTTGAAACGAACAGGGGTCACAGGTACAAAAATATGGCCGTTTAGACCTGAATATTGCCTAACAATGTTTTGTTAATTAACTAATTAATTAATGATCACAGGAAGCTAGTTTTCGTGATTTAACTGCTTCATCATAAGGTGCATCACTAACCCAAATTTCTTGGAGCTACATGCAATCTACTTTTAGTTGTCATGGTAATGTCCTCTGGAGGTTGCCTAACGTCTTTGATTAATTAACTAATTAATCAATGATCACATTAACTTGACCTGCTTCATCATAAGGTGCATCACTAAACAAATTTTGGCGGAGCTACATGCAATACTTTTTAGTAGAGCCTGACCGAACATGTATTTTGAAACCGAACCGGGTACTTGGTACTCGGTACACATTACCGATCCCGAACCAGGCACCATTCGGGTTCAGTATATGCAATTCAAACATGCCATAAATAAACTTAGATATCTTAGAATGCTCATTTAAAGCTTTATTTAAACAGGGGTTTGTAGCTGTTACCTTTTTGGATTGGGGCATAACTATTGTTATTGGTGATTAATGCAACCCATGTGATGCACTTAATTGCAAAGTAGCGTTTGTTGCATTGTTTAAGGTGTATACAAGTACAAAAAGTAACCTCAGTGACCTTCTTATTCAACTTTATTGCCAACATTGACAATGATAACCGAACCCAAACATTTAGTGACTGTAAAATACGAACCCGAGCCGGGCTTCAATCCTGAAATCCGGTAAGCTTGGGTTCGGTTGTTCGGGTTCGGTCAGGCTCTATTTTTTTAGTTATCGTGGTAACGTCGTCTGGGGGTTGCCTAACAATCTTTTGTTAATTAACTAATTAATTAATGATCACATGAAGCTAGTGTTCGAACTTGATCTGCTTCATCATAAGGTGCAGCACTAACCAAAATTTGGCAGAGCTACATGTATCATTTTTTTAGTGATCATGGTAACATCGTCCCAACGGACAGACAGACAGACAGATGGCGGGCGAACGGTTACAAAACCAATATATCCCCTGGATCCTTCAGATGCGGGGGATATAATTATGTTAAATTATATAACAACGATAATATAAGTTTAAGATGCAAGTCCCAAAATTACATAATGCTGATTTATTTTTGGATAAAATCTTGACCTTGACCATGATCAAACAGACACTAATGTAAAAGCTTTTTTATACAAAGCCCCCATACCTGAAAGTTTGTGTGTTATTTAGTCAATTTTGGTACATGGTGAAGCAGTAAAATGCTTGCCTGTCACCTTTGCAGCCTGGGTTTGATTCAGAGCCGGGGAAGCAAGTGGAAAAAGTTCTGCCTGTGCAAAATGGTTTTCTCCAGGTTCTTTGGTTTCCTCCACCAAACAATTAGGTAGGAAAGTATATGCCAACATCTGTGCCATGCAGAGTGACCAACAATAAGCCTGGCCTGCTTTGCAATCCATGTAAAAGATATGGGTCCAGACTTGTTTTTTTTTTTGTTCATTGTTACTAAACTATAGGACATTATGAACAGAGACATACACAAGGAGAGTTAAAATAAAGTTCAAGTGCGTCCAAACCATCCCACAATGTGTTCATTGGTAAAATGCTAGAGCATGCAAATATGCAAAAAACATCAGAAAGGTGGTGTTATTATGTTGCACTGTTTTTAACCCTTTTTCCCTTAAACTGGCCAAAACTGGCTGGTGATCAAATATCCTCTGCTTCAGTGTTTTCAAGTAATTTCAACAGCAATGAAAAACGATGTGACTGATAATTGTAGACGAAACCGATCTAGATCTTGTACCATAGGTCAACAGCTTTCTTTGGCAAGGGTTGGGCACAAAGTGTGCTAAGGAAAGCTGTTGAGTCAGTCTTAATTCGAGGGGGAGACATTTCAAGAAGTATACCAGCAAATGTGACTTTTTAAAAAAGTAGTTGGTGCAGTATGAAAACATCATAAATAGCCATGATGACTGTTCACCGTATTCTTTTTCTGTCAACAAACTCATTCCTCCATACATTTTCTTTCCTTGAAACGATCAGAAGGGTCAAAAGTTTTTTCCCCAACAGATCACCTTCCTTAGAAAAAGTGAACTTCAGTGTTACCATCTTCTCCCAAAGTGAAAGAGCTGCCTGTGTACTGCACTCAACTTCACAGCCTGTGTTCAGCACATTTACAATATAAGCATATAAAGGATCAAGCACACAGGCTAGTTTGAAATACTATAAATGTACTTGTGTTTGTGCCAGACAGTTTACTTTATATATATATATATCTTTTTTTTGCAAAAAAAAAAAAAAAAAAAAATGAATACCAGATCAAATTAATTACTTTTATATGAGTGTAGCAAATTTATTATTGAAAAAAGTCATCCAAATCCCATCTATCATGAACAAAAAACAGCAAAGTATTATAACATTGTTCATTACAGAAATACTAGGCTATACCAGAAAAGCTGACATGTTTGTTGTAGTGATTTTGTGCTATGCATATAACCCTGCCTCAGACTTACTGTGCAATTTCTGACACAAAAGCTGGCATTAGGCCTTTTTTTAAGGCAACGTAACATTGTCACATCAGTCAATATCATTGCCATGATGTCACGGTCATGTGTGTACCTTGCCCTTGTTTTGAACTGGCTGCTGGACTCTCTTATCATAAGGGGGTGTCAAACGTTGCACAGATCTCTATCTGCACATATTTCAGTTCAAAGTGCTGTGGAGTCAAAGAGTGTATTTCTGCGTGTGACTCTAATGGTATAAGAGCTCCCATCAAAACTAAGGTATCATTTGTCCAGATCTGTCCGAGTACAACTAAATTGAGGAATAGTACCAGATTTGTATTTGTGTCTTTTTGGCCAGAACCACTTCCTGGTAGTCATTATCCTATTCCGCAGTCCGAACTCTTTACTATGACAAATGTTACATGTATGTGCAGGTTTTTCCTGTAGATCCTGATGTATTTACCCTTAAGAACTAATTATAATATTATGCACATAAGAGAGTGTATTGAGCAATTATTTGTGTAAATGTATCAGTGAGTTTAGTAGCTCTAGTAACTTTCAATTTGTTTCTATCTTAGGTGGCTTCACTGTAAGTACGGAAATCCAAGATAACCAGGGATGCTGCAAGTGACTGACTCAGTATTGAGTTTGCCTGACCAGCATATTCACACAACAATTTTTTAGCTGAAGAAGTGTCAAATTTTATATGAAATTCTGTCATCAATATTGAAACCAAATAATATCAAATGCAACATAATAAACAAAACTTTCTTTAACATCATTTATAAGTCTCGGACAATGTCATTATGCTCATATGGATTGAAATTTATGTCCCAAAATGCTGGACTAAGCTTGGCTGCACACTCGAAGATCTTCATTCCAAAAAACTTGTTTATGTTGTGCATGTAGGCCCAACAACTGTCAGAATACAGTTATCACAAAAATCATCTGAAAAATAAATAACAAAAATATGTTCTGCTTGTTTAAAATCCCCTAAAATTGTAAAGTCTCAGTGTTGAGATGACAATGTCTGACAGAGATGCTCTCCATCTTTTAATTACGCCATTAAGCATGGTGCAGTAATGAGGACACCACTTTACACCTGTTATCTCTTACTGTGTCTAGGGGTGGATATGTGCAATATGAAAGTGTACAAGTGATTCCTGCCTGCAGGGTGTAAAAGTAAGGGTCAAAGTTCAAAAGGTCACTTTTCATATCACAAGAAAGTGGATACTTTGTTTGGACTTTGGGAACCAGAAGTGTGTGAGCAACAGTACACAAACATATACTTCATGCAGCAAAACTACAGACGTCCTCTCCTATCAACACCTAACACACAACAAAGAGTTTTACCAAAGTCCAGATATGTTCTACTACCTGAAACAGATCTACAGCATTTCTTTTCTATCACAATAATGAATATCGGTTTTACTGATATTGATTGGTCCAGTTTGGACTGGTGTAGAAGGAGCGAGGAGATAAATTTCACTGATAAATAACGAGGCAATAAATTGATTTTGTATCAGTACATATTCACTGATATATATATATATATGTGTGTGTGTGTACAACCACAAAATTATTATTCTTGATACATTAATAAAGAAGTTTTATTTATGATTTTTTTTTTCAATGTGTAAAATATCTGAAGTCTCTGTGTTCAGGACATGTTGACTTAGAATGCCCCTGGTACTGATACAACATAACATTAGCAGCAATAGCACTGCCCTGATGTACATTATTTTACGACCACAATATTGTCATTACTCGATATGCACAAAACTAAACCTATCTCAACCAACATCTTGACCAGTGAGGAGTTTCTCAAACACTTTAATATCATTGGTGGGCAAGGAACATGTGTAGTTGTGGCATACATGGGCCGTCGCCTTTCCTTCTAGTTTCTCCAGGCTTTTCATCATTGGCAGTTTCTTGTAGAGGTAGCCATCTTGTTTGCCGTCTGCGAGAATGAGGATCTTGTTTGGAAGGTAGTGGGTGTGGACACAGTTTAGCATGGCCTGAGTGTCATCCCCCTCTCGGTCTCCTACGATGATGATCTGTGGAACAAAGAATAAATCCATGTACATGTACATCCAAAAAAAAAAAAAAAAAAAATTACACAAAAGATAAAACTACAACACCCCTAAAATCTCTCAGGCATTTCAAGTCCTTTGCTACTCCATCTACAATAAACAGGGCCAACAAAAGCCTTGATATGTATGTTTGACTCAGTAACAGTCCAATGACCTAGAACATACTAAATTGGTCTGGTGACTTTCAACCAAGGTCATGCCAAGGTCAAGGTCAGGCAAATACAATCCCCATATGGGTTGTACTTAGAGGCAACGATTGTTTCCTTCAGAAATGATGCTTTTCTCTTTCAGAAAATTGCTGAGTATGTCATATTTTGTTTTAAGTCCGAAGTGAATTTAAATGATGTGACATTTATTTGCTTCATCATGGATAATATCCTATTTCTTTTACGAAGCAAAATGAATGTACATAACAATCTAAAATACCCCAATACTAGTTTATCTAGACATATGGGGTAAAAGCTTATAATTCACCTGACCCAATGAATGCAACTGTCATCAGTGAGGCTGGCTGGAGATAAGAAACCTACCATGCTAGTGTACTTGTATTAAGTTCTACGTACAGTACTAGAGTACTTGTATCAAGTTCTAATGTACTTGTATCAAGTTCTACATACAGTACTAGCGTACTTGTATCAAGTTGACTTACACTGTTCACACTTGCCGTCTTTCTCGCCTGATTTTAACTTGTTGGCATAAAAATGGACATATAGATTGTAAAATTTGGCAAACAGAGTTCATGCATTGAAATAGCAGTGCTGAAGGATGTCTGACTTTTTGAAACCAAAAAGAGTAAAGCCTGACTTGTTCAACCTTGTTCTTGTTCCACATCTTTACTCCATTAAGCAATGTGCACAAGCCATTTTGCCTTGGGCCCCGTGACCATGGATTGGATCATATACAATGCCATTTTACCTGATCCAAACATCACGATCCCACACTGAAGTTTAGTCGTACATGTATTGCCAACAGCAACTTTCCCAAGCACTGTTACTCACAAACAATGTCAACGGAGTTGACTCACCGAGAAGATGCCTGAGGGTAATGAACAAAGTCCACAATAATTTCAATCTTGTAAAAAAAAAAAAATGGACCAAAAAATTAATTGTTGACGATAGAGCTTCATAATGTGAATCTCAGATAAGTATCCTGTGATTCTGTCGGCAAATCCATAACTGCAATAAATCAATGTCTCGATCCACTGTGGCTGCTGATCATGCAAAAAAGCTGGTCCCACAAGAATACTTTGGTCAGGGACGTACACTTCCCTGCTTTGGTGAATGTGAAATCTGCACTGTGGCTAGCCAGTAATAATTATACATACACATACATGTACGTGTATAATACAAAACTTCCAAGAACCACAGGCTAAAAGTCTAACAGCTTACACGTATGCCTCCAAGATCTACAGATTTGAAGTCAGGCTCAATGATAAAGATCCAAAGGTAGGAATCACATAAAGTAGCAAAGGACTCGAAGATTAGAAATTCTCAGTTCAACACCTCAAAATGTTAATCTTAAAGCTATTATGCACATTATGTATACATATTTTACTTATTTATCTTGACATATGAACAAGATTGATGACAGGAAACACTCTGTTGATCTGATGTCAGCTGACGTCTACTTTGCTCAGTTAAAAAAAAATCACAGCTTAAGGGAGAGTACCTAAGAGATTTAATTATACAAAGAGGCTTAGATAACTGTGAAACATATTCTCCCATTAGTGCTCCCACTACTGGGGATACATCAATTCACTCATTCCACACCATAGCATGAAGGCATTGATCAGAGGATCTCAGGGGGGCTTGGCATGACAACATGATCTCAGGAGTGCTTGGCATGACAACATGATCTCAGGAGTGATGGTGTGCCAACATGA
>OZ026613.1:40006541-40263937 GCA_964020975.1 Hermodice carunculata | reverse complement strand
TCTACCACACAGTGCAAAACACATCAACTTTACAGTGGACTAGACATTCTGGAAAACACTGTATGTGTATCTTGATTCTCTCAATGCCAATTTTGACTCAAGTCAGTGTAGTTTGAACTCCAACACAACAATACTACATTAATACTTTCTGTAAACTACCCTTCCGAAATTAAAGTACCAGCATGCCTACAATTCAATCAAAACTGGCACTAAAAGGGTCAATGTAACTTAATTGAAGACCTTTTCATGGAGAATTTGAATATATAATCTTTGTCTTAAACCCTTTGAGTGCTGGTCATGCCAACAGTCACCCTCACCTGATAATAATTCCACCTTCAAATCCCCCATGCAAATGTCAACCAAGTACCAGCATGCTTCCTCAGAATTCAATGTTTCATGAGAAACTAAAGGGTTGAGGTCCAAACTTTCCTCTGTACACTTTGGGCACATTCAAATGCACTGAGGAACGCTGTTGATTCAGTCTGGAAACCAGCACTTTAAGGATTAAATGTAGACAATTATGTACGAAAATTAGGGACTAGTCAGGCATATATGCATTAAAACTTGAGGGAAACCCTCTGATGATGGACACCTGTGAAATCCACCCATGAATTTCTGCAGCTTTCTAAACCTGGCTAAGGTGGTTAACTGTACAACATGGATAATGGACAAGGTCTTAGGTATGTAATGGCCTGGGCACTTGTGTAGAAAGGACACCCATATCTCTAAAACACATGGATTGGTGCTTTGTTATTCTTTACAGTGTTTCCTCTGCTGAATCTTCCTGGAGCACACACTTTGAAGCTTTTTTCCCCTCCAGAGTGTATAATTTTTAAAAGTCTCACATGATTTTAAAAAAGGCCACATTTGTTTCCACAAAAACTGAAAAATGTGGTATAAGTCAGAATACAGGTATATACATGTATATGTATGTATGTATGTATATGTGTGTATATATATATATATATGTATATATATATATATATATATATATATATATATATATATATATATATATATATATATATATATGTCTGGATGTAGCCTAGGGTCGTGTAAAATCAATTAAACATCAAAATACACCATAAACATGTTGAAAGGTGAAAAACTGGAATGGAGAATACAGTGATTACTATTTGTTCAAAATATGGGAAACCTTAGATATTAGATACATAGACTACAGTATTTGACCAAAGCTGTGCATTTTTAGGCAGATATATTTAAAAGTTTTGGCCACTGAGTTAAAATGTAAATTGCAGAAAGCCAGTGGGTCAAGCTACAGTAAAAACAACTTGCATTCCACTCTAGTACATTAGACTTTCATCAAAGCCGCGAAATTTGGCACTCTTGCACTTCAGGTAAGAATGAAGTAATCTGATTGGTTATCAGCTGTGTGACATTCGATGTGGCACCAGGAGTACCTGATGATGGGTGACAATTTTTTGATCTATCACATGCCCCAAGCCATGCACCTGTCCTTGAATGATCATCATCGGTGTGGATCTTACCTTTTACACATAAAATAGCAATTTATGCCCTGAATTAATGTTTTCCATTGAAAGATTATATTGGTCCTCATACTCTACACCATGACGGCGCTTGAATAAATCAGATATTGATGTGAGACTGGATCACTGAAAGCCCATGTCTGCCATTTTGATATTGAGGCCTTAAGAGACTACATCATTGTACATCACAGGGTAATCCATGGGAGGGCATCTAAACCAATCAGATTTGTGCCTGTATAATTAGCCACGTCCAAGTAAACATTTAGCCATGTGCTGGTGTTAGCAAACAAGTACATTGACGCATTCAGGTTTGCCCTGCCTTCTACAAACTCTGCACACTAATCACTAGAGGGACCTGCAGGTCCATTCAGAAGCATCTAGTACAACCTCTTGATAAAAAAAAGTAGGACTTTCAGTTCAAGAAAATAAATATTGGCCTATGTGGTGGGCGACAGACCGCAGGGTCACACTCAGTCTATTGCCCACCACCCAGGTCAACATTTATATGAATCTTCTCAAGAAGAAATCTGAACACATGTCTCAGACACACTTTGTTGACACAGTCAGCCAGTGTCATAGAGCTTCACAGAAAATGAAGACACCTCAAGAATAATTAATTAACTTTGCGACACAGATGCAGCCAGCATTGGTGTCCACCTTGTTTTGACTCTAATTTCTCTGCCGGCTAAAAGGGCCCAACATTGAGTAAGATATCTGTACAAAGAAGTGATTATGCATCAAAAAGCCATGTTACAGGTGGTAACTTTATCGAGGAAAACAAGACTGTAATTTTACACCATATTAGCACTTATATTCTGCTAAGTCAAGGTTATTCTCTTTCAAACTTGAATTCACCTCTGGAAAGGGAGATCAACTGTAAAAGTTTTGTGATCCTATCTTATCTGGTTCTTCTGATACTCCTTGCCTTTTTAATAAAATGGATTGATGATGGTGACCTTGAAATAATGCCAAGGTCACTGTCCTTCAAACCTGAGCTAGACTCTTACATGAGTGATTAACTGTAAAGGTCTTATGATCCTATCTTATTCAGTTCTTAAAATCTCATGTACAAGACATTTATTAAAGAGAAAAATTGCCTCTGGTGACCTTCAGATTAGGTCATGGTCACTGTCCTTCAAACTTGACAAAGACCCTTACAAGTGTGTTATATATAAATGTTTCATGATCCTAGCAATTGTGGTACTCCTGATATTGTGTGCAAGAAATTCACAGAAAATTGACCAAGGTGACCTTAGAATTGGGTCAAGGTCATTGTCCTTCGAACTTGATATAAACTTCAAAAACAGTAATCAACTAAAAGAGTTACATGATCCCAGCTTATCTGGTTCTTCTGAAATTGCGTGCAAGAAGAAGGGGCACACAAACAGACGGACGGACACACAGATGCACACACAGATGCAGGAGATAACAATACCCCCTGGCTCTATATTGGCTGAGGGGTAAAAATTATTATTGACAAAAAATCCACTGGCACTACATCTTTTTGATAATCCAAACAAAATTTTCAAGTAGGCAATTAACTTTCAATCTATTTAAATATATTGTATATTGTATTGCTTGATTGATTTAAAACATATCAGTGTCAGGCATCCTTGCATTTTGATTAAACACGTAAAGGAAGTAATGTGTAAAAGGGGAAAGAACATACATTTTCAACATGTTTCAACAAACGTACAAGTTACCCAAGGCCTAACAAAAATATCTATGTGGTTCCGGTAACCTGACAGCATCCTATTGAAAAGGCGCAACTCTAAATCAATTTTATGAAACATGGGAAAAAAAATTGTTCCAAGCTGTCCTTCCCTGATAAAAATTGATGGACCCTGGCTGAAAGATTTTATTGAGAAAGTGGCCGTCGTGTGCAGTTAAATTTGCAGTAAAGTCAACTCAAATACAGCATTTTATTTCAACTTGTCTGGAGAGATAACTTGGGCTGGGGAAACTGCATAGCTACAGTTGTTCAGTGAAACAAGCTACAGCATAGCCCTGGTTGTTCGATGATCCATAGACCTCTCCTTGATAGGTCCATGGGTGACCGTTATCTTATCATTTCGCTAGTTTCCAGTGTCCAATCTCCGAGTTACCAGGGCAAACAGACATTACAGTACTTTTAATACATTATTTACCATCTTAACTTTAATCTGCCTGCTTGGTTGTGTCTGAAGCAGTTATCAGTTATCATCGCTTGTTACAAACCCAAATGCAAGCCAGCAAATCAGATGGTGAGCACGCACCATTTTGAAAATGGCACAGTGCATTGTGGGTCAGTCACACAAAAATACATTTGATTTGGATATCAAAGTGAATCACAGCCACAGCATATATCATTATTGATGCTCTGAAATATTTGCAAAATATATACTTTTGGTTTCATATATTATAAAAACCCCAAGATCGTCTCAATACTACCCTCATTTACGAAACATTGGGTGTGGAGTCCACAATTTTCAAAATGGCAGCCAAGTGCCTGTGGGTTAGCCAATTGGATATTTTGAAGAGATAGTATCCAATATATACTAGTGACTGGTGTTCATGGAATGTGAATTTGTCAAATATATGTAATGTACGATATATAATCGGACTTGTCCAGAGCGAGCATTACCTTAAAATGTAAACACAACGCGGTACAGCTACCAGTTGTAGGCAGCAGTGGGCCCCAGAATAGGGATTTTGTATCAGACACTGAAGTCACCCCAAGGCTATGAATTAAGTAGCAGCCCTATTGGGACCTGCCAAGTGCTCCTGTGGAGTGAAAGATGGAGCTTAGGGGAGAAGGCTACCCCAATAGTGGACACAGGTCTGAAAGAAATGGCAGGTTTTTATACAAATGGTAATAACAACACTTTAACTTCCACATTTCAAATATATTAAATAGTGGCTTCAAATGGTCTTCGTCTGGCATCATTTCTTCGTTGGAGGAAGACTGACGGGGAAAACACAGTGAGAGATAAAAGAAAATAGGACGTCCATGTCATATGAAGTAAATGAAGAAATATGGTAATTTCTTTACAAATTCATTATGATATATAAAGCCTGCAGTGCTGGGATTCAACCCTGAATTTCATGATCTATTGTGTGTAACCTCAAGTATTCTAAATTTTATATAGATGGACTTTTTCATTTTAATTATAGTATGCTACATTCCAAATGGGGCCCCATGGCATGCAGAAATATTGATTGACTCTCCTTTGCAGTGCGTACATTGGGGCCCCATTTGGGTTGCGCTGAAATCGTGATCCTTTGAACATTCTATCGATCCAAAAACAGTTCAATTTTTCATATAATAAAGCAAAATATATCACTTTAATTGTCTTAAATCCTAACTGATAATACCCAAGGTGCCTTAAACATTCAAGTAAAGGTATGGACGAACATCATAGCAACGTTGACCTTGAATACCGCATACAGGCACAAGAACACATGTGCGGCATGTATCTGAGATTCCCCAGAATACAATAGATTCTATCATTCTCTGATATTCCTTCAATAATTTTGGTCTTTATTCCTTGTCTATTCAAATGAAAGAGTTTGACACAACATACACCAGATTCATCCTCCCAGCAAACAGATGTCCTTACATCTCCACATGCCCCATCCATGTTGACAAGTGAAGTTGAACATGTATCTTTGCAAGTCTGCTAGCAACAATTGCTCTGATTGGTCAATTTGGGTCATGAGAACCAGGATGAACCAATAGAAATCAGCAAATCACAAAACCACAATGCAGTCATTTAAACAGGATGAAAATAGATTTTTTCTCTTTTGCATCAGTAAAAAATTTTGGTCGGCAACTTTGTGTGGGGTTGGTCATGCAACCAGAAACGCAACATTTTTTTTCTAGTCCCGATCTTTTTAATTTTGTACTTTCTAATGTGGGCCACGAGGCTGAAATATAGCCCGCTAAATTCAAGAAATGGCATGAATAAATTTTCGCAACTCTACACCATGAGTATTGCAGCAGCTCTATGCATGATGACCTCTCCACTCCGTACCTCCCAGGAGGTACATGTACGTCAGCATCTAGCATTGGCTGACTGGTGTGAACAAAGTGAAACTCACTAACATGTTATGGTTTCTTCTTGAGATTTTAAATATTCTGCACAGATAAAATTATTTACTTATCTATGCGACATGTTACACCAGATGTCAATCAGTGATACTATAAGAGAGAACTACATCCTTTTAAATGCCATGGTGGTAGTTCATTTGCAGAGCCATTGAAACAGAAACTGCATAAAATAAATGAACATTGGTTCTCGTTTATTTCAAATTTGTAAGAAACTCATATTTTGAAACAAGCTACAAATACAATCACAAAATATAAATTATGTGAAGAGTGTAATGTGGTTTTGAACAGATTTCATCCCCACTTATTACACTACCATATAAATGTAAGTAGGTGGGCACAGCTATAAATAGCCCCCCCCCCCAAAAAAAATCACTGTGGCTCTTGCTGTAGTAAAAACTTGTATTCCATTTTAGGTCTCAGGCTTCTATCAAAGCTGCCAAATTAAGTAATCTATCACTGTGGCCTTGGTTATGGGACCAGTAATAATGATTGCAAGGGGAATCTTATCTTGCTGTTAGGTCTATTAAAGTCGACTTATATGAGATCATCACTTGTGTACAATAGACCCATTTCAGTTTGTTCCTTAACTGTCTGTTGACACAGGTTTGACTCTAAATGGCTTCGTTTAAGACTTAACTGTACCTGGACATGTGGGGTAAATAACCGGCATATATCTGAGAAAATGGCTCACAGATCAAGACACCTGAGATTCCACTGAGGTCACCTTGGTGAATATCATAGCTGCTTGTCATTTATAGGCTGAAGGCTTACCTCTAACAGAAGCCAACATCCTGACCAAGGTCTCCCTTTTGGGTTTACGTTGATTGCGTCACCGTCTTTAATCTTAAATCAAAGTGCCCTAAGGATGCAGCCTTGTTGCTCAGATGGCAATACAAATTGCAAGTAAACCTCTTAATGACTTGGCATTGCTTGCTACATGGCCAGTGGATGACAATAGGTCAATAAACTATCAGTTACTCAGTAAAGCTAACAGTAAGCGTACAAATCGATGAGAAACGCAGCATCAACATCTATTTACGTCAAGTAAAAGGCCCTGTGTACGGCTCACTGGTCATGAACTGAATCCCGTCATTTGATTATCTTGTTGGTGATTAGTTAATTAATTAATTATCTTATCCTGGCATTGTTCCATTGTCAAACTCTTTATTGTATCATATCAATTATCCCACCAGTAACCTTTCTGTAACCTGATCCTTCTTTGAACAAAAAATATTTTATCATGTTCCGTCCCACTTCCCCTGTAGTACCGTTGTTATGGGAGACCACCTGTTTTAACAGACCACACTTTTCCCCCGACACTTTGCATCATACTTTTCATGCAATTGATACCTCCAATGAAAGACCACAATTTGCCGATCCCTATGGGACATGTCCCAAGTTTCATTGTATGGCTAAAACTGACTGGACGTAAAATGTCAGCATGACTGATTTTTATTAGTAATACAGCTAATGAGAAATAATTTGAAGGAGAACTGTAGATGAACCATACCAGAACAGCACGCTCTGGTCAACAGGTTTCATTGAGGCAGGTCAGGTGCTTGACTCAGTCATAATTAATAGGAAAAAAAAGGTTAATACTACATCATGGACTGGAAAATATGTATGACTCAATCGAGGGAGTAGCCTTGCCAGGGAATATAAAATATTTCAACAGCAATGGGTCTGAAAAAGGGTGGTTCCAGTAGGGAGTGGCCTCTATACAAAGGTCTTAACAGGGACACTCTATAACACATGAGCAAGTGGTATATATGCCTCTATCTAAAACAACTAGTGAAACGTATGAAGCTTTCTGTGGGACTGAATGCAAAGCTGTTGAATGTCATTATGGGACAGACAGCCTAATCCATCACTATCTATCCTTTTTGGCTTGATGGGATTCACAAATGAGCATTCCTGATCGGAAATTGTCCTAACAGGTATTCATTGACTTGCCAGTAAGTAAAAGCCATAGAACATTCAGCTGAAGCATACACATCCAAGCACCTCTAAATCTGTGATGGGTAAGCTCCCCCTGACACAGCAAGACAGATGTGTCTCATTGCCGCCTATATTTAGACACCAAGTAGCTATTTATAGGTCTGCTGTGACTATTTTTAGACTCGGTGCCATTAACAAGTGCGCCAACCACAAAGCTGGCAGAAATCTATAACGACAAAAATAGCTTGCTTTGACAAGTTTGAGGAAGTGATTTGCGTGCCTTCAAAGGCCATTGATGAGGGCTGGGTGTGGTACCTGGGATACACACAGTCTGCTCTCGTCCACAGAGGCTACCCTCGTACAATGATCTTCTTTGCCTGTTTCTATCCTGCCTCTGATCATATCCAAGTTTTTTTCCCCTCACATTTGGTAACTTCCACACATAAAATGTCATAGACTAGCATATTGAAATGACAAATTACAGAATTACGTGTCTACGTGGATTACAACTGTTCTGTTTAAGTATTCCTTGCACTACAGTTACAAGACTTGTTGTTCCCAACTAGTAGTTCCACATCAAACAGTTATGGATGTATTGTGATCTGCCATGATTATTGATTGCACAGTGACAGCCTGTCACATAAATTTGAGGACAATGAAGTTAGAGTTACTGTATGCACGGCAAGCCAGTGTCTGGTCACGAATCTCTGGGCTTCGTGACTTTTGGTTCTGGCAAGCAACTAACATGTTTCTACAGTGGTATTACAGTAGTCCCTCTTTTATACGACCCCTCTTTTGGAAGACCACCTGCTTTTGTGACCATTTTCATTGTGCAAAAGTACCTTCTGGTGATAATTTACTTCTTTTGGGAAACCTCCGCCAGAACCTGACCAGTGACCACCCAAAATGTCCCCAAAAGACCAGTTATCCATCCAGACATTCCCCATTTCAGATAAGTAAAACCTATCTATTTTGCATTAGATTGGTAAAATAATTTGCTAAAACCAGGTTGCAAATTCAAAATATGTTTATAATACCAATAAATAAGTAAACACATGACTGCAAGATGGAATGGGGTCTAATAATTGGACATCAATCATGTTGTAATTTATTTTATGGATGTAAAATCAAAGTGATGATTAGTTGGAGCAAGGGTTAAACCTCCATTGGGAGAACACTTGCTTCATGTGACCACTCCTTGGATGGCACTGGGGGTGGTCTCTCTAACGAGGGACTACTCTACACCAATATTGTTGTTCATGCGATTTTATACAGGGGTACTTGTTATTTAAGGCTATCCCCATTGTCAGCTGAAACTGACCTCACATAGCAGGTGTTTTTTTCCAAAGACGAATTTAAACACTATCAAAAAATTCATTTGTGTCTTGTAATGGTGGTCTGAACTCATTCCTAGTCACAACAAGACTGAGTCAATAGCTTTCTTTGGGCCAAGTTTGGCCCATTGAAACCAACCAATACCAAAGAAATCAGTTATTGACCTGGGGCATACCATCACAATAGGTCTTATCTACAATTCTCAGCAAAAACATGTTCTAGTCACACAAAAATTTAGTGAAAATAGTAGATCAGATGGCAATTTACATCCAAGTGCTTTTGCGTGATTTGTGCAGGAAAGGGTAAAGGAGCAATGTGGTGTTTCACTGCAGAGAGTCTTTATAGCAGGCATCACTTGATCCAGAACCAGATTTAAAAACGACCCCTATCTTAATCAGAATTAGTATGCGTCAGCAACTTTCCCTGGAGTGGGTCAGATCTCTGAAGTTCATATCAACCCACGCCCTGTATAAATATTGGTATAACCATGAATGGCACTCCCTGGCAAATGCGCTGCACACTGTCACCATATTCTATCACCACAAGGTCCTGCATTATCTCGCAATAAAGGATTGCACATATTCAAATATGCATTTTACTATTGCAAAATATGTCTTTTGGACATGTATTCTGCCCCTCTGATGCCAGTTCTGCCTTAAACTAAGCTACTCCATCGGAATACAACTATCCCTTAGATAAATTCACTGACACCCGCAGGTGAATTCCAAATTCTTCCTGCTTGATGTGACAAAATGCAAGTTTAAGTTACAGTCAGGATGCTAATGACCTTCAGATGGTGCATGCAAGCTATTTTTTTTGGAAATGACTCAAAAATGCAGTTGTCACTTGAGATTTGCTTTTGAGCCAACTAAGGTGGTGTGGCAGCAGCACCCCCCCCCCCCCCCCCCAAGAAAATGTGAATGAAGAAATTACCTACGCAGTGATACATGAAACTCTGGAAGATAACATAAAAATCTTCACAAACACTTCCAGGAATCATTAAGGGGAAGATAACAACAACAAAAAATCTTCATAAACATTTCCAGAAATCATCAAGTGACGATAATCTGCCACAATAACACAGTCTTCACAGGCAGCAGTGTCTGGGATGGCAATAGGTGTCGATAATCCTGTGCAATAACACTGTTTCAATTAGAGAACCAACACAACAGAATGACGACAAGACTTTGTAATGGACCCCATAAGAGTGATCAGTGACCTACACCATGCGGAGGCCTGCAGGGATAATCCCTCCTACCCGCTCGTGGTCAATAAATAGGGTGGGAAAATACCACTTTAAAATCCTATAACTTATCTGGACTGACGTACATGTATCTAAAATAGTTAGACATCAAAACTGCTATGTATGAAATGAAATCATGATGACCCTTTCAAACAGTTCTGAAACTTGATAAAATTTCCCCTGCTGCATAAATTGATCTATTTGTAGACAATATCCTGATGTCTTGAGATATATTCCAAAGACTAAAATATTTCTTGTTAGGGAGGAAGATACCTTTCAACTAGTTCTGAAACCATTGATAAAATGTTCCCTCCCTCATAAATTGATCTATTTGTTGACAATGTCCTGACATATATGTCAAAGACGAAAATATTTCTTGTTACGGGTCAAAAATAAAAACTGACACATATCAGCTTCTGCCTCTCAACTGCAACATTTAAAAAGTTTTGATGTGCTATCTTGCCTTTGAACTGACTCAGGATGAAACATTGATTGGCTATGTAATTTATTGACAACTTTGCTCAACCCCTAAAACACAACAAACTTTGATAATAAATCAAGAACGTGCTTCTTGAGCTGTCAGCAAATAGGAGGATTGCATGCAAGCTCAGTTATCTTTCCATAAGAGATAATGAAAAGAATCACAGACACTTTGAAACATTGGTTTGACTGACCTTGGGGTTTCAAGGTCACTGTAAATATTGTGCTCACTGAAACACAACATGATCAAGATTCTACATCAAGTAAATAAATGGCTTGCCAAATATTGCCATGCAGCAGGATTTACCTTGACAACAATGATTTGACTCTTTCTACTCTGGCAAGTTTCCAGAGTCAGGATATGTGGCATGTGCAATGGTCTAAAATTGACTGTTGTGTTAATTTTCATGTTGCATGCATATGCAAACCATTAAATCTTTATATCCAATATTAATTTTTCATAAAGCTTGAAAGCAAATGGTGGGAGATGCTTGGACTTTTTCATGTAGGTTAAAAGGCAAGACGAGACATTAAAACATTTTAAGAGACAGCATTGGGCAGAGCCCATGGCTGTCTTTCAAAATGTTTTGATGTGCCATCTTGCCTTTTAACTGACTTAGGATGAAACACTGATTGGCTATGTAATATATTGACAACTTTGCTCAACCCATAAAACACAACAAACTTTGATAATAAATCAAGAACGTGCTTCTTGAGCTGTGAGCAAATATGAGCATTGCATGCAAGCTCAGTTATCTTTCCATAAGAGATAATGAAAAGAATCAGAGACGCGTGATCATTTTTGGGTTCATGAGATCCTTCCTAACTACCTTGTGAGCATTATACAAGACCCTTTCCTGTTTGGGGGTCTTCTCTTGACGTCTCATCAGTCTGATCAACACAAGTGGAAGTTAAAGGGTGTACAGGATGTGTAAGTTGGAAAATCAACACAGATTTGTGTTTTTCAACTTGTTCATCTCGCTACATTTATGACAGTTTGCAAGCGTAAAACTTTCAACATTTTCTGAACAGCAAATATGTCTTTTGGACATATGTGCACCAATTTTTACTATCTTTACACCGTTAAAATAGAAAATTAATAAATATACACATAAAATATAAATAAAACTGCAAATGGCTATGATAAGTCTGTTTAGGAAAAAGGGGATTTTACAGAATATTTTTGCGATAAAGGTGTGATTAAGGTGCGTGGAAATGGCTCATATTTCTGTCTGCTCTATTATAATGTATCAATCACGCTAAAAGCAGACAGCTTATTGCAGTGACTGGAGACTATCCATCTATTTTGATACTGTTTAATGCCCATCTGTTTTATCCTTTTTGGCTTACATAAGAACTGTGCACCCTTCTGTTTTGCACTGATAACCTGACCTGCTACATCTTCACGACCAGCAACCTTGGTTGGATTTCAGGCCAAGGTGGCAGACGTGGCCTAGCTACAGCCAATGAGTATGCAGTTATAACAGGCTGCACCTCTAACAATACAACATTTCAAAACTCCCAAGCACAACAGAAAAGAGGGCACTGTTTGTTCTAATTGGGCATGTTTCCTACTGCAGTCACTACAGCTGATAATTCTGCTCCTCCCATGAAAGCCAGTTGTGCTGCATTCACATGCTTAAGAGCTCACTAGTTTATGGCGCTAAACCAACAATGACATACTGACACTAGTAACTGTGCTCGGTATCATTTTGGCACATTTTGGCGGCAATTGGTGATGGCCAGGTGATGGGTGGCAGGCAGTGGCGATGAGCAATGGACGGCGGTGGCGCTGCCCATCGCCGGCAATCGGCTGCAAGTCCAATCATCGTCGCCGAACACCGCCTAGCACCACAGACTACACAGCACAGTGCCTCAACATAGATGGGGGAGCATTTGTTGAGGTTCTACAACATACATTTAATCATATAAGACTATACTTGTTCATTTTGACATGTGCTGAGAGTCTTTCAAGGCTGCAGCACACTACATTTAATCATACAGGACTATACTTGTGCTGCTTTGGCATATGTTAGGACTCTTTCAAGGCTGCAGTACAATCAATAAATAAAATTTAATAGTGTTAATGCCTACTGTTCTGTCCTTTAATAGTGTTATGTCGGTCATGCTTAGTGTGGTATGCTGCAAGAGATGTAGCTTGGAAGGGACCTCAGCCACCCAAAGCATCAACATTTGATGGAAAAAATGGCTGGCGTCCTTTTTACATGCAGTTTGAACACATTGCGAAGCATCATTCATGGTTGCAGGAACAGATATTGAATCGCATTGTAGAGAGCCTCCAGGACAAAGGACTGGCATATTACAGCAGCCTCCCAGCTACCAGCTTCAACAAACTGGTAGCCAAGATGAATATCAGATTTGGCGTGTGTCATCCGGCAATCATTGGTCAGTGCAAACTTCAAAGTCTGCAGCAGTTGGAGAACAAGACATTGGAGGAGTTAGCAGAGATGTGCCAGAGACTGCTTCTCCATGGCTACAGCAGTGCAAGTGAGCCCTTGAGGAACACCATAGCTGTGGATGTATTCTTAAGAGCAGTGTCCTATAAGGAGGTGGCTCTCCTGGTGATGAACCAGAACCATGAAGACATGGACTTGGAGAAGACCTGAAAGCTGGTGAAAATGAATGTGTGCAGCCAAAGAATATATTGTATGTGCCTGGTGGCAAACCAAAACTTCCGGCATTGATGGAGTCCAGAGAAAAGTAGCATTCAGGCCACATATACTTCCAACAATGGGCAGGGCACAAATAAGCCAAGAGTGAGTTGGGCGGACCAAGTACAATGTACATCAGAAGTTTCACGAAGTCATAAAGGATAACCAAGCCATCATGAGAATTCTGGTAGAATCCAAACAACAGTTTTTGGCAAGTCTCCTGTAGAAGAGCCCACCAGGGAAGGTGAATGTGCAGACCCACTGCTTGCCATCAGACAGGTTCATACAGAGATCCCTGAACATCTGAAACATCTGCTTGAGATATCAGGTGGGGACTTACCAGAAGAGGATAGGGCTACCCTTCATAGTCTTGTGCTGGAGTTTGTTGGTATCTTCTCAAAAGGAGACACTGACTTAGGGTGCTTCTCCACTATCAAGCATCGGATAGATACTGGAAATGCGGCACCAGTCAAACAACACATGAGAAGGTCACCTATTGGTTTTCAAGAAAAGGGGGAGAAACATCTGCAGTTTACATCACAGTGGGCTTCTCCTCCAGTGTTGGTGAGGAAAAAAGATGGTTTGGTGTGACAGTGTATCGATTACAGGGAATTATATAATGTTGCAGTCAAGGATACATATCCGCTTCCTTTAGTTAAGGAATGTATCGACATGCTGAGTGGGAATGTATATTTTAGCTTGTTAGATATGACCTCAGGCTATTATAAAATTGAAATAGATGAGGATAGACATAAAACAGCATTCCTCACCAAGTATGGCCTCTTTGAACACAAGAGAATGGCTCTCGTTTTAATAGGCAAACCGAGTATGTTCCAGTGCATGATCAATTTTGTGCTTCGATAGTTACCATGGCATACAGTATTGGCCTATCTTGATGACCTGATTTTAATAGGGAAGGATGTGGACGATCATCTGCATAAGCTTTCCTGTAACTTCTCCAGCACAATCTAAAACTTAAGCACAAAAAATGTAATCTGTTTTAGAAAGAGATCAGGTTCCTGGGCAAAGTAGATTCAGGCTACGTAGTTTCTGTCAATCCTAACAAAATTAAGGCAGTTGCTGATGGGCTACAGCCTGCATCAGTTTGGGATGTAGAATCATTTTTAGGCTGCGCAAATTATCATTCAGACCACATACAAGTGTTTGCTGAGGTCACTATATGAACTGACAGGACCTACGGCCATCTTTGACTGGCAAGAAACTCATCAGAAAACTTTGGAAGATACCAGGTAGCAGCTCATCAATGCTCCAGTCCTGTCCAGCAATTTTTGTATTGGTGCTGAGCTTATACAGGAACAGGATGGTGAATAGGGAACCATCTGTTATGACAGTGTGGCTCTGACCTCTGCACAAAAGCAATACTCCACCACACGGAAGGAGTTGCTTGCCATTGTGCGCTTTACGGAGCATTTTGACACTATTTGCTGGGATGTCCATTTCTCATCAGCAAAGACCATAAGAGTCTATCATGGCTCATGCGCTTCAAGATGGTTCGAGGTCAACTAGCCCAATAATTAGAGGAGCTATCACACTATAATATGACCATTTTGCATTGCTCTGACAGGAGACGCATAATGCCAATGTACTCTCCCACATAAGAGACGATCTGAAAGATTATAATTGTTACCAAGCAGGACCTGACTTGTCATCACTACCTTGTGGGGGCTGTCCATATATTGCACAAGAGCCAAGCAACAGTGGAATCAGTTCGAGTTGGACATTGAGGACCTTGTGTCTCTGGCAGTCTGAGCTACATCTTGTGCTGACAGTACGATTCCAAGCTCAAGAGATGTTAATTGGGTGGATATTCACTTAGTGGATGATATACAGAAGGGACAGTTGGAAGACACTGATGTAGAGAAGATTCTCATTTGGTTGGAATCACAGCATACTCCCACCAGCCAAGAGTTGTGGCTCAGTAGTCCCCAGACAAAGCATCTCTGGCTGAACCATGACCAGTCATCAGTGAGTGGTAGAGCTCTTTATTGTAGACTGGAAGGTAGTTACACTAAGTGGTGTTTGGTAGTTCCTAAGGTTTTCAGGGAAGAAATCATGTGATATGATCATGATGTGAGATCAGCAGGACACCTTGGACGCACCAAGACTTTGACAAAGGTGCGTGGCTCATTCTTTTGGTATCAGATGGCCAGGAATGTGACAGATTATGTCTGGATTTGTGCTGTGTGCAACAAGAACAAGAAGCAAGGAGTCTGACCAAGGTCAAGGTTAGGAGCTAACCATGTGGGAGCCCCAATGGAAATAGTCCACATTGACATAATAGGAGCTATCCCCAAAAGTCAACGCAGTAACAAATATAGTCAAACCTGTCTAAAGAGACCACTCTTGGGAGCTGATGAAAGTGGTCCCTTAAGACAGGGTCCATAATTTGATCAACTGAAATGAAATGACATATAACTAGACTGACACAAATCTTTATTAGGACATGCTTAAATTATTTATCAAAACAGTAAAAGAAATATGCTTGTATTTTAAAACCGATAAAAAAAAAAAAAATTTTCATATCAGACATTGATAAAACATTTTAAAACCACAGATTACAAAAAAATAATATCACAGTTCACATTATCTAAATGCTCTGCTGCTTTCTGTTTCATCAATCATTTTGTTTGTGTTGCTCCACATCCCATTTCTGTATGGATCGCATTGCAACTTTCACCTGAATTGTGTACGTTGATGGCATTTACCTTCTGCTCTGAAGATAAATAAAGGAATGTGAGAAGACTTGGCTATCTAGCTGACTAACAAGATCAATGGTTCAAGACAGATTTGCCTCTAACCACAGTCAGAATAACCAGTATTGTAAATATTGTATATTTGTGTTTGTACATAATGTTTTTAAATTATATACTCTCTGTAGGGAAAGCATGGGTGAGGCTTGTTGGATTGTGCTTGAGGACACTGGAAGTGATACATCTAGTATCAAGTCTGACCAAGTGCTGGCACAACAAGGTACCAAGAAAGAGACCAGGTCTTGCCCAATTTATGAAAGCAGGGAGGTACATGCAAAGAGGCATATGCTCAAGGCACATTTCCCCTTCTATGTGGTCCCAGAGTCAGTCTGCTGGTCGTGTGGAGTACAAGAAGCGCAGCTGTACAAGTCCATCATGGGCATGTAACAGAGCATCAAAGTACTGGTCCACTGTTTGCCAATCAACTTGAGATCTGGGTCAAGTTAATGACAGGAGTGTTGAAATTCTTATGCATGGAATTCCAAAAGACACAGGAGGAGTTGCTGTGGATGGTGGTGGATAAACAGCTTTATCTGATACAACACCAAGAATGACACACATTGACAACATCTTGTGGGGTTATTTTGAACAGTTCAGTGGATTGGAAGTTCCTGCAGTCCACAAGGTGTCTCCTGCTGATTCTATAGGAATGCTGTTCCACTGGAGGATTCTGGCTGGTCGGGTCAAGTTGTTAGCAGCAGAAAGACAGAGGGTATTCAAAGAGCTGGAAGATGAAGTGGAGCCAAAGTCAGCAAAGGGTTACTAGGGGTACAATGTAATACATTCCCACTTTCATCTTGCAGAATTGCTCTGAGATGCAAAAATTGGGAGTCTCCAAGAAGTACCAGACACTCAACCTGTTTCTGATGCAAGTTACCACCTCCAAGCATACATCTCCAACCCCACTGCTATCCCTGGAAGTGACTGGATTCAGATGGGAGAAGACACTTACAGTGGTCCCCCCCTTATACGGCCCCTCTCACCACAGGCCTCCCCTCTTCAAAGATCACCATTCTTATGCAGAAAGTGTGGTATTTCCTTCATATTCTCTCCCTCTGGAGAGGCCACCCCTCTTATAAGGCCACTTTTGGTATGCATTTGGGATGGCCTTTTTAGGGGGGACCACTGTACTGCGGGATCACTGCCTCTACATTACCTATGGAGCACATCCCATATTAGCCAGTGCTTTCAAAAGGAGGGAACATTTGCCAAAGCTGAACCATTATCTCTGAGACAGGAAAGCGGTGGCTCTTGGAGAAGTGATTGACCATAGTCCCAGTGTAAAGCCCCAGGACAGCCATTGCCAGGAGAGACTGCTGGATACAGTTCCACCACTTGTGGTAGGTATTAGGGCACCTGTAGTAATCCACTGCAGGGGAGAAGGGGCCATAGATGACTGCTTGAAGATACTTCAGTGGCATTGTGCTGTAAGCATCCCATACATGTGCACTGCTTTGTGGGAACTGTGGAAGAAATGAATAAATGGTTGGAAGCTTTTCCAAATGTGGTTTATTGGATTTACTGGTGTCATAGCCAAAGAAAGGTTACCAGATCGGGTAGGAGAAGTGCTTTCATGCCTGCCATTGAACAAGATAATCGTGGAAACAGACGCTCCTCATACAGGTGTGCCATATTCAGTAATCCTGGGATGGTATTGGAGGTAGTCATGGCCATTGCAGAGTGGAAGCATCAACCTCTCAAGCTTCTCTGCAAGGTCACCTATGAAATACCTGTTGGCTATACAACATTTAAGCATGAGGCCAGCTCTGGATGGTTTTGGCTGGCCTGACTTGTATATAGTTTGTAAAACCTGATTTGTAGATACTGCTTGGCATGTCCAATCTTTTTTATACTTTGCAGATATATGCATGTGGACGGTGGTGTACACCTGGATGTACGGATTTGGTTACGTCACTTGGTCTGGACCAGGGTATTGATTGTAATTTTGCATGTGTTTGCATTGATTCTTTGAATGTATATTTATCATATTGTGCAGGTACCTTTTATGCATTTGGACTCTGGTGGTCAGGGCTTGCACCGATTGGCAAGTGTGTGTCACCTGAAGTATTAGCATTTTTGATTATTTCATTTTTATGCTATATTGTAGCCTTGTGTGACATTTGTGGATGTATTTGCTGGGTGGTTGGACAAGTTAATCCACATTTTCTCTGAGTACACAATAGCATGGGGCAGTTAAGGATGTACCTGTAGCCTTATACAGTGAGCTGCCTTCTTGGAATCAGGGTGTTTTATGTAAAATTTTGTATACAAGCCTTATGCACAGCAGCTATCACCACTACCAGCTTCGCCTCTCAGTGTTACTGACACTTGGCATTCTCAAGGTTAGTACCTTTATGACAATTCATCAAATTAGCAATCCTAACTTTCAGTCATGTCTAGTAACATTGCATCACAACTGTATCGTGCCCTGTATGCTGACAAGTATGGTGAAAGTATGGACTCAAAATGCTGTACAAGTTGGTATGAAAAGATGCCTTCAAACATTTTTGACAAAGTGGGCAAAATATCTAAGGGTCTGTAATTGTTCCTTGTCCAGGGGGTCTTTGTGTTTGTATGATGGATATAATCAGCTTTTTCCAAGGTACTTTGGAATTCTGATTACCCAATAGATTTGTTGACAAGTTAGGCTAATGGTTGATTTGCTACAGGTCTTAGGGATGGTCCAACATTTTCAATATTTGTGAATTAGTACTTACAGTATGCAAGGGGGGAGGGAGTTGAATGGCTCTGTACACTTTCACAGATTATGAAAAATGATGGTAAATTTTTGGCCTGTTTGTGAAATTTTCTTTTGATTTTTTTGAGGAAAATCGTTATCTTTAAAGTACTAATTTGGTGGGAGGGAGGGGTCATGATATTTAGTACCCTAAGTATTAATTAAAAAATTATGATAATGTTGCACCATCCCTTAATAACTTTGGGGATATATTATTATAACTCGTGATTTTCTTAATATTGATTACCCTCAGCCTCTGCTCAACCCGTAATGGACTCATGGGTTTAAAGTGAAAGTGAGGAGGAGATGGTAAGTTGTCACAAAATTGCATTTAAACTGTGTCTGACAAAATGATCATTGAATACATCACAAACTTCTGCTTGATCACTTACAAGTTTATTACTGTTTTGAAGAGTTACGTCATTGGACGAACTTGAGCCCTTCAAGTTACTTGTTAAGAAAGCTCTGATTGTTTGCCAAAATGTGTTTCTTGGTCACTCAGAATCACACTTTCAGTTAACGTATTGTAGGACTGTTTTTCACTGCAGAGCAACAGTTCATTTACATTACTGACAGTAATGTCTACAGTTATCTGCTGTTTTGAGGTATTTTTCAATTTTCGAGACTTCACCCTTAGAGACTCTCTGAAATTGATTGCTTTCCCCGATTTATTATTCATGAATGGAGTCTAGGGTTTCTTGACATATTTTTGTTTCAGTGGGGCATGTTCATCCATGACACTTGAAAGTAATTTTTCACGTACCCAGTAAATAATGTCAATGTCATAAAGAACATCGGCAACATGAAATGGAGCGGCTCCCATATCAGAAATGTAAGAAGCTTTAGAAAAATGTTTGTATGATCGATAGATCGATAATTGATCCACTTAGGTTCAGGTGGGGCTAAATGTGACTTGGAGAAATTATATATCATGTTGTGAAATTCACCGAGTCCTGATTTGAAACTGTTTGTGTGCATAAATGATTGTGGTCTGTTTGCTGAGATCACATCAATCCTGGACAGGTTTCTTTTTAAACAAGTAGGTTCCTTAACTGAATTATGCAGATCAAATATTTCACAAATATAATTGATAGGTCTGGCTTTTTCCACGTCACCCATGTCATAATTGAGATCCCCTATGATCAACATATTATCAGTGTGGAAAAAAGACCTATCACATATTCTAGTCACCTGAGAGGAAAAGATGTCATTAGGTATGGTTGGGGTCTATAAATTATACAAAGTAGCCACTTGTGGTCTTTAATAAAGTACTCGAGGGCTATAGATTGTGTGCCATGGGCTCTCTGTAATGAATGAATCCTTATTGTTGCCACATCTTATCTCAAGTATAGTATAGTACCACTACCATGTCCATCTCTGTCCCGTCAATATAGCGGACAGTTTGGTATATAGAACTGAATATCAGGGAATGACTGATCTAGTTTGGTTTCTTGTATGACGAGACAGTCTAATAAGCTTTCAGTCAGCTTTCAGTCAGAACTTCCAGTAGTTCAGAGAATTCTTTTCAAACACTATTTATGTTAATCATACCCAATGAGAAGGTTTTTTCAGGATCGGCCCCATAGGGGGGACCCTTTTTGTTTTCGGGTTGCCCGTCCATCCAGATGTGCACATTCTCGTTACCACGAAATTTACAGAATGCATCCATGTATTTTGCTCAAAGTTGGCAATATGCTGACCTTATCTGGCAAGATGAACTGATTAGATTTTGGTGTCACTAGGAGCTAATTTGAGCAAATGGCAGCCTAATTACATGCTCTTTAGGGCTCGTTACTGCAATATCTCCAGAATGCTCCAATGTCTTTTGCTCAAATTTGGCACTATGCTTATCTAGCATACAAAGATTAACTGGTTAGATTTGGGTGTCACCATGACCTAATTTGAGCAAATGGCAGACCCTTCAGTCAACGCTGCTTCAATGGAATGTCTAGTTTCTTCTTATATGCAAATGGATTCTGAATACAAACTTTCATCAGTACTGAATGTACAGTGAATTCCCTTCCATATCTCTCACCACTGTAACAGAATGCTTCATGTGAATTTTCTGAGTCTTAATCCAATGAAAACAGTTGTTTTTACACATTGGCAGCACCAAGAGAGCCAGATTAACCACTTTTATCATATAATCAGCATCCCTGCTTTTGCCAATGACCTGTTATTGAGACCTATTGGTCCAGATGACTAATTATCAGCATTAATAATTCTAGTAGGTCACATGATGATCTATGTCACCATTAGCCAATAAAAAGGATCATCTAAACATGCATCATTTCTAACTTTTGAAACAATGATGTTTGACATAGATTTTCTGCATTGCAGTCAAATTAAACCAATAGGAAATCTTAGATGAAGCTCTGAACTTATCAATACCAAACATGTGGTATTTACCAGCATTGATCAAGTCTTATGGATGGTGCATCAGGAAATAACTCATCTAGTTTGGTTTCTTGTTTGATGAGACACTGATAGTCTTTCTGTTAGAACTTCCAGTAGTTCAGAGAATTTGTTTTGAATGTTATGTATGTGCATCATACCCGCTGAGAAGTTTTTGAAGTGAGATAGTCAACTTTTCTTCAATTCAATAAACAGGACAGGGTCTTCGTGTTCACTATCATTCTGCCCAGTGGAAGTATTTGTGCTGTAGTTCTTTTCACTCGCAAGAGAAACAGATATGTTGTAGCGAAGAATATACACTCTCAAACATCTTGGTGAAATGATGATCAAACAGAAAATGTGAACAGTCCCACATCAGCATTTTACTGTATCTATTTTACAGTCTTGTGAAATTAATCCCTCTGGCCAAAAGGAAAGAGATACAATTGCTTTTTTTTTTTTTTTTTGCTAAAGGTCACCACAAGTGCCCACAAGCACTTTTGTGTACCCACATGTTCAATGTTTTTTTCTTTCCTTCTTTTTATTCTCGCCAGATATCTGTCCAAAAAAAAAAGACACAATGTTGATATATCGAATTGCTAGTTGGCTTTCCACCACCTTTTCCCGCTAACAGCTGTTTTATTTGTCTGTTTTTCCACTGAAAATTACTCTGCAGAGTTTCAGTTCTTAGATCCACTGACTTTTGGCAGTGCCAGGTGAGCAGTTGGTGGATGCAGTGACAAAAATGTCATGATACTCGTACGATACTATTTTATGAAAACACTGGCAGCAGATGGTTTGGCATATTTTCTGAAACCTTTTTTGACCACCATATTAACAAAAAAGAAAGAAAGAAAGAAACTTAGTAAATAATAAATATGCGGTTACCGCAGTGATCAAGTGTAATGGATAGCGCAAACAAGTGCAATTCTACCACTGTGTTTGCATTGTTATCAACCGTGAAGTCCTAAAAATACATTCGGTGAGGGACATTCCACTTCACTTTAATTAAATTTCACATTTCTAAGTAACACTAAGACACCACCCCCAAAATTCTGTACGATTTTGTCATATTTGCCCCAAGATGTACCCTGTTTTCTTTGGCCTAATGTTTTCCTCGGAGTGCCAAACATTACAAAAACCACATTGCCAGAAAACTCATTCTGCAGACAGAATGTATATGAACAAAAATTAATGTGGCTTTCAAAGAGTTATGTGAAATCAGCAATGTCAGCAGTGAATATCTAAAATTATTCTGAAGACAGAAACTGTCTATTGCATATCTTTTTCTTCTTTTCAGTTTACACATATATTCACCACCAATTTTCAGCACAAGTGCTTCCTATCTTGTTATAAGTAATGTTCAAAACATTGGCTCATAACATCATCAGCTACAGTCCATAACCAAACGCAAGATGGAAACTGGAGAAGCAAGTTTGTACAAGGCTCCATCCATCTTGTAGAATATACTTTCGCCTGTACTTTCGACAGTCATATTTTCTTTTAAATGAAACATTGTGCCTTTACTTTCAAGCCATGCACAGACCCCAAACTGAGTTGCAATACAAGTATATGGTAACAGATAGACAGTGCTTTTATGAAAAAGAATGAGACTGATGCAAGTTAGAAGAGCAAGGTTGTGGGAAGTAAATATAAAGTTGCATAGGCAATTGAGTGGATCTCCCACATGCACACATCAAAGCCCTGCCTCATACAATCACAGCAGGCACTTCATACACTATTTTATCTCCACCCATTGGTCGCACTGCAAGATGTCTTCACCCCCACAAGACCCCTATCTAGATTTACTAGCTATTCCACCTCCCGGCTGTGATTATAAGCCCCCCATTTCCTACCTCATGCCTTCTGCCATTTGCAGTGCTCTATATCTTTGATAGACTTAAAAAAAAAGTACCGAAATCAAAAGGAACTTGTTTGCAGATGGCTAAGTTGTACAAGATAACAACTTGGCGCCATAATCTACAGTAACTGCATGTCATAGAAAGTTCTAAGCGGGGTGGTGAGAATACAGAGATGGGGATACTCTGCAGCCAAGGACACTAGACAAGTGTGACCGTGTGAATTGTTTGCTGGGGGCAACTTCTACTTACAGCACAATTAGTGGCTTATATGTAACAAAATATGAAACATACAATGACTGCAGAGATGAAAACTGCCCCCCCCCTCTTTTTTTTTCCTTGACAGTCCCTAAAGATAAATGAAAATTTGGCGAACCTCCAGAAACTGTATTGTACAGAACACATCTTTAGTGTGAGATGTATCAATCGCAGGCTGTCAGAGGCACATCAACCAAGATGGCCACGAGATCAGGTTGCCAGTTAGTGAGCAAACGAGGGTAGCCTATGGACTTGAGGCTGCATGGGATAACTTATTCAAAGAGAGAGAAAACTGCATTCATTGTTTCACAAAGATACAAAGTGTCAGGAGATGCAATTGATCATGTGACCACCTTCTTTCCTGCACACGACCAAAAATTATTTACATTTGATCAGATCTGGACATTCATTCTGTGGAAAGCGTTCTCGCAACAAGCCATTTCTTTCCCTTCACTGTGTCCTTTTTGGCAGAAAGTATGACACATCCACAGGACTCAATTCAACATAATATAAACACCCATTTTGAAGGCCCCAAATTTGCAGGATGTCTTCTTCATGAATGCCTCTTCTGTGCACACTGACCATCAAGTACTACGGCACTTCATAAATGTCTGATTGTAAATTCTCCTTTATCTCTTAGAAACTTGAGTTTTGGAAACTGTGTATGATGTTGGGATCTGTGAATAGTGGTCATACAGTGGACTTAAAACATACTACACACGTATTAACCATCAAGTGCTCAGACACTTCATGAATCTGTGATTATTCTGTCTATATTAACCCACTCGTCTAGTCCTTGCCAATGGCTTACTCTTCAATGATTTTAACTAAACCACTGCTTAACTTCTTTTGACCTGTCTTTATCACTACACCATTAGGTCCACTGGGACTGAATGATCTGTTTCTTCCTGTTGATCAAACTACATGCCTCAGGTCAATAGCTTTCCCTGGTGTGACTTGGGCTCATTGCACCCAACCCACACCAAGGAAATCTGTTGATTCAGCCTCACCCTAACCAGAAAGGGCTAGCACACAACTGGGGACATTCGGGGAGGTAAATTGCATGTGACACCAGTTCCTGTTGAACTAGAGTACATGTGACACCACTTCTGGTGGGCAACCAGTAGCCAATCAGTGTGGCTGAATTTAGTTACCTTACCATGTGGCTCCACTTGTAAGGAGCCAGATACCAAGCCTAAGTTACCAGTGGTGCCATCTGCACACACTTCCTCCATTGTGCAATTCTGCACACTCTACTGTTGGGTGTGCTTATGAGGCAAGATATGCGTTCAATCAATGAAAGAACTACCTGGAAACACCTACTATTATTAAGACAGATCAATAAAGCCCTGTCACCACCAGTAACATCTGTATCTATTCTAAAACAAAAGACTGCAGAATGATTGAGTTTATCTTGCCAATTTGACTATACATGTCACCTCATGACGTCTATGAAATGACTTTGACTTTTAACTTGAGGTCACCAGCAACTGGTGCAACGTTAAGCATTATCCATACTGTACAATGTTCACAGAAAAAGATATATAATGTTATATTTATTGGCAACTATCCAAATTTTAAAATTAATCATGTCCCGGTCAGAATCAGCCCCAGTCAACAGAATTCCTTGGTGTGGCACAAAACATGGAACACTACTGACCTAGGGTGTGTGATCAATTCTCAGCAAAACATCTTCTAATTAACATGACATTTAAGTAAAAACTATAAAACAACTTATATTACCCCTGGGTGCTTGAATGGAAAAGTGCCAGAGCTTCTGCCATTAACTTTGATATTCCCCCTCTGTCAGTTAACATTTATTCTGTGTTACTGAAGTATGTTAACTTTCAAAATTAATACCCATTAAAATATCAGTTTACTAAGGACTCATACTTGCCACAACCACTGCATGTTTCAGTTTCTTTTAACCGAAACAGCAGTATGCCAACATTTCATGAAAGACAGCAAATACATATGGTAATTATTTACACACTGTATGCCATGATTGGAGTATAATATCTTTGATGAACATTATGTGGGTGTAATTTGAGATGTTTCATAGGATGAAGAACCTACCCCACTGACACAAAATTGATCACAGTGTGACATCAGGCCTGCGATAGCTTCACGGGGCATTCCATAGCGGTTTGGCAACTGCCTTGATACCTCTGCAATTTTAAACAGGTCAACTTGAGCTGTATATGAAACTCAACCTTGTGGACCTGTGTAATGTTTATGTGGCAAGGAGAACTCAAGAGCTTAATCACTGGGACCTGGCAGCGCTCAGCGTCAGGGGGAAATGTACACCTAGTGAAGACTTAAATTTATGAGAGTAACCCTCACCTGTATGCAACTGAGCTTTACACAAAAGTACACAATATTAAAGGGGTCTCGCCCTTTGTATCATGTGGCTGTCCTGTGAGCAAGGAATTTCTGAAGTGGTTAAAGACGTGTTTCTTTGCTGGGCCTTCCGGCGGCAGACTGAACGAAACCATGAATCAAGACATAAAACGATTGGGTGTACTTGGTATAGCATTACATACCCAATGAAGTCAAGTTGAGAATGTGCAGGGAATATATGATAGATGGCCTATCCTATGGCAAAGTGCAAAGACTTGAACAAGATTTTCTTAACCTTTTCTCATTAAACCTGTCAAAACCAGCTGATGGTCAAATGTCATCTGCTTCCATGTCTTCAACTAATTTCAATTTTGCCTCAGCAGCACAGGAAACACTGGCGGTGTGTGCTTAGCAGCTCGAGACGGAAGCAGGCAAGTCACCCAGAAGATTCAAATTAACCCCCTACAAATTAAAGTTGCCAAGAGAATAGCAAAATTCTTTGTCCCTAAAATCAGGTCAGGACATTTGATTTTCACATATTTCCATACAGTAAGTGAACATCACTTCTAGAAGAATGGGTGACATGCCTGTGAGGTCCAGCAACTCTATTGACCAAGTCTCCCAGGCCACCACAGAGCCATCAAATCAACTTGACTGACTCCTTCCTCACTTTCCACAATACCATGGGGATGAGAGGATTCAGTGGACACACAAAGGCCACCAGGTTGTCCTATCAAATGGTATAAGCGTCCACTGCCTGTGCGATCCCACCTGGGAATGGACAGACATATACTGGAAGCTTGTAGCACAAAAGTCCAGATGGGCATGCAGCGACCATTCCATGCCTTGGATGTGTGATCTGTGACTGAGTACATCTGCCTTGACATTCAGTGACCCAAAAATATGATGAGATCACAGTCACATGGTCCTCCAAGCACTCAACCAGAATAATTTTGGTGAGCACAAACAGCTGCTTGGAGTGTGTGCCTCCCTCCTTGTTGGTGTACACCACTCCGGCTGTTTGATTGTCTGCCTTGATTTACACATATTGCCCTTCCATGACTTGGTAAGACTTACATTTGTAATCAGATTCGGTCTGATGGCCTCCAGCTCCTGCCAGTTGATGCTGTAAAGCCTCCAGTATGAAAACCAACTGCACAATGCCATCAGAGTCCAACTAGGCACCCAAGCAGTCTGAGAAGCATCTGTCATTAGAGTTTGCTGAACTTTGAAGGGATGCAGAGATGTTCAGACCATCATATTGCACATGCAAGACCACTACTCTGGTGTCCTACAATCCTATAGAGCAATCAGGACTTTCTGTGTGAAGGATCTACTCATCCAGCCCCACCTGCCATCAAACAGAAGCCAAAGAGGCCTCCTGTCTCCTATGGTAATACTGAAGTAGGCATTCTTCAGATCAATGGATGTTGTCCCTTCTCCCTCTCCAAAAAGCACCAAAACAGCAGCCACTGTTTCCAACTTGAAATGATTTCTTTTCAAACATGAATTAACGGTTGCCCGATGAGGTCACCATGAGAACTGCTATGAAACAGAAGCTGACCTAAGGTTGTGACGAGTCGCTGATACATCCTTGTTGCCAAATGCTATGACACAGCTGTGTTCTGTAGCAATGCCTGTCACTGCAAAAGCTTGACATCACAATACAAGACAAAAGGAAGACAATTGATGTGCTGGGTCTGTGGCATGGTTCTCATCTATCCCAGTCTGAGCCAGCATCCAAGCCTGGGCCAGCACCCTAGCCTGAGCTCCCTATACTAGCCTTGGCCAGCACCCCAATGCATCTGCACCGCAGCCAGAGCCCCTAGCCTGGGCCAGCACCCCAGCCTGGGCCAGCACCCCAGCCTGGGCCAGCACCCCAGCCTGGGCCAGCACCCTAGGCAGGGCCCCTACCCTAGCCTGGGTCAGCACCCAAGCCTGGGCCCCCACCCTGGGTCAGTATTTCAGCCTGGGCCAGCACCCCAGCCTAAGCTAGCACTCCAGCTTGGGCCAGCACCCTAGCCTGGGCCAACATCCCAGTCTGGACCGGCACCCAAGCCTGGATCCTAGACCGGGCCAGCACCCCAGCCTGGACCCCAAGCCTGGGCCAGCACCTTGACCTGAACTAGTACCCCAGTTCCAAAGTGCCAAGTCTGGCACTTTGGGGCTGTGGCATGGTTCTCATCTGTCCGAGTCAATAACCAAAGGTGACCCAGTCTTAATCCTGTCTGAATCCTCAACTTCAGTTTCTTAAGCCTTGAGTCTAGAGATGTAGGACCCTGAGATGAGCTGCACCTGGAAAGGGCTTTGGATGTGGAAACAGCAGCCCTTTTGGCACATTCAAATTCTGTCTTCTTTTCTGCTCTTGAAACTTGTTTCTGGTGCCTAATTGTCCAAGTGGAACGAAGTTCACAGAGCTGGTCTTGACAACCAACTACCCTTTAGTCTTCCATGCATGACCTGCAAGCCAGTCACACCCACTATTCACTAAGTTTGTTATGAGTTGTACAATAAATCACTTGCTAAGTAAATCAGTCCCTGTCTAACTCTTTGTGAATTATAAGCACTGACATAGGTACCAAAACTGCAGCAACAATGATTGAAGACCAACAATATTCTGACTGAAAAATTGACCACAGCCTCAAAGGTGAAGCCGAGACAGAAGAAAATTGATGTGAACCACAGGCAGGTGCCCTGGTTACACCACTGTGGTAGATGGATCTACTAGACTAGCTGGACAGTTACAATGAGTGTCATTTCTTTTGGTTCTACAGCCCCATGGAGGAAATACTCCACTTTTTATGTACAGGTAGTTTTGTTTAATAAATACAAAAGTTTTGAAACCACAAAATATCCAAAGAGACTTATAAAACAAGAGGCCCATGAGCCTGGTGCTGTGCTGACTCAAAGTCTTTTATATTATGTAATAATCTTAGACTACTTTTAGTTATGGTGCATATATCCTATAAATTTGGCATGACTAGCTGCATTCTTTGCTGGAATAATGATTTTATATAAGTTTCAAAATATTTTGACTCATAATTTTCATACAACTCTAGATGGCACCACCAGTATAATCCTTGATTGATATTTTGACCTCCTCCACTATCCAACCAAATTTCATCAAGATCCATAAAAAATTGAAGATGTTAGAACATTCAGGAGATTTTCACACATTGACCCCTATATTACATAATACAGGAGGTAGTGCCACCAATATCATACTCCACTTAATTCTTATCTGCTTTTAGTTCTGAAAGTCGTATGTATCTACACTGAAAATTGTAGGGCTTGTTGTAAAACTAGCTGCATTCTTTGCCGAAATAATGAATTTAACACATTTTGAATAATATTACTATCATAGGTGGTGCCACTAGTATTAACCTTGATTGAGATTTTGACCTCCCCCATAATCCCACCACATTTCATGAAGATCGACCATAAAATTAAAGATGCTAGACCGTTCACAAGATTTCACATTTTGACCCATATATTACATAATACTGTAGGTGGCGCCATCAATATTGAACTTGGCCTAGATTTTCATACACTCTGTAAGTCCTCAAAGATATATTGGGTTAACTTGAAAACTGTGGACTATAGCACGCTAATGAGCAAACATTTGTGGATGGACGAACGGAAAGACAGATGGACAGACAGACATGAGCAATCGCATAAGCTCTGCAATCTTAGGTCAGCAGAGCTAACTAGCCATGACTGGGCAAGTTTTTTGGCCATGCTTAATAAAAGCACATGAAGCATTTAAAGTTACATCATGTTGCTTATTTTCTTTTTGAACAGGGACGGAGTTAAAAAACTACCAACTTGATTTCTTCCAATGGCCTCTTAATGACCACCAGGAAGAAACTTAGACACAATAATTATACTTGGAATAAAACTTCAATTGCTGGACTTCCTGTGTTTTACCAAATCAAATTGTTACTCGTTCATCAATTAGCAAATTGCTAGTTTGACTCCAATAATTATGGTGAAGCAAATTTTAAGTGACCACATCAATTAAATATGGAATTTTACATCTCTTGACCAAATTTCGCTCCAGATTTTCTGAGCCCAGCTTGGTCCATGGCAAAGTGTCACGGAAGTTGCCTTTTTTCCAGAGTCTAAATATCTTGACCAGAAATCTGAAGTAATTTATACGAGTAACCGGGCCAAGGAATCTTCCTACATGTCTGCTGGGTCATCAGTATAACCATGTCTGTATTAAATTTTGACTGTTTACGTTGTTAATGTGCTATTCTTTAACTTGAGTCACATGTATATGTAAATCATGTAGTGCATTCTACTTTTTCGTAATAGTATCATTCAGGGCCCACTCGGAGATCAGTGACCCTACATGATTAACTGATCTATCCCAATGAATGAATGAATGAATGAATGAATGAATGAATGAATGAATGAATCAAGGAAAGAATGAAGGAATGACATTTACGTCATTATAAATAGTCCCTGCAGAGTCAGAACTCACCTGAAACAAACAGACACATGAAAATATTAACTTTGTCTGTATGTACATCAGGGCAGGTATAATAAGCACTGCTTATTAAAAAGTAAATGAACGAAAATGAAATATAACAAAACAAATTAAAATGGAATGAAATGGAAATGACATGACATGATTTGCGAACTAGGCAACTGGCCCCATTTTAAGCTGTCTTCGTTTATCACATCTGTTCACTATACATCATTGACGCTATCAAGTTCAACGTACATGCAGCTCTCCTTCATGCAACTTTTTGTCAGAGAATATCAGAATTTTTTTCCGCGCTACCGGCACTCATAGGGTAGGGATTCAAAGACTACATAAAAACACGAAATGTTGACAAGGTGTAACTGGCATACTGAAATAGGTATGTGTTCCTCCCTGACTAGCCAGGTAACACAAGCACTGATGCTTTGACAGATTCCTGGATGCAAGAAATATCTGCAAGGTTGTGTTACATCTCCTGGAGGTACAGCAAAAAAGATGAAAGTCCCAACGGAGGCTCATATTCCTTCGATCTCAAACTTTCATGAAATGCCAAATGGTACGGCTTTTTTACTCTTAATTTCAGAAAATGGTGTATTGCAAATTTACTTTGAGATATTATTGATCTATCTCGATGAGCCTGCTTCGCTTTGCTGTTTATTGAAATCCAAGTCTGCGGGAATGTAAAGAACGACCTCCTGTCAACTGAAACCTTGTGCATCGACTGATGTCATGGTCCTGAAGATGGCAGGTTTGTAAATGTTGTCCACTTTAAGTGAAGCAATGAAGTAAATGGTTGTATGCATATGGAGGATCACATTTCTTGTAGATCAGTTGAAAAATGAACAACATGTTATTTGGGAACATGCTCTATTCCATTAGACTCACTAAAGTGCTCACAAAACCCTCACCCTTTAAACTGACACATATTCAAATCAGTATCAATTAGGCATTCATGTTGAAATCTTGAAAAAAAATGCTACTGTATGGATATACGTGTCACTGAAAGAAAGTAATGTCACTTTTGAGATACCAAAATATTTTCAATGTACATGAGCTTGTGTATGTGTGTGCATCTAGTTTTTTAGTCTGCTACCTTGTGTAATCCACTGGCATCCACACACTTTTCCATTTGAAACTTCTGTCAGAAAGTGTCAGTCAGATTACTTTGACATGTAGTGTAGATGTTTTCCAGGGCAGATAACCACCAACTTTGTGAGCTAGGTACACTGCAGTTATTTTCTCATTTTTGATCAACCTGTAATATTTACTTAACTACTTATGATCTTGACCCAGTTGTTAAGGTCAATGTGAGGTTTCTTTGGTTATATAATTTCTACTTGAGAACTCACATTTAAAAAAAAACAAAAAAACAAAGGAACAAAGAGTTAAAACTTTGACATGTTACAAATTGTGGGCATTTACAACAGTTGGCAGATGAGTATACACAAGTGACATTGGACTTTTTTCCCAAGGTCAAATAAAGAAACTTCTGAGTATTTGTTTTCTGTGTGATTATTCAAGAACTTTTGAGCAACATACTTTGATATTGCACTTGATCATGACATTCATAAGGACTAAGACTATAGAGAACATGGGTCAGACATGACCTTGACTTAGTTCTGAAGGTCACAGGGCAGCATTGCTTAACTTGGTTTTCAGTCAACATTTCAACAAGAACTTGAGCATGTTCAGTGAACTAGGACCTTGATATTGCATATGTTGGTGGCCTCCAGCTGCTCTAGAAACTGGGGCGGGATTACATATGAGTGACCTTGACCCGGTTGGCAAGGTCATGAGGCAAGTGTTACTCTCATTTATTATGTGCATCATGTTGATATACACTATTTCGTTCACAGCTACATCATTCAAAGCTTGAACATGTAACCTTTTTTTCTGATATTGATTCTGAGGAGCAGAGGGCTATCACAGTCCTTTTGCTTATGCCAATATTGACTATGCTGTCATATATATTTATATATATATATATATATGCATATGTATATATATATGACAGACGTAACTGAAGTGTACAAACATTTGCATCTGTCTTCAGTCTCTGTCCCTGATGATGAAGGACAGTTGGCATGTCTCCAAATATCGTGTACTCACACCCATACACCATCTTTTCATGGAATTTGTTATTCACAACTACACCATATGATAGACTACTTGAGGCCCATCAGACAGCTAAAGTAACGTATCTTCAAAGGCTATGTTTTTGTCCTCTCTCTCTGTGTACTAAATGTAGCAGACAGCTGTCCTACAGATGTCATAAGCACCCAGAAACAATGTGATGCATGCTTTCCGCAGAACCCCCACAGGAACATGCCAACATTACCTGCCTCACCTGGTTTCTCTACCAAATGTGCCAGTGTAAATCAGAATATTGACCTTGTAGCTGCAATAATACCTCAAATGTTGTTCTCAACTAGCGCCGGCCAATCACAGAAGGAAGCGATTGCTGGTTGCCATGACAACGTAGCTTTAATCTGCAAGCAGCAGGCTCTGCTGAAGGGCCTGTGCGGAGATATCGAGAACAATTGATTTGTGTGTGCAATACCCAGGAAGCGATAGGTGTTGACATTTGGTCAGTGCTGTATGTGTGCTTACACCTATCCAGTCACCTCCATCTGTTTTGTGTGGCTGTATACACGTATAGTACACCTGCCTGCCTGCCTACCACACCTATACAGCAGGCACCCACCTCCTGGCACCAAGTGCAGGCATATGTATATGTGAAGGATCAATACAGGCATGTGGCAGCCCCAATTTTCACTTTTTTTTGGGCTAGCAATAGTGATTTTGAAATTATTGCCAACAGCTTAATTTGCTCATCATAATCTGGGTGCAATCAAAGGATAGTGCTCAAAATATGCAGAGAAAAGCTGCTCACTCAGTCCACAGGGGGTAAAAAAATCATCCCATACACACATGCATGTGTGTGTGTGTGTGTGTGTGTGTGTGTGTGTGTATACATGCAAAGAGTGGTTCTTTCTTCGAGATCAATTCAACCCAAATGTACTCAGTAAGCTTCCTTATGAGAGGGGTGGAGTCTCTAGAAGAGAATACAAATGCCACACACTCTGGTTGAGAATGAGGCCTTTGGCTTTATAAGATGTATGTATGTATGTATGTATGTATGTATGTATGTATGTATGTATGTATGTATGTATGTATGTATGAATACACACGAACAAAACAAATCTTAGAAACTCCAACCATCCAGTGATTTAGGATGAAATTAGCCTCAAATTCAGATGAGATAGACAGATAAATACAAGGCAGACTGACATAACAACTTGCTCCACTTGATGTGTTGACCACAAAATGACTTCAACTGATTGCACGAGTCTGCAGCAAGGCTAGACAAGAGACCTGGGCTTAGTGTTGATATTCAGACTGAAGAGGTTGGGGGTATATATATACAGCTCACCAGCAAATGTCACTTCATGTTAATTTTGCAGTACACGACAGCACAAGCATGACAAAGAATGCCCCTCCAGCATTCGTTGTCGTCATCATAATACAAGCACTGTATACATGCACCTTGGTATACATACAATGTGTAATGGATTAGGCCTAAGTACCTTGTTGACCAATCTCATAATAAGCTATCTGGGTAACTGAGTGTTTGTCTACACCCCCCCCCCCCCCAATTGTACATGTAATGCAATTACACAACAATTTTCCTCACACGTCCCTACCTGCATACACTCATGACAGCAGACCAGGTGTCAGAGTGTATTTTGCATGTGGCTCATTTTTTAACAGAAGTATCAACTGTCATTTGCAGCATGTTATTCATGTTTGTGGCCTGTGTTCACACAATTCCTCAGTCCACAGCAAACTTACACATTGCTGCACTGTTCATTAAGACTACTATTCTGGGGTCATACCAAAGGGAAGTGACGCTCTGTTCTCCCTGTCCAAAGGAACTGCTGTATTGCTGTATAGCTTTTTTGCTGTGTCGGCCGAATGAGACTGCTACATGCATTTTAGCTAAAAGGAACTGCTATTCCATTGTTTCTATCCAATGGAGAATTCCAGCACACCGCCAAAGGTACTGCTAATTTGTCATTCCTGCTTAGGGGCTGTATCATGTTTATCCTTCGTCTGGGCTGGACCGTCTGGCCCAGATGAATGCAATGCAGCCCCACTCTTCGCCTGACATGGTCTGCAGTTGTCCAGCATAATCTGCCTGCATTTGGCAACATCCAGAGGGGCTACTTGAGGGTGCCTGTGTTCAGCCCTGACAAACCATGTCGTGCAATGTCCAGAACGGTACCTCAATGTGCCACCATCTGCTGAACTGTACCTTGGAGGAACATGTACACGATTTTCGATCAAAATTTTGTAACTATAAAACATAGCCAATTACGAAAGAGCACAAACAGGCTCCAAATGTGCAGGTGTATGGCAAACCGTTTTGACATATAGTCCTATTTGGCAAGATCACTACATCTCACTACATCATTTAGCAATATCGCTAAATCATTTGGTGATATCGCCAAATTATTCAGTGATATTATTAAATTATTTAGTGATATTATTAAATATTTTACAATAAGGCTAAATGTATTTCCACTTTCTGTTCTATTTTTGCCCAACGTAGCTGCGGATTTGGTGGAAAGTGCGATGGCTTCATCCTCCCAAAATGTTCTGTTGAGAATTGAACTTCTCCAGCATTTTCTCAAATGGTTTATTATCATGCTGCAAAGACACTGAATGCTGACTATTAATTTTGTCATCGACCTTAACAGTTATAGGCCTACCAGTCCAAATGTTAACTCCTTCACACCATTCACTGTATACGCACAGTACAATTACCTACCATACATCGACTCACTTGTTTGGCAATAATGCTAAATCACTTCGTGATTTCGCTTAATAGCTCTTATTTGGTGATACAGTGGTACCTCTTTTGAGAGACCGCCCCTACGGCGGGTCAAAATGTGGTCTCTCAAAACAGGTGGTCTTTCATTAGAGGTACAACATGGAAAAGATAGCGCAGTGTTCTGAGAGAGCGGTCTTAAAAAGATATGCGGTCTCTCATTAGAGGGGTCTCTCAAGAGAGGTACCGTTGTATATGTAAACCATTTAGCAATATGGCTAAATCATTTAGGGATATCTCTAAATCACTTAGGGATATCATAAAGGATTTCAGGATATCAGTAAGTGAGACCATTTAGCAATATCCCTAAATGATTTAGTAACATTGCCAAACATCATAACTTGCATCTGTTGCACCTGATAATAACTTGAAAACTGCTCTACCTAGAAACATCAAATTTCTTGTGGCAAATAGTTGTATACAGGTCAGATACTCATGTAAATTTTAAACCTTTTGCTGCAAAAATATTCAACATGTTGAATCTTACTTAAACTGGGAATTTTATGGTAATACACACCGCTAGCCTGCAAGAATGTTATGTATTGGGCTGTGTATTCAGCCAAATACACATAAAATTGCAAATTGCGACCTCTCCTATTTGGTCTAGACATACACGTACAATGTCTAGTTTTGTTTTTGAAAGCATTAATTATCACTTTGACAATTCACATTACTTTGTACTTTCTGCCGTTGGTTTACCTCCCACCCCCTAACCCAGAAGGTGACTGTTCTGTGCATCTGTAAGTAGATATTGCTGCACTGTACACCAGGATCATACCATTTTATTCAGGAATCTTCAGAGGCTGAACACCATCTCAAATTATTACTTCTGACTGATCATGTATTATAAACAACCTTTTCTATCATACATTGCATCTTATTTTATTGCTACCCTTTTCCCATACACATATATAAATATATACATTTTTATTTCATCATTGATGTTCTGATTGCCACACTTTTCCATTACAAGGTGGAACCAAGGGTTTTGAAAGATTAACACTTTCGATTCTAGGCTTTTTCGATAGGTTTGCAGCCTGTGTCTGGTGATTTTTTATTACTTTTATGTAAAATACTAAATATTGACGCCATCTTTATTTTTCTTTATGATACAAAAACTTGTAAGTATCACATACCAACAAATTTTTTTGTAAAAATTCCCTAAAATTACAATATTTTGCACCTAATGTGCAGTTAACTGTTTAAAATATGTTTGATGTTACATCCTTGGAACATATTGTTGCCTGTTTCCAGCTTATTATTTTGTCAAAGGATAATTTGGGTGGGGGTGGGGGGTCCGCGTAATGCACAGACCCTAACGTGCAGGTGTTATATGACGTGCACTGCACATTGCAAAAACTATTGGTGTGGCCAGATACATGAACATATGTTTGTATTGATCAAGTGATATACAATTAATTTTTGAATGATACATATATTAAAAAGAATGGGTATAGTGTCACTTGAAAAACAAGAATAACAATGAATAACTTGATACTCTTTTCAAATTTTATATTTGATTCATAAATAAGGATATTATTCATGTTATTCATGACAGTGTACTGACACCTGGTGGCAAAATGCAGTGCTGGTTGGCAAGGAAATCTGGAACATGCAGTTTTGTTTGGTGGCTTGACAGTGTTGATCTATTTGAAGGTCTTCTCGACTCAAAGTGAATGCCATTTATTTAAAGTTTCTCCTTTGTTTTTCTATTTTTAACATAACTGTTACTGTTGATGTAAATATTCATTACCAAAATGTCAATATTTCTGAGTAATAAGATTTTTTTTTTAAAATCTCTCTCAAGGAAACATTTGCCTTTGGGAAAAATATTATCTTTTCTAACAGCTACTAATCAGTGGAGGAAAGAAGGATGGTTTAACATCTTTATAATCTTATTAAGAATATATTTCATCAGGGCAACCCATTCAGTGCATGACCGTTCCGCCATGGGTCTGTGGAACACAGAAGAGGTAGAAATAAATCTACACTATACACGTCTAAATATATACAATTCCAAGTAAAAAAGACTAATACATGTACATGTAGTACATGCAAATAAAGAATCAGCATAAAACTATATAGAAAGAACAACTCCTAAGATCACAATAAAAGATGACTAAATTAAAACAGAAAATCTTATACTTCTTTTTAAAACTAGATAGCCTATCACATTCCTTTAGAAATATAGGCAGACTCTTAAAAATAGTGGCTCTATCGTATATAAAAGATTATTTGAAAAATTTTTCCCTGGCAAATGGTAAAACAACATTCTTGACTCTTGAAGCTCCTTGTATTGTATATGTATTTCTTAATTTCAGACACATACAAATGGTCCATGGATTTATAAAGTATAAAAAAAAAAACAACAACAAATTTTATAGTCATGTACACAATACTGTTACCAATATCTGACAAACATTAAGGGATCTACATACAAAATCAGCTAACAGTATCGCTGCCATAGTACATTAGTTGTTACAATAAGGATGCATCAAATCCAACATATTACTCCAGTGTCTGTGCACTGGAGAATAATAGAAAATGTCAGAGGATAACATCATGAAGATTAACTTATTTTGGCTATTTTTAAGTCTTTGCTGTAGATGAATTATTTGCTTTCTAGTCAAATGTAGGGCATCTATTAGTTACTAACATTGTAACTTGCTATGTCTCCAGATAAAATCACTCTACCACATAAGTTATTTGACGCACAGCCACTGATGCATTTGTACATTAAAACTGATGTATGAAATTTTCTCCTTTCCCTTATGCTCAGCCATTTTTAACTTCTCGCCAAATCGTCCCCTCTAAAATGTATATGTAATCACAGTTTTTGGTTAGAATGCATGCTGCAGTATTTTGTTGACACTGTGCTACATTCATGGTTCTCATGGTGTTCTCACTGCTTGTCCTCCATACAGTTAGCCAATAATCTGTACATAGAAGTATGGTCATCTTGAAAACAGTCTCAATAATTCTAGCACATAAAAATTTGCGAAGATGCTTAAGAACAGCCAATATTCCCATAACTCTTTTCTGTAGATTTTGAAGATGTACATTCCACGTCAGTTGGTATCATCAATATGGACCCATAAATATTTCATATCATTCACTTGCCCAATTTCATCTCCATCAAGGGCAACCCTTATTTGCTTCTGTATATGTTTCTTACTGCAAATCAACAATGTAATAATGCATCACACTTTGTGTTTACCAACAACTTATAAGAGGTTGAGCTGTTGTCCTACATTTTATTGTAGTCTGTCAGTCATTGGAAATTGCTTGAAATTTCAGCAAATCTTTGTTGCTTACAAGTTTTGAATATTTGCCTTTAAAAGTCAATCAGGTAGAGATTTTTGGGTGAAAGGACTGCATTAATTGACCTCTAAAAGCCAAACAGTTCTACAGATACAAACGGATGGGTGAAATGAAGTGGTCGTGAGCCCACTGAATTGCTTGACAGATTGTTTGTTTGATACATTAATTCTAAATATATGTGTGTTGCATAGTAAGGTACCATATAATGCATGTAATGTGCACGACATATTGATTTATAGCCTAATTGTTTGGCCCAGAGAATTGCTTAAATTAGATTGTTTGTTAGAAACATTTATTCTAAATGTTTGTGTTGGATAGTAATGTACCATAACGTATGTGAGGTGCACGTTTATTCTTTGCATTCTGTAAAATGTCACACTTTGATTTGTTTTAATGACGCAAAAGTTTAAAGTTCAAGTACATAAGGTGAAGGAATTGCACCAGATTTTCTTTCATATTCTTTTCAATGAGGTGCTAATGTGCTAAAAATATCAAAAATAGTTTCTCTCTCTCTCACACACACACAAAACAAAACAAAACAAAACAAAACAAAACAAAACAAAACAAAAAAAGATAAGATTAAAGTGTGCAGCCTTTTGTGTTTTTGTTCTTTGCTAACATATGCCCTTCCAGTTCTTGTCTTGCTTTTGGGTAAATTCAATCCGTGAACTTGTGAAAACAAATGTTTATTTTCGTGTTTTTTTTCTTCTTCATATCTTTCTATATTTGCATGAGACATGAGAACAATACATGGGTGTATGAGAATGACTCAGGATCATGAATGTATTATATGGATCAAAAGTGTCTTCACACTTCAATGTGAAATTGGGTGGTAGGGTTGAACTGTCTGGAAAATGGGAACTAGTTTAGCCATGTGGGGGACATTGAACTTCAGAGCTCAGTCCCTCCTTGGTCCCATTTCTCACACACTGCTTTGACTGTTGTAGTCTACATTAAACCTGACATACAACCTAAACTTTTGCTACCTTAAAACAATTACCTACATCTGTTCAGGGCCAGAATTTCGGCGAGAATCCGAGAATCCATTCTCATAACGATTCTCCTAAAGTTGTCTTCCTTTAAAAAGAAAACTAATTGACAAAAATCTGAATAGATTCTCGCAAAATTTTGCAAAATTCTTGCTCTGCTATTGATATTCGTTAGAATGTTGTTGAAAGGTGCCTCACTACAGGAAATTCCCTCCTTTAAAACCAATGGCAGATGAGCCTCCGAAACATTTATGAACTGTGCCATTTTGACCAAAGTGGAAGTCACATGATCTTTGCATGGATCTGATGTACCATTTCCAGGAAATTTTTGTACATGTTGCACATATTGGTCTCAATTCTTGTTCTTTGTTCAAGTCCAACAAAATTGGAGTTGATGTAGGCCTAAATTCTGAAACACCTGTCTACATATTTGTTGTGGCATGGTTGGTGTTGCTTATATAAGTAATGGTCAGACAGAACAGTGAAGTTGGATAGTTTCCCACTGTTGACCCATTGATTATTCACTTTGCTAACTGAAGCCTTGAATTTTCAAAATGTTTGTGTCCAATGTGACAACAATGATTAGTGAACGTATAGGTTTAGACATAGGTAGTGACTGGATTAGAGCTTAAAGAGATTTTTTTTTTTCAGATTAGAATTATATGTGAGGTCTCTACTATTGCTCTTGTTTGTACAATAATAAAATTGAATGCTGTATGATGGAAAGAATACCCTCTAACATCCAAGTCACCGATGATAATTGTTTCTAACCATGACAAATGCAACAAATCTTGACTTGTTTAATCATGCATACAGTATGCTGTATTTCGTGTGTGTGTGGGTGGGTGTGGCCTACTGAAAATAATGCAAGCTTTTACACGTAATGTCTTAGATCTCACTGTAATATGTTCATCTGTTGCATTGTATTTTTTCATGTTGCTTCCTGATGGCTTCTTCCTGGCACTGAACTTGGCCATAAATCATGAGACATGACCCTCTTACTTCCAGTCCCCTCTCAATTATGGGTTTCTATTCAAGGAAAATAAACAATATTTGCACCGACATAGGAGATCCTTACATTTTATTACTTTTCATTTCATATCCAGCATGCATCATTTCAACCTGTTTCAGATCTGTGTTAAGTTTCATGGCGCTAAGTTAGACCTATGCAAGACATGCAAAAATTGTCACAAATTAATGTTTATCCCAGAACAGCCAACAAATTTCTCTTTTCTTCTTTCAGATCACTGTACCATGATATATATTCTTAGAAACTACGGGTAAAAGCAAAATGAAAAACATATGCATGTTGACATTGACAACTAAAAGTGTAATTTTCAATTGTTTTCAATTTCAGACCCAAATCTGTATTTTCTTTGTTCAATCTAGTCCTTGGAAGGGGTTCAGATATTTCAACTGCTACTGAATTTTATTTCTGTCCCAAGGAACTACTATTTTGGTAATCCACTCAGTCAAAATTCTATTCCAGTTTGTGCATCTGCCATTATGGTATTCTATTGAATAGAACTGCTATTCTGTTTAATGAAGTAGCTACGCAGGTGTTCTGTTCCACACAATGGACTTGTAAATTCAGCAAACGTGGCATGCAAGTTTCATGTAAAGTAATTGGATTCATTGATAAAAAGAACTGAGATTTTTTTTTCAGCTTGTATATTTTAAAATAGGGCAGCAGAATTAGCCCTTTCCCAGTCAAATCACCCAAAAGTGTCCAGATTTAAATTGGTGTCTGCCTCAATGTTTTTAATTATATTTCTCATCACTAGAAAACATTTTGCTCAACTTGTAATAGTGTAAGACCATTCATGGTGGCACACCCTAGATCAACAGCTTTCCTTGGTACTGGTTGGTGCAATGCACCCAACCAGTACCAAGGAAAGCAATTGACTCAGTTGTGCTCTGACCAGGAATGGGTTAAGCAACTGCCACAATCAAGAGAAACAATGATTATGCCTTATTCAACCATGCTACAAGTCGAATTTATTTCACGATGCAAATTTGCATAACAGGTTTATGATTAAAAGATCCTTTATATTAGTGTGATTACTTGCGGCTTGATATCACACAGCAGCCGGACAGTGGTCCCTGTCAGCAGAGGCCATGCCAATGACAGACCATCAGCCTTTAAACACCAGCCTTTCAAGATACTTGGTACTTTTCTTACTGTTTTAACCTCCTATGAGAGATCATCGGTCTTCAAAGATGATTTGTTCATCATTTGGGACCGTTTATGAAGACATCTTTCACTGTATACATTGGAACATATAGATAATTGTCCCCTAGCTGCAGCTAATAGCCCATAAGGACTACACAATGCCATGGAAATATGCTGGTCACAGGGGAGATCAGGGTATGGCCCCTTAAGACACGTGGGCTCATAAGTTGATTCTGTATGTACTTGCATGTATAAGCATTTGATGATCACAACATGTGAGTGTATATACAAGCAAAATTCAAGCTTCATAACGATTCAACCAAGGCTGCCACCCTGTCAGCCTGTGTAATCATTCTTGAAAGAACAAAGGTTTATGTACTCTCAGAAACTCTTAAAAGAATTAAGGCTATGTACTGTTACAAAAAATAAAAAATTACGTACTCTCAGAGAGATTATAGCTTTATGTGCTCTCAAAATTAATTGATGCACTCTCAGAAAGACTAGATGTTGATGTTCTGTTAGAAGGAATAAAAGTTAATGTATTTTCAGAAAGAATAAAGGATTTATGTACTGTCAGAAAGAATAAAAGTTTAACAACTCTCTGAAAGAACAACTCTCAAAGAATTGATTTATGTAATCTCAGTGAGAATAAAGCTTTATCTTTTATCAGAAAGACTAAATGTTTATGTACTCTCTGAACAAAATAAAGGTTTATGCATTCTGGGAAAGAATAAAATTTTATAAACTGTTTGAAAAAGTAAACATTTATTTACTCTGAAAAAGAATGAAGGTCTATGTAATCACAGAAAGAATAAAAGTCAATGTCTTCTCAGGAAGAACAAAGGTTTATGTACTATGCAGAAGAATAAAAGTTTATGTTATCTTGGAGAGAATATAGATCAAGTACTCTAAAATATATATATAAAAAAAAAAAAAACATAAAAAATGGCAGAAAAGTGTATCTGAATTCATATTCCTCCACTTACCACCACTCAGCTGCAAAATATGAAAAGCCATTTATCCTCCCAATAAAAACGCCACAGCTCACAGTACCCCCTCCCCCCAATGTCATTGTTGAAATTCCCACAGCCAAACCAAGCTTTCAATCATGTTTGGCAAATGTTAACACAAACCTATCAAAGGATGAATCTGGTGCTAGAGTAACAGGCATATACGATGGCTCCATGAAATATTCATTCCACTGGTGTCAAAACCTTGAGATCTCATGGTACTTTGCTTCTCATCAAACATTTCAATCTGCAAAGTAGCATTAATCCTAGTGTGTGTGTATTTATACAAGAGTGCCCGAATTAATCCCCACATAATCTAGTGGAGTAGTTCTCCCATGCAAAATATGCTATTGAGGGGTTTATTAGCAGTCCATCTGGCCTCTTCATAGTTTACACCTATGAAGTCCACTCAACGGACACAGCTCTTGGCCCGCACTGTCCATGTATTTAACCCTTTCTGCTCAAATTGCCTAAAGACATCCAGAGATAAATTGTTATCTGTCTCGTTCTTTTTACTAAAATGTCTCCTCAAGAGTAAATATGTTCGGCAAAGTTCTGTAGATAGGACCTATTATGATAGCATGTTCCAGATCAACAGTTTTCCTTGGCATGGGTTTGACACATTGCACCAGAGAAAGTTGTTGACTCAGACCTATTGTAACCAGGAGAGGGTTAACATACTTTGTTCTGATGATGGATTTCCCCGCACAGTCAGATGGGAATTGTAGACTAAAACATTGTTTGCATTGTCTGGGCCCTGTTGGCCCGGCTGCCACAAAGGGAGGCTAGGACATGACCTGCCAGGAAATACAAAAACCACTGTCCAGAGCCATTACCAACTTAGATACTCCTCACATAAATTAACCTGTATTTTAGAACCACCTGCAATATGAGACCATTTTCCCCCTAGCAATAAGGATGATCTCAACCTGAAGGTACTGCTGTGTTATAAATGATTTTTCTTATCAGAAGCTGCAATGGACCAAAACTGTCATTAACCTAATATCTCTTGAGGTGCCAAATTTTTAACTGAGTCAATAGCTTTTCTTGGCACCCATTGGGCACATTGCACCCAATGCTCCCCGAGAAAAGCTATTGACCTGGAATATTTATTCTGGAGTTAAAGGCATGCTGGTACTTGAATGAAAGGTCTTTTTAAGGAGGAATATGAATCTAAGATCCTAACAATTCAGACCAGTTTGACTTTAGTAGATCGACTTTAGACATGATTGGCACTGAAAGAGATATAGCCTGGCCTAATGCAGTGTCTCAGTGTGCACAGTGAAGACAGTTGACAAGCCATGACATTTTGGTTTCAAATGACAAGGAAACAAAAACAAAAAAAACAACAAAAAAAAAACCAAACCAGCATCTATTCTGAGCATTTTGCTGAAGGCTGGTATCTCCCACACACTATCTGTAAAGTACCTGCAACTGGCACTACCTGATGCTATTCACATTAACCCTTCAGCTTATATCCCCACTCCCAAGTAAGACTGAGTCAACAGCCCACGGAAAGATGTTGACTTGAGACATGGTATTGTGACAGGGTTTGTCTGCAATTGTCTTTTTTTTTTTCATTGACAATAAAATCAATAAAAAAATCAGTAAATCAGACAGCATTCTCTGTGCAGCTGGTTTTGGCTAGTTTAACTCATTCCATACTATGGTCACATGCCTTGGTCAGTGGTTCTGGCACTGCCTGGCAAGTCATGCTGGAGCTGCCCTTGCAGCAGCTGCAGCATGACTTGCCAGGCAGTGCCAGAGCCACTGACTTAAGACTATAGGCATGTTGGTACTTGAACGAAAGCTCTTTTCATGAAGAATTTAAATAAGCAATTGTCGTCTTAAATCTAGGTCAATATACGGAAAAATCAGGGACTGGTATGGAATGAGTTAAGGAGGAATTGATTCAGATTCAGCTCACAGTTTTCCTTGGGCATGCTGCACATATGGGTTCCATCAGAAATTCTCACTCAAAATATTTTGTATTACAAAGGAGTTTGAGTGAAAAAGATTTCTGATGGCACATGTCATCCATACACTTTTGTTCCCTTTTTGGCACAGCTGTCTCAGACATATCAATTATCAAATAACTACACGACTCAAGTGTGACACAAGAAAGCTTTTACAGGTTCTGCAATGGCCTGCTGATTTACACATACCTCTTCCGCAACATGTGATTAATGAATAGAACATGTCATAAGTTATTGTTTTGTGTCCTGAATATATAGCGGACAAATTGTTCACTTCAAATTGGCTAACAAAACGCCATAACTGTTGTTGTCATTCTCAATAATCTATGTGATAAAGAACATTTTCCGGTCAAGTGAAATCAGTTGACACACTGAGTGCGTTTTCATGGGACAGTAAAGTGAGCAAAATGGACAGCATGTATGTTGCAATATGCACAAATATAACTAGAAACAGCATATAAGAGACAGGTTTAACATGATATATGTGTGTATGAATGCAAAAAAAGCAGAATAGACTGTCAGAACATCCCAGAACATGCCCAATTCGGTATAAATTGTCCAGCCAATTTGACATGAGTCAAAACCCACATTTTAGTTGGTAATATTGAAAGCAAAATGAGTGAAAATATTCTGTTTACCAGTTTGCTACAACAAAATTGAACAGTTGTCGCAGACAGACTATATATGCCCTGCTTTGCACACGTGGGTTCTGTAACCTTAAAAATGAGGTCAAGATGTAATCAGTTCAAGAAATAGCATCAAGGTAAAATTGAGGGTAAAATTTGACTTTGATGTGACCTTTGAATCATGAGATATTTTTGCATCCATGGATTTCCTCTTCAGATGGACAGTCAGACCCCAAACTTCATTGACAATAGGTATAAAGTAACAGGTTTCCTGGGCATTCAGGGTATAAGATGTATAGCTGTGGTTTTGCCTGTTCTGCTAAAGACACCTTTTACACAAGGAATAATGAAAAATGAATGTACAGTTCAGTGCCTTCTGATGCTTTCTTGTGTTGTACTGATGCTATCTGTTGGCCATGCTCTGAATTATATCTATTTACATGTATTTGTTTACTTGTTTGCATGCTTACATGTATTTATTTATTTGACAATTCATTCTAGTGTTTAACAGACCCTTACTTTCCAGCACATTTACGTAGATTTAAGACACTTTCCAGTACATTTACTCAGAATTAAGACAAACAGTCCCTTACTTTCCAGTACATTTACTTACATTTAAGACAAACAGTCCCGTACTTTCCAGTACATTTACTCAGAATTATGACAAACAGTCCCTTACTTTCCCGTACATTTACTTAGATTTGAGACAAAATTGCATATTTATCAAAGTCTTCACAAAAACCAGCTTTCATTCAAATACCAACACAACATGCCCAGGTTACACAGTGGCTTTTGCCTGTATGGAAAGTTATGCTTCAGTCATTGCAAGGGCAGCTGTAGCATGACTTGCCAGGTGATGCACTATAGCATGACTTACCAGGCAACGCACTACAGCATGACCTGCCAGGCAATGCACCATAGCATGACTTGCTAGGCAATGCACAATAGTATGAACTGCCAGGCAATGCACTACAGCATGACTTACAAGACAATCCACTACAGCGACCTTGCCAGGCAATGCACTGCAGCATGACTTGCCAGTACAGATGGACCGATATTAGGATCAGGTATCAGTCATATCAGACCTTTTCTTCCATATCCAATATCACATGGCACATTGGGTTGAAAAGTCATCTGATACCAATATTATGAATCTATCACATCAGCCTACTTGTGGAGAATTTGGAAACATTAAAAGTGTTGTTAAAATAAAATCAATATAAACAATGCTATGCAAAGAAGGAAGAGATACCATCTCTTCCTTTTTTGCATAGTACTGTTAATTCATCTACATGTACTGTATTCTCAAGTTAAAGTATTGAGCATGTGTCAAAAATTGGTGGACATTCTAAAAGTTTACGCTTAGAAACTGTGGATAGTGATGGCTTATGACTGGCAGACTTCTTGTTACATTTGACACAGCATATACTGTTTTGCTCTCATTATATGTTGTACAATCACGCTACGTGTTTTAAATTGGTTTCACCACTTTGTCTATCACTTAAACTTATCAGTACAAGATATTTATATCGGTATCAGACGATTCCAGAAATTCAGATATTGGTATCTGATGAAAAATTCCATAGCAGCCCATCCCCAGGCAATGCAAAAAAACCACAGACTCAGACCTTTACTGTTGTATCATAGTATGAGGGACTTTTCCATCACGTGAAGTCCAATGGCTGCGTGACCCACGAAGACTGCAGCAGGAGACATTCCTTGCTATAGGAATTCCCTCCTGCTCTATTTCAAACAACTCTTCTATAGCACATAAACATTTATCGTAAGGGGTTATGAAGCCTCCCACGGCACTGACAGAACATAGAGTGACAAGATATATGGTGAGTAAAAGTTCAAATATCAAGGTATAAGTAGATATGCATAGCTCAGCAAATGATGCTCGAAAAAAGGGACAAATCTTAACCCATAACAGCTAGCATCTGAGTTTGTATATTTTGGTGAAGGAAACTTGGAATTTTATCCCACATGAATGGACAGGCCTCCGTCAGTGGTTTTGTATTGTCTGTCGAGTCATGCTGTGGCTGCTTAGAGATATCCTGGTACTCAAATGAAACTCCTTTTTATGGTGCATTTGAAAACACCATCCCCATCTTAAATCTTGGTGAATATAATGGGAAAATCAGGAAATGGTATGACTTGAGTTAATGTTTAAATGACATCTAGGAGTTCATTACACATTCAGCAGCCGCACATAAGTAGAGGAACGTAAAAAAAAAAACTGCTTGTTCACGTGTACAGATTTAACATATCATCAGATCAAACAGCAGGCAGACCTCCTGATGGACTTCTTTTCGCTGAATGATATTTATCAGTTATCAGTGGATATGTTGGTCCCATTACAGCTGATGAGTACGACCACGGCACTCCCTCTCACAGGCACAGCACCAGGACCACATGTGTCTTCGGGCTGCAATTCTAACCATTCTGATGAAATGAAGTATATTTTGTGTTAATGAGCAAAGTCCTAAAGGATTTCCAGCTGCTTTCAAACTGGGCCAAGGTCACTGTTGACTGGACTCTCTCTGGATCACTAACACACATCATGACTGGACTCTCTCTGGATCACTAACACACATCATGACTGGACTCTCTCTGGATCACTGACTACACACTTTCTAAAGGAAAGGTCTGTCAACATCAATGACCAAACTCTGTCAAGGTCACAAATGACAAAATTTGGTCAAAGTCATCAATGACCAAACTCTGCCAAAGTCACCAATGAACAAACTCTATCAAAGTCCCCGATGACCAAACTCTGTCAAGGTCATAAATGACCAAACTCTGTCAAGGTTGTCAATGACCAAACTCTGCCAAGGTCACCAATGACCAAACGCTGTTAAGATCACCAATGACCAAACTATGTCTTGGTCATCAGTGACCAAACTCTGTCTGGGTCATCAGTGACCAAACTGTGCAATGGTTATGAGTCAAAATCACCAATGACAAAACTATCCAGGTCACCAAACTATTTCAAGGTCTCTCATGGCCAAACTAGATCAAGGTCACTGATGTGTGTCAAAGTTATTGTTGCCCAGACAAGGTCAAGGTCACTGATGAGGTTAGTCCAACTTCTCCATGAGATAGTTCCACTTTTATAGTTTCATGGGTGAATAGCTTTATTTGTTTCATTCATTGCCTCTGTACAGTTTTACAAGCTAAGACCTGTGACCTTAAAAAAATATCAGTATCACCAAAAACTCATCCAAGATTTTCACAAGATCCTTCTAATCAAGTTGTTCGGCCATAACTATACAACTCAATACATTCATACAATCCTTATTCGGGAACAAATATTCATAAGTCGTTTTGTTCAATCTTTTCAAACCTGATTTTCATGCATTTTAAAATGTTGAAAGGGGTATATGACTGTATATTGTAACAAATAGTTGCATCCATTTAAACATTTCCTCAAAATGCAAGCCAACTTTTTTACCATCAGTGCAGTGCCTGAGTGCATTCCTGAATACTTGGGAGCATCTTAATGGCTATTTCCAGAGTGGCAGAATTACACAGCAACCTGTACATTAGATCAAACTGTCCAGGTTTTCACTGGCTACTGTAAACAGGTTAAGGTCAAGTAGCTCACCACTACCTACTGACACTTCAGGGCAAGATGAAAGTTTACAACCAAACTTCTGTTTTTCTGTAGAATCTGAGTGTTCATCTGAATCCCTCTCAAAGTAGTACACGGTGTTAATTAGAGTGTTACGTACTGCTCAGTGGAGACCCTATCACAACAAATGGCATAACAGCAGCATGCAGCTTTTCCAACGCTGATTTAGCTGCGCAAAACAAAAATCTACATTTTACCTGTGATATAACCTACATTTATAGATTAAGTGGGACATAAACAGCATATCATCTTTCAATCAGAGTGTTAACAAGGGAAGATGACTTGTTGAGCACAAAATATGCATCAGTGTAAATCTGCAATCAAATCAAGTGGGCCTTGGCAGGACTGTTGCCACACATGTAATCCCACCTGTAATAGCATCCGCCGATTTACTGATGACACGAAGGACAAACCATCGGTCAACTTGCCTCTTTTCTTCCTGGCAGAATCCCTGCATGTATGTCACTGTCACTTGGGGATTAACTGACCCCAAATCTCATCCCTATTTTCAAGTTGTTTGAAGAATAAGGGTGCCTGGTTTTATAGTAAGTTGACATTATTAAACAAAATTCCACAATAGTGTGCCACTTCCTCCCCTTTCACTCATAATTTAATGGCATTCAGGTGATTGTGACAAAACCAAAACCAAAGGGGGGGGGGGGGAGGGGAGGGACCATTTCATTATCAAACATGAGTGTTGTAAGTCTATTTTTCACCTGGTTTTTGTGGCTGGATCTCCTCACACAATTTCCAACACCATGCAAACTAAAAAGCTCAACCGGTGAGAGTGAGTGGAAATTCCCGTCAATAAATTCTGTGAACTTTCACCAAAATTTTCTTTATTGGCCTGGACAACTCTTCACATAAAGTAAAAGATGATAATTAGTCCAGCTGTGGAAAGCAAGTTGTTGCTTCTCTCTGGCTGCTCATTAAAATACGTGACTAGACAGTGATAAGGAAACCTGTTGACCCAAGACATATTGCTGTAGCTCTCTGGTAGACACCGCGACTAGGTGATAGTTGTAAAATTACCAGCCGACCGTGCAGGCCAATTCATTCAGTTTGATGTTCAGTCAGAAAAGAGTATAGAAACGCAATGTGGCTTCAGCTTAAATGGTGTTTATCTTTGAGCAGGCATCATATTTTGGTCTCTTCTATCTATACTCCATGGTACATTAACCCCCGGCCCTTCTGAGACCAAGTCCAGGGCTTTGCTTGGGGCAGGGCTGGCATTTGTGCCCCAACCGCCCAAAGGAAATCTGCTGACTTGGTGCATGCTGTTCGTGTCGATCCTGTCTGCAAATCTCATTTCATTTTTTTCTTATCATTAACATTACAATTAATACAAATTACTGAAGCACACAAAATTTTACCTCTGGCAAGTTTTGCCTGGTTAAAGAGGGAAAGAGTTAACGCAAGGTGCCAATTTTATACATCTCTCAAATTACTGATCAAGCAAAAGGGATTTCCTGTGGGATCATATGGCCACTGAACTACAGCCAAAGACACCCATTAATATGGAATAAGATGACTTTTCAATTTCCTGGGTTGAAGAAAATCCTTCCTGAATGCTTTGGAAAGTGACTACCATGCTCTTCCATGTATCACCCACCAGCAAAACAGCCGAAATTTTTTTCAAGAATTTTTACACAATTACACACCACGTGACTCACCAGATGAATCCCGTGCGGGTAAAGCTCACAGAAAGGTGATATCAGTGGCAGTTGTAAGTTATGGCTTCACTTTTTTGTTTGTGAAATTGATGCTTGTTTGCATGCAGGGTACCAACTACCAAGAGCATTACAGCACATCTGATGACTCATGGGGGCTACCAAGCACGTGTTTCTCTTTATGTGTTCAGGTCGAGGGGTTCTTCTGGTCCTGATGTACCGACAGGCATGTGTTTGTCATCATTGCCACAAGCAGAAAAACTTGTCTTCTTACTTAGAAAAGCAGTCATACTTATAATTATTATGTACTCTTGCCAGCACACTTGTCCCTCTTGCAACCTTTCTGCTTAAGACACATGTTAAGACTTACTAACAACTTTCAGGCTGGGTGCCCACTCCATGCCAAGGCAAGCTGTTGACCTGGGGCTTGTCTTGGCAGCAGATAGTTGACCACCAGTGAGTTTGGACTGGTTTAAGGTCAAAGGGATCATTTGTATAATCAAGAGGTCATATTCATCAAACTAAGAGTGCTGTATCTACCATGTTATTGCACCAGTACTGACAGATCACCTGTTTGACAGACCACTTTTGTAGTTACCCTTATGGTGGTCTCTGAGATGAGGGAGCACTGTAGTGGTCTCTGAAAGGAGGGAGCACTGTAGTGGTCTCTGAGAGGAGGGAGCACTGTAGTGGGCTCTGATAGGAGGGAGCACTGTGGTGGTCTCTGAGAAGAGGGAGCACTGTAGTGGTCTCTGGGTGGAGAGAGCACTGTAGTGGTCTTGACAGGAGGGAGTACTGTAACGGTCTCTGAGAGGAGAGCCCACTGTAGTGGTCTCTGACAGGAGGGAGTACTGTAATGGTCTCTGACAGCAGGGAGCACTGTAGTAGTCTCTGTGAGGAGGGAGTACTATCACAGTAGTGGTCCCTCAGAAGATGGAGTGATGACACTGCGAGGCTTGTCAAAATGGTGAAACATGTTTTGACAAGACTAGATATGAAAGATGTCTTTATCCTGATTCCTGTATAACTATGTCAGATCCTATTGATCTCAAATGTAATGGAGTATATGTTCATGCTGTGTAAACAAGACCCATCCCAAATCTTAACTGCTGAATTTTCTCTTGGTAGTTCCCATTAGACTATTTGACCACATATCATGATATTCTTTGCTTTCCTATATCAATGCTTGCCCTATGGGCGACTCCCTAAAATTGTTTTTCTTGCCTCCCTGTACATTGCAGGTTTGTGTCTCAGGTGCAGTTACTACAACACCAAATCTCAATAAAAGAGTGAACGATAAGAACCTGACAAAGTACAGTGACCTTAACCTGTACGTTAAATAAAGTAATGACCTGTCAAGACAAAAACACATTTTGTCCCTTCATTTCTTTTCTGTGAATTTTTTTTTCTCTGATAGAAAATTCCCCCAAAAACTTGTTCTAATTTACACTACCTGTATGTAGGGATAATATCATTCAGACATGTAGATTTGTGATCTTGGCATTCTGACATGAGTAGCCTCTTCATACAACTTTTACTTATTTGCATATTACCTCTATGGAGTCATGGTCACCGTCAAGGTCACTGACCCAAGTACATTGATAGCTTTGGCTTCAGTTAGGCATTATGGCTGGTTTCAATGCAGGTATGCTACAACACTGCCAAAAAGAAGACACTTTTTTGGAACAGGGGCAGGCTTCACTTTGTGATTGCTCTGCAGATCATAGATCTCCAGTAAGCACAGACAGACATTTTTTTTTTGTGAAGCATTACTTTCATTACGATTAATCCTACATATTTAGTTGGAGCACAAATCACTGATCACTGGAAATGTACTCTCTCCAAGCGCCTAAAATGACTGCTCCCTTGATCTTGAGATCTAAGTCATGAGTCATCCATACATGATCCACACCTAAACCCACACGGAAATGTAATCTTGAAAAAAAAAATCCAAGTTTAAACTAAGATACTTTTACACAAAAATCAACAGTAAACATATTTACTGTTATGTCTTGAATGGTTTTCTAAAAACAAATGATCACAAACAGCACAAAAGTCATCAATACGCTAGCTCAACCAGGGCCTTTCAAAAGGTTAAAAAGAAAAAAGAAAAAAAAAAGACTTTTCCCAACAGGTTTTCTTGGGCCTCAATTTGTAAATTGTTATCTTAATAGAGCATCATGGTCTCCCAAAGGCTGTGTGTACACCTGGGATCTATAGATAGACATATTAACCTTCTATTGTTTAAGTCTTCAGGCTGGCTCAAACGTTCTAACCAAAGTCATCCTGTGACCTTGGTATTAGACGCAGTCCTTCATATTAACTTCTACCGACTTTAATGTGGGTCGTTATCATCAGCAGGAACAAAATGATAAGTAGGAAGAAAATTATACTACAAAGAGTTCTTGAGCAAGCAAATCAGTCATGCAAATGTAATTTCAATGTATATTTTACATACAGAGGAAACCATACACATGTTCAATTCAAAGGTTTGAGACCAAGTCCAAGACATCTTGGTACTAGTATATATATATGTATGTATAATACAACCCAGTATCTTAGAATCATCTAGACAGTTCCAAAAAAAAAAAAAAAAATAAAATAAAAATAAAAATAAAAATGAATGAATGAATGAATAAATGAATGAATGAATAAATAAAATTAAATTTAAAAAAATAAATAAAGAAACTTCCTTAAAATAAGGACCCCCTACTTACCATCTCTAGCTGTACAACAGGTAGGGTGTTACATATTTTGTAGGGCATAAATTTGAAGTCAAGTTCACAGAGCCAGCCATGATGACAAAGAATACATGTATTTCCCTTGAAACACCACATTTTTAGTACATGTATATTGCCAGTGCAAATTATAAGCAAATGACTTTTGCTACCTAAGGAAACTAGCAGACATTTTCTTTTTTTGACTTCAAATTAAACATCAATGAGGAATCATTAGCACTGTAGTGTATTTTTGTGAACTATTTTCTAGAAAAAGTCATCAACATTTTATAATTTAATCAAGACATGTCCAAGACTTCAAACTGTTTCAAATGTACAGGTCCATGATGTATCAGCTCCTCAGACTTCTCCCGAAGAGAAGCCATACTGACAATCAAATTATTCATCAATGTTCACGTCCAAGACCTTTAAATTTCACTATTTGCAGACAAATGTAATCAATTGAACGAGACGGAGCTAAAGATCATCCCACTATTGAACCTAAATGGCAAAGTATCTCTACTGACAGTCCCTGGTTTAACCCATTCTATACCACAGCGGTCAATGCTTTACTCAGCAGTGGTTTTGGCATTGCCTGGCACATCATGCAGCAGAAACATAAAGTGCCTGACAATGCAAAATTGAACAACTTCGGACCAGGCATATTTCTTCCTTAATGAGAGCTTTTTACCAAGTGTGAATGGGTGATTTTTGTCTTAATTTTGCCAAGGTTTATACCACTGGCCCCATGTTATATACAGCTACTGCAGGCTCTCTTGCTGATCGTTACACTGGGCATTCCCCCACTGTGATGTGACAGCAGGAAGACTACCTCTGGCATAGTCCATCCTTCGCCTTGACCTCCAGTCCCACGGTGGGAAACAGATGTTCCTTGAGATGAAAGCTTTGGAAAGACAAAGTGACAGTTGCTATGGATAGATGTGATGCAGTGCACCATTAACCAATCAAGGCAGTTCGACCAGGAGCTGGTCAATTTTCATTTCACAAACCATGTAGCTGTGGGACCACCCTCCCTGGCACTGACACAGTCCATTTTCTTCTGAGTCTGATCCTGTCACATTAAGACATGATGTTGACCTTAAACATATAGCACACTTTATCTGCTTCACAAGTTTTGACTAAAATCTTCAATGCCTGTAATGATCAATTTTTGTTCTCTGGCGATAATTTATGGGAAAAACAAGAGGCCCATGAGCCTGATACTCTGCTAACATATAATCAGACGATCGTCACAAATAAGAGGGGTGTAAGAACAGCCCCTCCTCAGCTGACCTTCATATTTACCCATAGTAAGTCCCACTCTGGTCTAGGGGATGAGAATTTTGGAGGATAAGGAAAAATGTGAGTTTCCATTGCAACCCCCACTGACTTAAATGGTAATCAATAGGAGTGCTAGCATTAACTGATATGTACCTGAATTGAAAAAGTCATTAAACATCAGGGATCCAGAATATCACCACCTAATGAACAATTTTGTTTAACCTCCCATAAGCTACATTTCCACAATGTTTCAGAACAATCTGTGTGATATTTTGGTAGAAGTCAACCTCAGCTGACTTGTCAGTCAGCTGAGGTAAAAATGAATTGATCTGAAATGAAATCCCTCTGTAGCCTTGAAAAAATAGGTCAAGGTCATTTACATTGTGCAATAGCAAACATCCACATGATATGCATGAGTGGCACACTTTGTATAATCAGCCTTATTCTTTCTCAACACACTGAATTTAGTGTGCTTCCAAGCTACAGAGTGCATGGTTCCTGAGGCAGTAACATGCTCACCTTTCTCCACTGTGGCATGGGTTTCAAACAGGGCCTAAGAGGCAAAAGGAAAGAGTTCCTGCCACTCTGACTGTGCACGGTGGTTTTCTCAGCATATCCTTTGGTTTCCCCCACTTCACAATTAGGTAGAAAAGTACATGTATATGCCAACATGTTTGCCATGCAGAGTGATGAATATGCGCTTGACTGTTTTGCATTCCATGTTAAACATATGGGTCTGTACTCAGTGTGCTTTACTCAAGTGCTCGATGAGCTTGAAGAATAAGTCAAGATCATCCAAAATCTTACAAAAATTAACCACTGGCCTAATGCATATTTGGTGTAAACTTTGTACTTACATCTCACTATAGTGAAATCAATGTGCTTTTGATACCTACACTGTTAGTTCCACCAGTGGTGCCACCATAACTTCACTTGTCATAGACTTTTGTCTGTATAATATCCGTGTAATGATGTATGGATACATGTGCACAAGTTAAGATGTAATGACCCTCACAACAATAAAATCATTTCTTGAAATGCATTCCCTCCATGATCTTGAGAAAGTAGGTCAAGGTTATCCATATTATGCAATATCAAACTGCCACATATGATACACATTTGTGCTACACTTGGTATCATTAGCCTGATTCTTTGTCAGCATAGTGAACTTAAGGTCCCAAACTGAAGTGCTTTATGGCATTGAAAATTAGGTCAAGGTCACCCTAAATTTTGCAACCTTGAAAAAAATGTCAAGGTCACTCAAAAATTTACAAAAGTTAACCACTGGCCTACAGTGTAATTGGTGTAAATTTTACAGTTCCATCTCAATTTATCACTGCAGAAATTAATTTTAAATCAAAAAGCAATTGGCTTAGTGGTTCTTAAGAAAAACAAACTATTTTTTTTTTTTGCACAAAAATATTTTTAAAAAAATCATAAAAAATGAAAAAAATATTGAATCAATATCTCCTTAGCAAATTTCGTAAAGGACAACCTGGGGAACATCCATGTGCAAAATCAAAACATTCCACACAACAGTTTTTGAGAAAAGGTCAGAAATGTAAAAAGTCTAATGGGCAGTTGATGGCGGATAGAAAGATAGACGACAGACACAAACTGATTTCAGATCTGATTTTTAGCTCTGCTGACAGACAACAGAGATTAAAATCATTTCCAAACCTGCACTGCCTGTGACCCTGAGAAAACAGGTCAAGGTCATTCATATTGTGCATAAAACTTCTACATACGATACACATTTGGTATAATAAGTTTTATATTTGTTCAAAATATTGAATTCAATGTGTTTTCAACACAGTTTGGTCCTGTAGGTGGCACCACTAAATTTCAATGTGTTTTTGTCTTTTTCTGGATTGACATTCTTACCAAGTTTCATGAAATGTAATATATATATATATATATATATATATGCATGCATGTATGTATGTATGTATACATATGTATGCATACATACATGTATATATACACATATGTATACATATATTATGCAAACCATACAGTTGGTGAGTTCAGTGTTGCACTCTACCTCATGACTGTTGTCCACACATTCACATCTGCTATTGCCTGGTCAGCAAAGATCAAAACCCTGACTGCCACACTCAAAACATGACAAGATAAAGGGTAAATGGTACAGGAGAGAATATAACAGACAGACTGCATAAGACATAGGATGATTAATCCTCCAACACTTTAGGCCAGACACCGACATTGCCAATGAAAGCTACTCACAGTGGATACCATAGGTCACAGGTCACAAAGATGCCTTGTCCACGCCTGGCCTGAGTCACATCTCTACTGCAAGCCTGCATGTCTTATTTGCCTGCTTAGCTGACTCAGACATCAATTTGTTTATATTTTGATAGCTTCAATATGGCCATGGAGCCACAAATGACAATCCTACAAGAGAGGCCTGGTCAATGCAAAGTCCCTCTGTAAAGACAGTTGTCAGCTTCTCCACTCAATTTGACTTAAAACATGCTTTTTTCTTTTCTTTCCAACTCTTTAAACGTACAAGTCCGGAATGAAAACATTGGTGGAAGAGCTAGCTGAACTCATTCTTTAAGTCAAGGCCTGGGTCAGTGGTAGTGGCATTGCCTGGGGAGGCATGCCCTTGCTGTCAATACAGCAGTTAGAGCATGATTTGCCATGCAGGCAATGACAAAATCCATTAGCTTTACACTAGACAAATTGGTACCTGAATGGCAGCTCTTTCTGTGAGCCATTAAAAGCTGTATTTTATGATAAAAACATATCACTGTCATTTTTCCATCAATGTTTGATATAGATTCAGTCTCCCTGGCAGGTCCTTTGATTAGCTGATTGAGCTGAAATGATGAAAAGAGGCAAGCCATTTGGTATACAGACTGGTTATATATCTACTGAAGAAAAGTATACTGCAAATTGGCTACAGAAATAAATACTATAGTGGCCAGAAGGGTCTTAGGACCCCCCTTCCTTAGCCAGGTAAAAATATGATGACCCCTGATGACCTTGAAAATAGGTCAAGGTCACTAAATGTCAAACTTAGCCAACCATGCAATAATACGCTTCTATAGTGCTAACTTCATGAATATAGCTCAATTTGTTCAAAAGCTCTTTTGTCCCAAAGGGCAAAAATATGATGATCCCATATGACATTGAAAATAAGTCACGGTCACTGAATGTCTCCACAGGTCATGGGCAGAAGAACAGATGGAAGGAGGGACTGACACACACACAGACATAGTATCCTGTCAGGAGAAAGGCTGATGGGGTGAAAATACAGAACAGCCATGCACTTCTTTATCTGACATGCCTGAAATATCCAAATGATGTCACAGAAAGTTGAGGTACTCAGTAACTGACAAGTCACATTTAATGAAGCCAAAGACACATCATATAAAGTCTTCCTTTTATTCCACAAGACCTTAATATGTATGTATGTATGTATGTATGTATGTATGTATGTATGTATGTATGTATGTATGTATGTATGTATGTATGATTAGTAATCTTACCAGTGGAGGACAAAGTTACTTCATATATAGTTGTTTGTCTTTCATAACTTGCGGTTGTCTCAATGAATTTTTGTCAAATTTCAAGGAGCCTACAAATTATAATTTTGCTTTCAGTCAGATCTGGGTTTGGATCTGCATACAAGTGGATAATGGCTTTGATAGTTGAGATGACAGCTACAAGAATGAGAGAGATAAGGGAAAGTTGGGAGTCCAGCACAGGATGAACATCAGCACTCTTCATTTATAGACTGAGGGAAGTGTCATTATTTGCTTCTGTAAAAAACAGCAATGCAATTAGTGTGTCTGACTGCAAGTGATGGACTTGACAGTTCGATCCTCCCCCCCCCCCCCCCCAAACTGGCCAAAACCAGCTGGTGGCCAAATGCCATCTGCTTCAGTGTTCTTGACTAATTTCAAGAGTAAAGAAATACAATTTGAGAATTGAAGATGAGACCTACCAAGATCACATCCCCCGGATCAACAGTTTTCCCTGGCATGAGCTGGGTACTTAGTGTCCAAACCATGCCAAGGAAAGCTGTTGACCAAGTCTTGATTCAAGTGGGAAGGGCTGACCCCCCCTGTTCACCACAGACTGTACCACCACTATACGAGACAATTTAAAGTCTGGACTGTTGAACCTGCCATGTCACACATAAGGTCAAAGCCCCGGGGTAGACAACAAAGTCACTACCATCAATTATGTTGAGAGACTGGAGTGGAAATCCATTGACCTTTTCACTCAAATCTTTCTCGATAAATGTCTCCTAGACATTTGAAGAAGAATCCCTAGACAGCAATGTTGAGTCATTGGTTCCCAAAGAGCTGACTCTGTACGGCCTGTAGGAGCCACTATAAAGCTGGCCAGGCTGCTGGGCCAGTCCACCCAATAAATATCCCCAGTCCTTGACTGCTCATCTCTGAAAAACAGGCTCCTCAAACTGAATAGTTGGTGATGTGCTGGACTAAATACTAAGGCAAAGAGCAGTAACAGTAATGGCCATCTTTTCTACCACTATTACGAATGGAAGCGTAATGGAGAGACATAATTTTCATCTCTTCTACAACAAAAAACACTCAGACATCTGTACACACGGCATGCATGGCTTCGGTAGCCAGGGCTCAGTTTTTATGGTCATTGGGACTCCAAGCACAAGCACCAAATTTCCGCAGCAGCCAGTCATATAAGGCAAGGCATGTTTGCTTTCGGATCATTCTGCCTTTTTTTTACCTTTAAGCTCTCTCTGTTACATGTACCTCATCAATAAAGTGCTAAAAGTAATTTAATAAGCAATTTGAAAGCATTGTATATTCATGTACATGTCACCGTACAGAGAAAACAAGTTCCACTGGACCATTCATTGACATAAAAACATGAAATGGCAAATGCCTTGATAGTCGATCTTCAAACTATGACCAGTTTTATTCTCATATGAACTTGCCGGGCAATGAGCAAAAACTGCTAAGTGTCCATCTTATATATGCACAGATAACTTTTTGCCTTTGTTCATGAAGTGAACAAATGAAGGTGATGATGTCAAAATGGAGCAGTACATCATGGGGATTCATGGTCACCATGTAAGCGATTGACCAAAAAACAAACAAAATAAAAATGCTTGACAAAGTTACAAAACTTCCAAAAATATATCAATATCTGTAGTTTTTAAACAATTTTTTGTCCCCAAACATAAAAAGAAAATGCAGTGGTACCTGCTGTTTGTGGCCACCCCTTCTGCCAAGGAAAAGTGGCCACATACAGCAGGTGACCTGTCACCACAGGTAAATTTTACAAAGAAACTGACTCCTATGTCTGAGCCTAGTCACAACAAAAAGCAATGCGGCTGCTCACGGTTGCTTACGGCAGTGGTTGCATACAGCAGGTACCACTGCAATACAAACCTGGGACCATGTGTAAGGTATATACTCCTCAACAATAAAACCTCAGAAACTTCATGGACATAATGTCTCTTTCAACACCACATAAAATTTGCATACTGTGAACAATAATAATCATCTAGCGTGCTTCCTATATATCTGTGTAAGTGGTCCCATTATATTTATCCCTTGTCTGGGCTTGATTGTCTGGCCCAGATGCGCTCATTGCAGCCTCACTCTTTCCCTGACATGGTCTGTAATCGTCCAGCATAGTCCGTGTGCATACTGGGGCAACAGAAGACACATAAAGATAAATGTTCACATCCACAAAGGCATGTCAAAAAAGAGCACAAATATAAGTGCACTTCATAATCCATGTCATTCCCTGGTGGGCTGAGCTAGCCTGAGAGCTCTGAAACATTGAGCGATCGAGCTAACTCCCTCACCTAATGGCTGCATAAAGTGAAACATTCTCCCACATACATATGGAAGTAAACTAGAAGCAAGTTTTTCCATGTTAAAAGCATTATGCATCCCCCGAGCAGGTGCCTCTCACCAGAGGCCACCCATGTGAGAGGGCCACCATTCTTCTGCAGAAAGTTTGATCTTGACCTTTGACCTCAAGGTCACCTCTTAGCAAATTTTACGGGAAATTTCAATTGGGTAAATAATTACAAAGTTTGATGGACTTCAATGATACCCATTTGAAGATGTGGCAGGGAAACCATTTTATTTTGCAAGGCATTGTGACCTTGACCTATGACCTGAAGGTCATCCACAATCTTATGAAAAAATTTCCCCTAATCTATGGAGTATCTGTACCAAAACATACATACATGTACATCTGCTGTGCACTACTGGTTATTTGACCACATGACACCATCATGCCTGAGACGTCATGTTTAACCCATCTACTTGGACAGTTTGACTTGTAGTCTTAGCACGCGTTTTGACATACACTTTCTGTGATGTTTGCTTAATGCCTGGTAGCAACGTCACCCCCTGCTACATAAGCAGCCATTTACAGTGTTCCAACTACCACTGACAAGAATTGTGGAAGGTTTGAAACCAGTCTAGCTTTTCCTTTGTTAGGTTTATCCGCCACTGGTCTTGCTTGGTCTTTTTTTATCTGTACCAAAAGTTTCAAGTTAATCTGGTCTACGGCTTTGAGGAAGTCAAAATGTGAACTACCATTGCAGACCCCATTGACTTACATAGTAATCAATAGGACTGCAAAAATCCCCCCCCCCCCAAAAAAAAACAAAATCCCTTAAAAATCCAAAAATCATTGGAGCATGACCATTTGAACATAGTTGGTAGATACCTACTCGATGTACATCCCCACCTTGTTTGAAGTGAATCTGGCCAACTGTTTTCAAGAAAAGTTGAAACTGTGAATTACCAATGCAACCCCCATTGACTTACATAGCAATCAACAGGAATGTATGCAGTTTGACCTTTCAAGATCACTCAGGTTTAAAGCAAACCATACAAATTAAAAGCCCATCGGTACTTTCCTATTAATGTTTAACAGTATGCACCCATTAAGAAGGTATAAGCCAATATGTGAAAATTGCTGAGTCCGCAGAAAAATACAAGGATTTGACCTCGACCTTTGACCTCAAGGTTATATGGGAAAAATTCCCCAGACCCATAGATTATTTGTACCAAATTAGGAGGCAATAATTCATGAGGGGACAGAAATATAAGGAAAAATAAGATACGGGGAGGCAGCGACTGAGACGGCAGACGAGACTAACCACTATATGCATCCCCTCCTATGGGAGATGCATAATTAAATATCAAACTAAAATATCAGCACCTTCATATAGCGTCAAGCACATGAATTTACAACCACCCACCCCCATATACCCTGTTCATGTATATTATAATTACATTATATTCCAAATGTATGTAAAACCTTTTCTATCATTTTCTTCCAGCTATTTTCATATGTATATAGGTGAATACATATACACACACCTTTATACATACATATATATATATATATATATATATATATATATATATATCTCACCCTTGATATTCTGATTAATAAACTTTTTACTACATGTCAAGCCAAGATTTTTGAAACTTTATATAATTATATGACAGGCACTGCACCCTGAAAAAAAAACTATTGGTGTTGCCAGATGCAAGAATAACTGTTTTTAGTGATCAGATGATATATATGCAAAATTAATTTTTGAATGATTCATATATTTTAATAAGAATAGGGAGCGTTACTCAAAAAAACAAGAATAACAATATATACTTTGACAATCTTTTCAAATGTAATATTCAATTTACAAGTAAGGGTATTATTCACGACAGTGTGCTGACACCCAGTGGCAAAATGCGGTACCGATTTTTGATACATAATTATATTAATAAGAATGGGGAGTGCAACTTGAAAAAAAAAAGAAAAGAATAAAAATATATAATTTGACAATCTTTTGGAATTTAATATTCTATTCATAAGTTAGGGTATTATTTATGACAACGTGCTGACACCTAGTGGCAAAATGCAGTACTGATGGGCAAGGAAACACGCAAAATGCCATTTTTTGGGTGGCTTGACAATGTTGATCTATTTGAAAGCCTTTTAGACTAAAAGTGAATTCCATTCATTACATGCTTCTCCTTGGTTTTCGATTTGTAACATATCTATTACTGTCCATGTATCTTTTTTCAATTCACAAAATGTAAGTTGAACCAAGCAGCTGATCCTTTATCAAAATGTCGATATTTCTGAGTAATCACATTTTAAAAATCTCTGAAGAAAATGTTTGCCTGTGAGCAAAATATTATCTTTTCTAACATCTTCCACAAAGTGGAGGAGAGAACGAGGGTTTAACATCTTTATAAGAGGTTGAACCGTTGGCTTACATCTCACTGTACATATAGTCTGCCAGTCATTATAGATTGCTCGAAATTTTGTCAAATCTCAGTTGTCTACAAGTTTTGAATTTTTACCTATAAAAGCCAATCAGGTAGAGATCTTTTAGTGACAGGATACCATTAATGTTGACCTTGAAAAGCCAAACAAATCTATGATGGGTCAGTGGTGAAGTCATCGTGAGCCTACTGAATCGCTTGATAGATTGCTTGTTTGATACATTTATTCTTAACATGCGTGTTGCATAGCAATGTACAGTAACGCATGTAATGTGCACGACATTTTGATTTGTAGCCTATGTTTGGCCCACTGAATTGCTTGAATTAGATTGTTTGTTTGAAACAGATATTCTAAATATGTGTGCTTTGGAAGGAAATGTGCCGTAATGTATGTGATGTGCACATTTATTTGTGCAATGTGTTCCGTAAAGTGTCACATCTTGATTTGTATGTTTTTATGCCGCAAAAGTTCGAAGTCCAAGGGCACAAGGTGAGGAAAGCATATCATGATCACAAGAAAAGGCCAATAATTACACCTGATTTTCATTCATATACCTTTGAACTGTGTGATGATGTGCCAAGAAAAATCACCAGTTATTTGCCATGACAAAAAAGACAAAAGTGCGGAGCCTTTGTTTTTGTTCTTTGATAACACATGCCCTTCCAGTTCTCATCTTGCTTTTCGTTATCATGACAAAACAAATCCAAAATTCAATCAGTCAACTTGGAAAACAAATGCTGATTTTTACCCCCCCCCCCCCCCCCCCATTGCATTCAAACTTACTGTGTACATGTGGCCATTACACATACATGAAGAAATAGGCCTATATTCACATGGGAATAATATACAAATATATGACAATGATTCCTGATCATGACTGTATAGGCATAAGCTACATTTCAATGGATCAACAGTGCCTTCTTCACACTTCAATGTGAAATTGGGTGGTACGGTTTAACTGTGGACAATGAGGCATTGATTCCAGTTTAACCATGTGGGGGACACTGAACTTAAAGAGCTTGGTCCCATTTCTCGCACACTGCTTCGACTGCTGTAGTCTACATTAAACCTCATTTTTAACAAAAACTTTTGCCAACTTAAAACCATTCACTACATCCATTATTCATTATATCATCGTGAGAAACTGTCTGTAGGGAATTCATTCATTGAAAACCACTGGCTGATGAGTCTCAAAAAGATTTATGCACTGTGCCATTTTGAACAAAGTGGAAGTCACATGATCTTTGCATGTACCAGATAAGCTCTTAAGTTTCCAGGATATTTTCGTACAAGTGGCACACATTGGTTTTAATTTTGTTCTTTGTTGGAAGTTAAACTGGGAAAATTAAAACTGATGTAGGCCTAAATTCTAAAACATCTGTTTACTTACATGTTGTGGCATGGCTTAGAGAGATTAGATATATTTTTTTTTCAGAACTACACAAAAAGATGTGGTACTATTACTCTTTTTTGTATTACAATGAAATTGGACCCCATACGATGGAAAGAATCAACCTCTGATGTATCAGTCTCTGATGATAATTGTGAGTTTCTAATCATGACAAATGCAACAAACCTTGACTTCAGTAACCATGCATACAGTATGCCCTATCTTTGTTGACTTTTTGTGTAGGCCTATGAAAATAATGCAGATTTGTACATGTAATTATTATTATATTTTTTTTATTAAACTTTCACGGATGGAGAAACTAAAATACATGTAAGAATATATAAATCATACATCAGAATAACATAACATTGAAATCATACAGACATACAAAGTAAATCATGTACGTCTAGATGGTTACATGGACTACATATTGATGATACAATTAATGCATGCAATAAGCCTGTAGCATTGAAGAGACACAGTGCCCCAAGAGCCCAAGTCTAAGGTAGTCTGCCCAAATGGACTGAGTCAGCCCGAGAGCAACGAAACATTGTGCCCCCAGGCTGACTCGCCCACCTTATGGGAGAACCACATCTCACCAGCAAGATGTGAAAAGCTGAACACATCGAAATAAATAAAAAGCTTTGGTAAGCAATGACACAAGGAAATGTTCCTCCCCAAATGGTTTAGGCAAACTATCAAAAGCTAACAGCAAAGGGGAGATACTTGCATTAACAGTATGATCTAAAAGTGTACCTGGACTAGTCAGGCCCGTTGAAAGGTATTCTGACAAAAGATACAGATACAGGTCATGAGCACACGAGTTAACCTTAAAAATTCTATGATAAGGAGACATGGCTCTACCATTAATTATGGACTCAACTGGCTTAACATTAAGGGCTTTTAATAATCGAGTATGATGGTGTCCTTTTCCAATGCCCAGGCACTGTTTTCATAAGCAATGTGTTAGACCTAACTGTAACAGGTTTACCTGTTGCATTGCATTCTTTAGGTTGCTCTCTGATGACACCGTCCCAAGACACTGGACTTGGGTAGCAATCATGAGACCTACCCACAAGTACTTCCAGATCACTTTCATTCCAATTATGAGTTTTCATTCAAGGAAAATAAACAATATTTGAGAACGTAAACATGATTCAAGCTTTCCACAAATGGAGGAGATGCTCAGATTTTATTACTTTTCCTTTCATACCCCATACATATCATTTCAGCCTGTGTCAGATCTGTGCAAATTGCATATGTTTACAGGCCCATGCCTGACATACAAAAATTGTCATCAATTAATCCTTATCCAGGAATGGCTGAGAAATTTCCCTTTTCTTCTTTCCCAACCACTCTAGCATAATATAAATATTATAATAAGCAGGCACAGGGAAAAGCAAAATGCAATGCATGTTCATGTTGACGAGCATTGATAAGTGAAAGTGTAATTTCGAAGAATATTCAATTTCAGACCCAAGTTTATATTTTCTTTGTTCAAAATGGTCCTTGGACACGGTTCAAACATTTCTCACACTCTGCCAAGCTAACAAACAAGCTATCTAGCCAGTGATGAGTAACTTTGTCCTTGTAGTCATGGCTCTTATTAGATTGCACCACAAACCACAAAATTTGTGAACATGACACCTCCAGACATCAGCTGCCAGAAAATCTGGGACTGTTGTGTCCCATGCCACCGCATTGGTTTGAGAGTCCTTGGGTAATTGAATATTTGTCAAAGATAAAAGATATGTGAGTGTGTATGAGAAGGAGGGAGAGAGCCAGAGAGGGAGGGAGGGAAGGATGAGGGAGAGAGGGAGGGAGGCAGGAAGGGAGGGAGGGAGAGCTATATGCCTGAAGCATGTAAAAAGTCAGTAACTTACACTCGCTATTTGTTCTGCTTGGGGGAAAAGTATTACTGTTCAAATTATTGTGAATTTAACAAGTGAGTTTTGCAGTTGGTCGACTTACATGTCAATTACCACAATCTTGGGCCAGCCCCATAACACTCAATTTCATTTGTCCTTCCAAACAGGTGGCATAACTTAAGATTATAACACTGTTACTACAGAAAATACAAATGCAGCAGTTCCAGTAAAACAAACATAAAAAAAATCTCTTGTATAACTGCATCCACATCATGAAGGATGGTGGAGAATTACAGAGGAATTAAAGCAATTCTTGGTCATATCATTTTGCAACATTGTATTCTTACACAATGATTTTGAAAATGGTGCAAAAACCGATGATTTGGAAAAGGTGAAACACATCTGGGGAAAGACAGTGGTTTGGATTAATTAAGCCTTGAGAATAAGTTTATGGCAGGCAAGGATAAACTTTTTGTCCAGTGTCATTCAAAAATTGAACTGGAAGGCGCAAAATATATCCAGTAATAAAAGCCCATACATATATGTTTAATAGTAGATCGATACTTGTAACATTTGGTTGGAACCGCAACATTTGTCTTAAACTGTAAAGCGGGTCACTCAGGTAATTTGCCTTTGGAGTTGAACCAGATTTGTGCTATAAATAGCTTGACTTGGAATGGTTCGCAATGGGTGGCAAGGTCTGTCTGCTATGTCTGGCATCACCTGATATTGTCTGCAGTTGTCTCATTGTGTCAAGCTGCGTTTGGGACAGACCAATTGGCTGGTGCATCTGGGTTCGTCTCACATGCAAATTTTTGCTTCCACGACGAATGATAAATGTGATACAGTCCGTAACTTATAGCGTTCACAGAAACAACATCTGAATTGTTCCTAAAGGAAACATTATATTTACAACTGTGTATTTCAATTTGTAAGTATATAAAATTATCCTATGCAGAAGGTCCATGTAACATGAACAAGGAAAGATTGTTCCTCAGTTTAAATGCACCTTACTTATTCATCCATACCTTGTGGGTTGTATGGCCAACTTCAGTGTGAATGACCGCAGGTGTAATCATATTCTATGCTCTTCAGCAAATTGTCTTTCCACAATGAGAACCAGCTGTGAAGGCAATATCATTCAACTTTTGTGCAAACATGGAATATTCTAACTTTCCCCTGGATTTATTCATGTCTATTTACGTGAAAAGCTTCCAGTCTAGATCTCTGTTCCAGTGAGTCTTTCCACATTCCATCTTTTGATATTAACTCATTCCATACCAGTCCCTGATTTTTCTGTATATTTACCTAGATTTAAAACGACAATTGCACATTTAAATTCTTCATAAAAGAGCTTTCGTTCAAGTGCCAACATGCCTATAGTCTTAAGTCAGTGGTTCCGGCACTGCCTGGCAAGTCATGCTGCAGCTGCCACAAGGGAAGCTGCAGCATGAATTGCCAGGCAGTGCCAGAACCACTGACCAAGGCCTGTCACCATAGTATGGAATGAGTTAAACAATAAAATATGGTAACCAAAAGGGCTGCATGGTTGTTATAGCATGTAAGTATTTAATGAAGAAATGTGGGACGTTTCAGTGCCCCCTCCCCCCCAACAATGGCGCCACCATGCGGCATGGGAGCTGGCACAGGTCACATCTGGGTTAAAAGGGTAATAGAGAGAGAAGTGCTCACAGGTATTAGTACAACATCCGACCCTATAAAGTACATCAAAGCTGTAACCATCACTGAGTATGTCACATCCATCAAAGAGGCATCTCTAATGTACACAATTGACCCTCGTGAGTGCCTCGACCTGTTCTCTTCCTCCCCATTTCCTGACCTCGCTCGTCCAATGTTCCCTCGCTCTCTGCGGAGGACAAAGCCTGCCACATAGTTATATAAAGCAAATAAATATCACAGCTTACTACTCAGCTACGGTCTCCCGTATGTACATACTCCCCATTGTCATCAAACTCAAATACAAGGATGCATCAAATTGAATTAACGACCCACTGGGCAAAAAGTGAGGTGCAGGCCGGGCAACTGAATGAGTCTTGCTACACGGGATATTTGTGGTGCTGATTGCGGGAAGCCATCAATCAGTTTACAGGGAGGGCGATACAGTTCAAGTGATGACAATAATCTTAATGCTTGATTCTCAGTCGGCCCATTTGTTGATGGGCCTGAGTGGTTAGCTGTTCGCTTATGCTTTGCTAAGCATGTGTTCACAAAGTGGACACAGCGGCTGTCCACAAGAATGGCACCCTCAGCAAAGGGGCCTTGGTTTTACCATCTCATTCATGGAACTCTGTAGTTTTTTTAAGCCATAATTTGTGATAAAAGAAATCGTTGTTTATACGGAAATGACCAAGTTTCACTCAGTTGCCCCTTTCAGAATCAATGAAACATGCACTTAAAAAAAGAAAATATAAAATTACAAGATTAAAATAACCTTTCATGGGTTTATTTTAATACGAAGACAGACATTGTGATAGATGATACATGAAAGATTCCATGCAGATATACAGACGAAAAAAAAAATATAAAGCCTACTTTAATCTACACTTTTTGAAGTTCTAAACATGTCTGTAAGTCTGTAGAAGGTTTTTGTTTGTGTGTGTGTGTGTGTGTGTGTGTTGTTTGTTGTTCTTTGTTTGTTTGTTTGTTTTTTAACTTTTAAAACATTGCACACCAAAGTTTTATTTTTCCATTGTTATTCATCATGTGATAATTTATCCATTGCGTGGCTCAGAACCTAATTAGAGCTGCAATAAGAAAGTATACATATACAAAGTTAGACTTTAAAAAAATTAAGCTAAAAAAAATGACAATGCATTGTAAATTTGCAAGACGGGCTTGAAACTTGACATGCCTCATTTACTATAATTCTACATTAAGTTATATAATTAAATCATAGACTAGTTATTCATAGGGTCATTAGCCCTTTGGGCACTTTCATAATGTTCCTCAGAATTAAAAAGTAATATTTTTGGTGGAAGTTTACACCAACAGTCATATTTATTAACTGACAAATCATTAATGTCATCCGAGTCAGTCGTGTGGTGAAACAGCCTAATGTTGAAAGAGATCCTGATAATTAAGACACACAGTTATTGTTTGACATGCATACATTTTTGGAGAAAAATTACAGTAAAATAATGTTTCATGTATGGACTTGAGTTCTGTTTCCCGAGCAGGATGTTTTGTACCAGTAAATTAACATTACAAACACATCACTCACATAGTCTCAACTTAAATCACCCCATAATTGTCATTCTGATGATAACTGCATCTTTTATGGGCTTATACAAATATTAAAGTTGAAAGATTCGCAAGACTTTCTTATGAATTATTTGACAATTACTGACCATTGTTATGACTTAAATATTCCCCTAATGGCCACAACGGAAATTCAAGAATAATATATTGAAGAATCTATCATTCCATAATGTGCAGTCCACACTTTACTGTATGTACTCTAATGATACAAGCAATTAGCTTAAGCATATCATATATATATATATATATATATATATATATATATATGATATGGATATATAACCAGATTTAAACAGCGCTATCCTATGCCAGAACAGTTTACCACATTTGGCTTTATAAGAAATGGTCTCAATTTATTTTATTTTTTTTTTACATACAGTAGCAAAGGACCTGGATTTATTTGGATTTATTTGAATTTATTTGGTAAGAGTCACGTACCATACAATATATAACGAACAGTATGGATCTCAGGTTTATGGGATATCCAAAATCATATATAAATAATAACACTAAACATATCAAAAAATTAATTCCCAGTGTGTCCGTTAACCCCCAAATGGGGGTATATTACCCTTTCAAAACCTGAAAACCACCCTGAGAAAATTCTAAAGGGTCACAAAGCTTGTTTATTTATATTGTAAAATTGGTGAAAATCTGGTTTTTTCCCTGAATTTCCCTTCTTGTGACCCCCCCCCCCAAAGAATCCTAACGGAAGCACTGAATTCCACACAAATATACAAAAAGGTGAAAAAAAAATCAAACACATGCCAGGCACCTCATTAAAACACAGGATCAAAATTGACTCAGTACTAGTTATATACATGTATATGGATGCCAGGGACAGTTGAAAAACGGTCAACAGAGACAGGTGACCTCAGTGTTATTGGGTAATGCAATACAAGTTGTAAGCATGAGTACACTCTGCCCTATACAGTAGTCTCTCCTTTGATAGGCCACCCCAGGGAAGGTCCACGGGTAATCATTCTTGCCAGATGTAACATGCTTTCACTGGGCCTATAGTATATGTATATGTATATACATATATATCTGTATAGTTTAAGCAAACAACGTACGGCCAACATGAACTGGATGATTACCCAAGAGAAGGTCTAAAAGTGGTCATGTAAAGCAAGTGGTTTCTCATTGGAATGGTCACTATGTATGTATGCACATAACGGTTGTGTGCATTTGTGTGTGTATTTTATTCTAATGTATCAATGCACATATCCCACAGTTCTATCTGTTGAGCCTCAGTCTGACAGCTGGCTCCTATGCCATGGAGTTCGATTACTTCTCTGTAGCACTCAGACCACATTCTACACCAATTAAATTCCACGTGTTATAATTTGGCTTTGCAGTCGTCCCTGTAAGTTTGTATTTACAATATATGCATAAACTACATAATGAAATACTATAAAAGGTGACCTTTTAATATTATTGATGCTAATTTCATAGCAATTAAAGAGCAGACCCTCAGGTTAAATTTTACATGCAAGAAAGTGGGAGCTATGCATTCTTCACACTTCTTATTAATTATATGATATTATAAATACATAAACATCACAGTGCATGTCATTTGTGCCACAAGTGATCAAATGAGGGACACCCCTGACTACCAGATTTAAAAAAAAAAATTTAATGACACAAATTCAGCATAAATTGAGTGGTATGAACTGAAAGCTTGCATACCGAGTGACAGCCAGCCACATCCATGTTTATGCATGTGGCATGAAACATGAGCAGCTCAGTGGATATAGCCATTCTGTGAGTTCTTTATCATTGTGTACGTATGAAATGTTTGACTTTCACTTTCAAAGGTTATTTGGACATTTCCTATTCTTGTTATGGTTCAAATTTTTACATCATCTATTTGTCAACAATAACAATTGTCTGCTATCTTTTTCCCACATGGAATTATAACTGAAGTTAAGATTGAGTCTGTGGCTTTCCATGGAATGGCTTGGGTGCTAACCCAGGAACAGGAAAGTTGTTGAACTTGGGCAAATCATATTATATCATATCGTCTTACGAGGTCTCATCTACAATTCACATTTAAATTGTTTTCACTAACTGTTGAAATTAGTCACAAACACTGAAGCAGATGACATTGACTACAGCCAGTTTGGGGGAGAAAGGGGTTAATTCCATAAACACTTCTTGTCACTACTATATTTGTCAAGACAGAAGTTGTACCACATCAGCAATGTCTTGCATCTAATTGAAGTTGTACCACATTCAGCAATGTCTTGGGTCTAATAGAAGTTGTACCATATTCAGCAATGTCTTTGGTCTGATAGAAGTTGTACCACATTCAGCAATGTCTTTGGTCTGATAGAAGTTGTACCACATTCAACAATGTTCTGGGTCTAATAGAAGTTGTACCACAGATTCAGCAATATCTTTGGTCTTATAGAAGAGGTACCACCCTTCAAGCAATATTTTTATCCTAATAGAAATTGTACCACACATTCAGCAATGTCTCTGGTCTATCTCTTGTTCTTGGCAATATTTGTGAGTGTAGCAAAGTGTCACTAACATACTTCTGAGTGTAATGAAGAGTCAGTGACATTCTCCTGTGTGTAATAAAAGTGTCAGTGACATACTTCTGAGTGTAATAAAGTGTCACTGATATACTTGGGTGTAACAAAGTGTCACTAACATACTTCCAAGTGTAAAAAAATCACTATAATAAAGTGTCATTGGCATCCTTCTGAGTGTAATAAAACAGCAATGACAAAGTTTTGAGTGTAATAAAGCATCGATGACATACTTTTCAGGGCAACAAAGCATTATTGCTATACTTTTGGGTGTAATGAAGCATATTTGGCATACTTTTCAGTGTAACAAAGCATCACTTAGACCTGAGAGTGTAATGAGGGATCAGTGACATACATGAGTGTAATAAGTGCCACTGACATACTTTTGAGCACAATGAAATGTCATTGACATACTTAGTGTAATTAAGTATCACTGGCATACTTTTGAATTTTGAGTGTGAATATCATTAACATAATTTTGAGTGTAATAAAGCATCAATGACACACTTTTGATGGTAATACAGTGACGCTGACATACTTTTGAGTGTAATAAAAATTCAGTGATAAACTTTTGAGTGCAATAAGGCATCATTAATGTACTTTTGACTATAATGGAGTATTATGGACATGATTTTGATTATAATAAACATTCCAAACAAGAGTTTTTTATGACTTACAAAGATAACTGACTTGACTTCAGATAGATTTCCAAAAAGTACCATTCCCAAAGTTGGTACTGGGCAAAATGTGGGTCTGTCTCATTATGACTCTCCTAATAACAGGACAGCACCCCTAGTACCAAATGGAGTGATGCTACATGTGTAGCCTTTTATGCAAAACACAAATTACATGTACCCGTAAAAGCCATTAACAAACGTGGAAATCCCATTAGAATAAATGCAATCCCAAATGCATTAATTATCAAGCACATCACAAAAAAAAAAAAAAAAAAAAAAAAAAAAAAACCCCTGTCCATTTGATGTGCAACTGCTGATCTTTTAATGTATCCTTATCGCAACCCAACACAGACCAGCCCTTTCAAAAGACCACCACTATAAGTGTGGCATTTCCATTACAGTGTACACCAACTTCTCAGTGGTCACCTCTCTGATATATGACCATACTGTTTTTTCCACTTTTACGGTGCTGTTGAGAATGCAAGTCAAAGCTTTGACACCCGTCTATGCAGAAGTATTGTATACAACCAACACCCAAAAAAGACAAGATGGGAAAATGATGGTTTCTGGTTGTACATTCATCATGTCAAAAATAACGGGAATTTGTAATAATGGGCACTGAGAAATGAAGTGCAGTGCACAGTCCACGTGGAGGGACTGTGGAGGTGTGCATGCTTGACATATTTCTGGCAGACTGTGTGGTTGTTTACCTGTCAGAGGGCCAAGTGTTTCTCATTCTCTAGTGCTGTAGTGGTAAGTGGAACTACTAACTCGTTGGTTGGCTTCCAGTCTGCGTAAGACACCTGTTGGTAAGGGGCCCCCCTGCTGAGTACACTATTTGAGTGAGTAAGAAGCTCTGATGAGTCAGGCCAAGCTCGCAAGCCGTGCCTTCTTCATTTTTTTTATTTGCCTAGATGTGTACTTTTTATCACCCAAGCTCCAGTGATCTATTTTTCACACTCACGCTGAAATGCATTTATTATGAATAAATCAAATATATGTACAGTAACTATTCCCTTTTAATAATTTTTTCTCAAGAATCAAAAAAAAAAAAAAAAACTAGTACATCCCTTAAAATGCAATAAACTTCACTACTTCAATAAATCACACGGGTAAAATGTCAAATCTGTCATTCAATACCTCATTTACATGTCTTCTCTTATTTTATTTTTTTTCCAGCAGGGAAGATGAAGAATATTGCATAGCTGACTGACTCTATGTTTCCACAAGACCAGGATTAAGGGTATACTAGTATTGCTGGCAGCCTTTACAGATGTTGCCCGCTTTCATGCCTAGCATAATGGTTCTGTGTATGTTCATGCTTTAAGTGCTGACCTAATCAACTGGTACTAATGTTTTCTCCCCCGTAAAATGTCTCTCTCATGTTTGTTCCATACATGGGGAAGTCTACCTCCAAGAGCAGACAGTAGCTTACTTTGAGGATATACTGTGGACTGAGCTACTTGTCCACTGAGCATCTTATTCCCTCCAGGCGTGATTATCGCTTCAACTCTAAGGACACCGTTGTGGAATAACTGTCACCCCCTGGGCCTTCAGTGATTCAGACCAGCTACCTGTTATGCTGCCTTGATGCGAAGCCAGGGAACCAAAGACATTATGTACATGAAACGACAGTGATTGATGCACGTGTTGCCTGGGGGTAAAGTAGGATAGCAGAACTGCCCGACAAACACACGACACAAGTGTAAAAAGGCTTCTCTGCTCTCCCAGCAATCAACTAAATTGTATCCGATCAATTCCTCAATAAAATTCTAATGAAAAAGTGAGCGGTTTTTGAAAGCAAAAGACACAAGCTGGACCAATCTGGATTGGCACCAAATTGGCTGTTTTACTTGTAAATAGTTTGGGTAAACTTGGAATTGACAAATGTGCCATGTTACATGGGGGAATATCACGTACGAGATTCAAGGACTGGCCGCATTTGCTGGAAGATCAATTCCAAAAGCTACAGTGACAACTGCTCCCGGCTTTTTCCTGCAAACGTAGGAGATGAGAGGATCAACCAAGATAAACTTATTCTTATTTACCTAAGTATAGCCCCAGGGAAAATTTTTCCGTTACCAATTCCTCTCAAAATGATGTTTTGGTTGCAAGACCTTAAAGGGCCTTTCTGCCTCTGTATTTGCATCAGTGATAAAGATACACAACCGAGTAATCATTGACGTACTTTTTTTTTTTTTCGAAGCACCACAACAACCACTATGCATATGCTATTATGAGCCTTCTGGGAAGCTGGGGTCATATTTCCCAGTTTCCTGTTCTCCTAACCTGCAGCACAGACCTACTCCCTCATTTACTTATGGATATATGTCAACTTACACATTTTTATACGGACTCAAATATATTCACTTCTTCTATTGCAGTCCTTGGTTTCCCCATATATTTACCTACATTAGAGACACAGATTGCATGTTGAAATTCTTCATTAAAGATAGCTCATATTTCAAGTGAAAAATGCCTTGCTTGAAATCAATAGTTTTTGCATTGTAATCCAATGCCACCACTGGCGACCAAGACTTTTACCACTTTACCATGGAATGGGTCAACTACCTTTAAACAGCTGGGTAAATAATAATTCAATTGATCCATATGGCTAGTGATGTACTTCTTGACATTTTGTATTCACTCAGGGGGCATGTAGATACAGGTACCTGTTTTCATAATTGATGAAAACAGCATTAATCTTAATGAAATGTATATATGGTTCATACTTTTTTCAGCTGCCAACAGAGTAACACTTATAAGATGCATAAATGTTTACAAGGGGCTCAAAGCAAAACTGGAAAGTGGGGGCCCTCTCGGGTATAGCAATATTCCCAATGACAAGTGCATCTTTTTCCATTATCGCTGTTTACCTGGTCCATCTGCGTGACTGACCTTTGTTCATACCCGACCATGCATGTCTTGAACCGTGAAACACACATTTGTTTTACTTGCTGGCAAACTCCATAAATACTGCTACTGGCTGTGGCCCCTGGCACAACAAAACATTGCATGAACAGACATGCCGTATTCTTCTTGCTGAGGGCCACTGCTCTAATCAGGGCCCATAACCTCCTCAATGATCCAAAACTAGACCAAAAAAAATTCTACCATTTAATGATCTTTTTCACACTATTTTACCCATAATGTTCAAAAATAGGCTTCTAAATTGAAGGCTAATTTCATTGCAATTTTTTAAGCACCCTGGACACATATAGGGAAGGATTACAGCACCTTCCATCCAACACACCGCACTCCATCAACAGTCAAACTGATCATTGACTGCAATTTGTCATTACAGAAAAAAATTATAGAATACTTAGGTCCTATTTGAATGATGTATATTTTATGTTCGGAGCAGCGGCACTCGAACCTGCAACCTTTGGCACCAGTCGCCTGGCTGAAATGGGAAACGCACATATCCACTTGACCAAATCCCCATTCTCAAAAAGAATGGTTCAATGGAAGTAGTTATGTGTGAGTGCCATATCAACACGGTTATGCAGTATAAGTAATGAGTCGGCATTTATTTCCAGAATCGGGGACTTAAATCCACCAGCATTAAGGAAATGCCAAAAATATATATTTTATGTTCGGAGCGTATGTATTACTAGATGTCACCTCTCTTCATGGTAGTGGTCTAAATGCATTCTATACCTAAATGGACAAGATCTAGGTCAGTGGTTCCAGCATTGTCTGGCAGACCATGACCAAGCTAGCCTTAGCCAGCTGTCCTTCGCCAGCTTGAGAATGACTTGCCAGGCAATGGCATAGGCTTCGTAAGCTAGACAGCTGGTACAGTGCTGATTGGTAATTTTTTTACATTTAATCTAATACTCCTGCTGCCACAAAATCACAGACGTCATAACCTACATATGATAAAACTTGAGTGATAACTCTTTTTGTGAGGAATAAAAATTGACAATTATCATCTAACTCCACGTTGCCAACACACAGGAAACACTGTAAAGAGCATGGAGTCAGTTTGAACAGTGTAGTTTACAGCCATTGTATCATGGTCTACAAAGAAAACCTCACGACACACAGAACAGTTACTGACCTGTTTGGGGGTGCTGTGGTAGAACATGAGAGCACACACCATCTCCGGCACTGCCAGGGGTACCTTGACCAGACGCTCACCAAATGCAGTCATCAGCTTGACAGCCTTGCCTCGCCATTCGCTGCGGTTCAGGTAGTTGGCCATACGCAGCAGATTCATGGCACTGACTGAGTTAGCACTGGGCTCGGCTCCATCTTGGTCTGAAAATAAAGAAGTTGTCATGAAAAAAAAAATGATGCTCATCATGGACAAAGCAAACCACTACTTCCGCAAAAGGAAAAGTGCAGAAAACCACCACTTCTGCAAACGAAAAAATACCGAAAACCATCACTTCAGCACATGAAAGGAACTTACAAGCTTCTGCATTGCAAAAGTACATTAGCAAAGCACTTATGCAAAGCAAAAGCCAAAAAAGTCACCAATTTTGCAGAGCAATGCTATATGTTAAATAAAATTCAAGACTTTAGAACAAAAGTGTATCAGATTCTCTTTTTCCAAAACCAAAGTGCATGAGGCAACTACTTTAGGAAAAGCAAATAGTTTTTTTGCACAGAGCAAAAGTACACAAGCCCACCACTTTTGCAAAGCCAAAAAAATAATTAATGACAGAAGCGGCTTCTCAGGGGTAGGGCATATTTTGAAATGTTGTCCTCTTTGTGGGGAAGGTGGCCTTTGGTGCTAAGAAAGCTTTTAGTCAGGGATCCTTCTCATAAAGAGGCCAGAATATGCTGACACGATAACCTGCCTCCAATTCATGTGACTAAGGCCGACTTGTGTCAATGTTTTGTGCATTCAGTTCATCTGCTGTCTGTGTTTAATGTATACAACTTTATTTTTCAATACAAATTTAAGTATGAATTTTTGCAGTTTTGTCATAGTTTGACACATTCATGAAATTTTACATTAAATGATTTTGTGTTTTTATAAAATGAGGATACAGCCGTTCAAATAGGATTGAGAAAGCAGCCTCTGTGTACATGTATTGAAATGCACACAGTTATAAACAATAACTACTAGTTTAACCCTTAAAGTGCTCATCATGGCTATAGTGGTTTTATTTTTACCGTTAAACATATAATGGTTAAAAGATTCAAATTCCTCATGAAGATACGTTTCTATCAAATACCAGCAAGTTTAGCCTAAAGGAAAAAGTAGTCTTAGTCAACAGTTTTGCACAATGCACGCAAAGTGCCCCGAGAAAAGCTGTTGACTCAGTCTTAAATCAGTGCTTTAAGGGTTAAGGTGGGAAATTGAAAACAAATTTAGTCGTAGAGTTTTGGGGCCTTTCGAAATTCCTGAATTTACATTGGCTGCATACTTATGAAAATAAAACAACTTACAGTTATACATGGCAACAATTAGATGTAACAGAAAAAACCCACAATTCTCGGACAATGATTTTTAATTTTATTGTTGAAACAAAAACTTTGTCAAGAAATCGACAACACGTAGGCCGGTAAAAGGGGCAGCTGCAGAATGTGAAAAGAAAATCAAATTCGGAGATCTGCAGGAATAAGGTCATACTTTTTTTTTTTCCGCCATGAAACATGACACACCCACACAAAAATTAAGTCCTCATGAAACTTACGTGGTATATCAAAACAACTTAACATGTCAAAAACTCCTCATTAGAAAAAAATACATAAATAATTGCTTCATTTAACCTTGCATCCAAATAATTTGCACTGATCAGATTCCCAAATTACGTCGGCTTTGTCTCTTGGCCTTTCCCCTGCTCATCCCAAGGCCAATATGAAGCAACAGTCAGGACTAACCATGCCATTAATCAGCCACATTGTACAATACAGTGCTGAAAATAAAAACAAATTCCTCCCGTGATCAAGTCATCCATAATGGGCTGATGCAATCTCTGTATATTGCACAAAGCCAAGGAGGCACTTTTAACAGGGGAATATTTTTCAGTTATGTGTGGGTATCAAAGTCAATCATAACGTAGTGCCTTAGCTACTATGGTAGCAGGCTCCCAACCGGCATTTGCGTGATGCATTATCGTCAAATCGTATTTCTTATGAACCATGAAATGAAGCCTTTTTTTTTGTTATGTGATACATGATTGTAATTTTTTTAATTAATCACAAGTGATCATTGTAATTTTAGCATGATATGTAAGCTGTGAAAGTGAGCTTAATTCCTTCCTGAATCAGTCTCACACACCCTCCCATTCCCAGCCCTCTTGAGGTCGTCAGAGTAGTAACATTTAACATGATCCTATGTTGGCTGAAATTAACTCTTTCCTGCCCAAAGTGCCCGAGTGTTAAATGTCATCTGCCTGAATATTTATATTTAGCTCATTCCATACCAGTCCCTGATTTTTCTGTATATTTACCTAGATTCAAGACGACAATTGCATATTTAAATTCTTCATGAAAAGAGCTTTCGTTCAAGTACCAACATGCCTATAGTCTTAAGTAAGTGGTTCTGGCACTGCCTGGCAAGTCATGCTGCAGCTGCCCTTGTGGCAGCTGCTGCATGACTTGCCAGGCAGTGCCAGAACCACTGACCAAGGCCTGTCACCATAATATGGAATGAGTTAGATGTCCTCTTCATATAAAAAAAATTATACATGACACTTAGCGGTGAAAACTCACCAGCAAAGTAAATACACACCCATGAACAGTATGATCTCTAGCTGTTCTTCCAGCCATGAAACGTTCAATTGATGAATGTGTATTTAAATATTTTTCAATAATAAAGCTTTCATTCAGGTTATAAGCACAAGTCATGTTCTGTCTGAGGACACTGGTTCTTACATTATGATACGGGACACACACACATGCACATGTGCACAAACACACGGTTTTTGTACAGGCAGCAAAGCTGGAGCAAAGTAATGTAGGAACCAGTGACCACTGATCAAGGACTTTATAAAACAAGTTCACTCATTCCACATCAGTCCCTATTTTTTTTACATATATTTTACCAGATTTAAGATGACAAATGCATATTTAAATTCTTTATGCAAAGAGCTTTCAGTCAAGTGCCAACATGCCTACTGTCTTCATTCAGTGGTTTTGGCACTGCTGGCAAGTCATGCTGCAGCTGCCACAAGGGCAGCTGCAGCATGACTTACCAGGCAGTGCCAAAACCATTGACCAAGGCTTGTCACAACAGTATGGAATGAGTTAACCATCTTAGTTTTGTGCACCAACCACATGAAAAAAACAAAAAAACCAAACAAACAAAAACGTCCATTTCCTTCAGCCCTTGGTGACAAGCCCAGGGAATATGGCATTACCCCCAGCTCACAATGCTTTCAAAATAACAGGAATACAGGCTTGGTCTGTTTCACAAGCTGACTGAGCTGGATTAAATTATACCCAGAACCGCATATACATAGATCCCTTGAGACGTAATTATTCTTTCCAGTCTGTCAATGCCACCAGAAGTGGCTTCTTGTTTCTAATTTGCTGTTGAAATTTGAGCATATAAGACAAATCTGTACATTTGTCGGCATGTTTAATGTATGTGTATGCAATTTCTAACACCCCATCCTGATATTATGATTAGTACTATGCACAGAATCCGCAGTTGGGATGTGGGTGATAACTGTCTTGCACTACTATATTTTTTTCACATACCTTGAAGTTAGCATAACTACAACAATTACATAGCTATATATGTATTAGAAATAGGCTGCACCTGCTGACCCACAATTTTCTCCCAAGGTGTGGCTGTGTCAGAAGTTTCATCAGATTGGTGATACGATACTGACTGAAACCTTGTCTCACATTAATGCCAGCCAATTTACAAACCACTCTGCCTATTGTGATGGCATATTGCTTGAATGAGACAAAGATGTTATGTGTAATAATGGGGGATTCCTTACAGCCACTTGTATAATTTGCTATGTTCTATGATATTGCTTTTTTGCTCTCACTGGCATTCAATGTGGATATACTCTTAGACTTCTTGACTTTAAAAAAAAATATGGCAATAAATGACAGGAGAAAACTTGGTGATGCCGGCTCCTGTGCTGTTTGCCTGACACATCATGTTGTACCTGCTGCCTGACAAGTCATACTCTAATCGCTGCCTGACACATCATGCTCCAACTGCTGCTTGATATATCAGGCATCAACTGCTTCTTGCTATATCATGCTTCAACTGCTGCTTGATATATCATGTTTCAACTGCTTCTTGCTATATCATGCTTCCACAACTGCTTGATAGATAATGCTTCCACTGCTGCTTGATATATCATGCTTCCACTGCTGCTTGATATATCATGCTTCCACTGCTGCTTGATATATCATGCTTCCACTGCTGCTTCACCTGTCATGCTTCAACTGTTGTAAGAACAGTTACAGCATGACTTGCTAGGCAATGTAATAAACAATCACCACCATGTCCCTATCATCTTAGAATTGGATGAGTTCACAATTACTTCAAAGAACAAGTTTGAAAATGAAATCCAGGCTTTCTGCCAACAACAGCTTTCTACCTAGTTTCTTTATGTCATCATATTCTATCTTCATTTTGAAAACTGGCACAAGATTTTTTTCTTCACTTTGTATTACAGATGGAATATAATTTTATCAGGATAAACAAGTTTTGCATGCAAACTATATATACATAGTTCCTGTAGGTTGAGTCCTCCATATTTCTTTCAATTATAGGATATAAATGAACTCTCCATTAAACAAAACAAATATAAAAAGACGAAAACAAAACACTTAATAATTTCATTTCATAATATATGTGTGTATGTATGCATGCATGCATGTATATATATGTATATTTTTTGTGTGTGTGTATATATATATATATATATATATATATATATATATATATATATATATATATATATATATTATGGGGGCAATTTATTTGTTTGTGACACCAATGAAGAATCATGGCTTATGATCCAGTTTTCTCCTCATGTCTGAAGCTTATCCTGAAAGGGTTATCCTACATGGGTGTGAAGGATAACTAAGGTTTTAATTGTAATCTTTCATTTGATTTGTCACTCAGTAGTCTCAAGTAGCAGAGAAACCAATGAGAGGCCATGGTGCATTCAATAAAATACCAACTCCTCCCACTTTCAAAATGGTGTCACTTTCTAACTTATTTCTCTCATAGAACTTTGATTTGGTGAGTATTTGCCCTTTTTACAGATACGAGAAAGTAATTCCAGTATGGGTGGCCCATTGGGGATAGCGTTGGGGTCACTCATTGTTGGATTTTCGTTTTCAAAACATAAAAATTCAACAAGTCGTGATCCCCATGTTATCCTCAATGGACTATCCATTCTGGATTCTCTATATAATAACTAGTGTATACAGAAAATTTGGCAGCCCTGTCATGGGAGGGTTTCCCACACTGGGAATGCTCTACAGCTGCTGATAGAGAACTATGCCTCTTTAATATGTAGGCTGTTTTATTCTTCCCATCTATGTTGCACCAGGTCTTGGGACAGTTTTTCAAGTTGCACTGCTGCACAACCCTCCAGCTTTGTCTCTTGAAGCAGCTGTGGCCTGATGTGATAGGCAATATAAAACAACAGAAACTCATAAGCTTGTTGGCATGCCAATGACAGCTTTTTTTTTCATAGAAATCTCAACATCAGATTCTAATTATATTCCAGCTGGTAGTGCAGGATAGGCATCAACAGAATGAAAGCAGTTAAAGCCCCCACATCCAGTCATGTCCGATATTTTTTACCGCTAAAATTTCGACACAATTATTGTGAGCCCAGCTATCATCAAATAGAGACAACCTGCCAGTTAATCTGTCATCTAAAATAGCCCCGGCATCACTGGCACTGGTGATATAATTGTCATTGTGATGTTAAAGTACCTTTTTTCCTCCATTTGTGTCATTTCTGTGATGTGTGGAAATGTAACAAACGTCAAAGAATCTGCGGATGTTACATGCACAAACAATAGACCCAGCGGCTGCACTGCAGAGAAAAGATAATTACTTTTTTATTGGCTTAATAGTGGTCTCCATAGACAGGTGGTCCTGTTCTGCAATACAATCACAGAGAAAACACTTGACAGATCAATTAACCCATTCTGTAACAAACACATTTTCTTGTATGCATGCCAGAAATTAAATGTGAATTATATATTCATGTTCCTCACAAAAATTAATTTCATTCAAGTGCACACATATCTAGTTTAAAGTCGGTTTTTATTGTGTAATGCTATCTGTATAATGAGTTACCAGACAATGCAAAACCCACTGACCCCAGTCTCTTACCTCTGTACCAGGAAACGAGTTAAGTCCATCATGACAAGTGATGTATAAACATATATCTTTCATAAGTCAGTTACACTGAGAAGCAGGTAGTTTGTTCTGCGTGGGTGTTGTTCATACACTCGTAAAACAAACGATGCATAGACTATTTAATTATTTACTCCGAGTCTCTCCCACACTGTCACGCGCACCTGAATTATTGCAACAATTTCCACATGGATGTTGCAAGACCAAGGTTGATCATTAGGCACCAACCTAAACACCACATAAATTACTTCAAGTATGTCAGCAACTTTGCCAGGAAGGGAAAGAGGCCCTCGTCTTCTGTACAGTTAGTCATCCTCGCACACGAGCGGACAGGATAACTACTTGTCTTGATTAAATTATCAGTATACTTCTTTCACTGCTGGCCAAACCAGAAAGCCACAGGGGTAGACCAATGGTTTCCATTTACTCCATTTATTAGACCTTGGCTCAGTGGGCCTAAAATCACCTTTTTAAATGTTGTCAAACCACCTTGAATTCAGTCCCTGCAGCAGTGGTAAAAGCCATAGACAGCGATCATTACTTTTTGCATTGCCTTGGCCAGTCACCCAGCAACTGTTGCATGATGTCAGGCAATGCAAAAACCAAGGACTTTAAGCTTGTCATGGTAGCAGCAGCCAGACAATACAAAACATACTGTTCACAGAACACATTACCCTCGGATCCCACAATTCTTTTTTTCCTCAATTTTGCATTTTTTTTTTTGGAGACTCCACAGTAGGACACTTTGTATACAATTTCCATATTGTTATCTATGAAATGAAAGAGCAATTTTGGATGTGTTCTTGGGATAAGCTCTGGTGACAGAGACCACTGTGCTTAGTGTCACTCAGACGGCTTTCAAATAAATACTTTAAAAGTTTCATAACAAGTTTAAAAATAACCAGAGGAAGCTGGTTTTCAATAGGAATGCGGTCCACTATAATATGCATCTCTGATAAAAATTTGGTGAAGCTGCGTTGAATCCTCGTTGACATATTATGGTAACATTGTCCCCTTGTGCACCACTCAGACGGTCTTCGAGATAAATATTTCAAAGTTTCATACAAAGTTTATAAATACAAAGAGGAAACTGGTCCATATATTCATAAATGCATCTCTGACAAAAATTTGGTAACGCTGCAGTCAACATTATTTGAGACATTACGGTAACGTCATCGGGGTTGATGCCACTCAGATGGCCTTTAAACTAATACATTTTAAGTTTCATAAAAAGTTTCAAAATAATCATAGAAAGCTGGGTTTTAAAAAGGAACCTGGTCCATCATAAGATACATCTCTGATAAAAATTTGGGAAAGCTGTGGTTAATATTTTTGAGACATCACAGTAATGTTGTCAGGGTTGACACCACTCAGATGGCCTTCAAGTAAATACAATTTAAAAGTTTCATAAAAACTTTTAAAATAATCAGAGGAAGCTGGTTTTCGATGGGAACCTGGTCCATTATAAGGTCATTTTGTGACAAAATTTGGCACAGATACAGTGAATATTTTTTTGAGATATCGCGGTAACATCAACAAGACAGATGGACAGATGATGCAGGGGATGACAATACCCTCTGGTCCTTTATGTGCCAAAGGCAAAAGAGCAGACTTTAAAGCAGGCGTGTTGGTGGTTGCATGTCCGGCAATGTGAAAACCACTGACTTTAGACTTGGCATGTTTGTAGTTCAACCACAAACGCCCTTTTTGTCAAAAAAAAAAAAAAAATAAAAAAATAAATAAATAAACAAATAAAAAAATAAAAAAATAAATGAATAAATAAAATAAAATAAAACCTGAATTTATTTTCTGGGATAATTTTGAATCTACATAAATTTATCAGAAATTCATAATGTTTTGCATGTTTCACCAGATCTTCACACACCAGCTATTTCTCTGTAGGGTGAACAGACAGCTCCCTACATATTTTCCATTTTTAATCCTGGAAAGGACTGGGTCTCAAACCAGCAACCTTTGGTACCAACCACTTTGCTATAAATGGGAACTGCACATGTCCATGGTTCCAAATCCCCATTCCTAAAAAAAGAATGGAGGTAGGTATGTGTGAATATGCCAGCAAAATTCAACGGCAAACTGGGTCATTTGAGCAAGCAAGGCACTGCCATATGAGTCATAACTTTCAACAATGACCAGCATCAAGGGTGGTCTCTCTCTAGACAGGTTTAGCGAACCATAAAATCAAATTACACTTCCACCTCTGACTGAAATTATTTGGTCTCTATCATGCCTGTGTTATATGTTCATGAGCATGCATATACGTTGCTAAATATCCATAACCAGTAAAACATGAAGTTAGATCACATGACCAGTATAGCTTTGTAAAATATGCAAAATTAAAAACTCATGTAAATTAAAAAAAAAAAAAAAAATAATAAAATAAAATAAAAAAAAACAAAAAACAAGAGGGCTGTGTGAACAGCCCATGCTCAGCTGACCTAGAGATTCATTACACTTGTGGCTCTATGACCTTGGGATAGGATCAAGGTCACCCATGTACTGAGTAAGTCTGACTTTTAGGCAAGAATGCTAATATGTGCAACATCAAGGTTCCAGTTCAAGTAGTTCTCAAGTTGTAGTGAAGAGTAAAATTCATATATGTTGCACTATGATCTAAGAAATGAGGTCAAGGTCACTAAAGTACTGTCTAAGCATGATCTTCATACAGAAACATTAACATGTGCAACATCAAGGTCTTAACTTAAAATACATCTCAAGTTATCAAGTGAATAGGAAATTTCATGTCAGTTGTTCTGTGACCTTGGGAATCTGGTCAAGGTCACTTGTGTACTGTCTGAGAGAATCATAACTATGTAAAACATCAAAGTCCAGGCTGAAATAGTTCTCAAGTTATCATCTGAAGAGTTAAACACACCTAAGTGACCCGTGACCTTGAGAATGAGGTTAAGGTCACCTATGTACTGTGTAACTCCACCTGTCATGTCATCAAGTGTTCCTATGCAATTTTGAATCAACAGACCAAGTAATTTTGAGAAGATTTTTTTAAGATTTCGCAAGTACCCGAATTGAAAAATTCACTGCAGATTAGAGATTCACAGTATCGCCATCTTGTGAATAGCTTTTGTTGGCCCTTCTACAGTGAACATTTTCCCCAAGTTTCAGCATAATCTGAGTGATGGTTTTGGAGAAGAAGTCGAAAATAGCAAAAACACACTTTTTGCATAAAAAATATTTGAAAAAGTACAGCGCCACCTGTTGAACAAATTAAGGTCTCAAGGCACCCAAAAGTCTCAATAAGCAATTTCAAATCAATTGGCCAAGCAGTTTTGGAGATGTTTACAGATTTGGCTAAAAAATGAAAAAGAAAAAATTTATAGAAAATCCAAAAATCACTGGATCATTATCATTTGAACATGGTAGACATCCACCCAAGGTACATTCCCATAAGGCTTTAGCTGAATCTGGCCAGTGGTTTTGGAGAAGGGGAAAATGTGACTTGTGGATGCTAACCTATGGACAATTGATGACAGACGGACGAATGGATGATGGATGCCTAACCAGCACAAAACCTCAGCTGACTGACAAGTCAGAGGAGCCAAATATAATAAAAAAATATCTGCCAGTTGATTGGTTAAAGGTGTCATAAATTGGTCAATTCTGCAGTAAATTAATTGCATCTATGATATTTGATAAATTTCTGATGTTGACTATGCCACAACTAGCACCAATATGACATATTCATACCAGGGGTGGAGTTCCATCACCCTGTATTGATCCACAAGGAAATACCCAAATGTGTGGGCATAGCTCTGTATCAAACAGGACATAAAGTGCTGATGCTGCAAATAAAACAATTTGGACTTTTTCAGAAGAGTGTCATGATTTGACCCTTTTTTTCAGATTAAAAATAATTTGGCATAATAATGTGTTCTTTGCATCAAATGAGATATGCATCCCAGAAAGTAATCAGCAAGGAAAAGTACTGGTTTAGTTCTGTTTCTATTTGGCGTAATTAGTAACTTAATTGGAACTCTGTGGGTGGATTAGCCAATATGCATGTGTCGCAAGTTTTCAATGCAATTAAAGAAACTGACAGGGTTACAGCATAGCCACTGACCGACAACTACAACCTCTGCTTGTTACATATATATCTGTGTACAACATATCATTCAAAAATGTATTCAATTTTTTTTTGTCACTTCTTTCACTTTCAATGCCGATTATTCTGAACATAGGCAATTTGGAATCTGATACTCCCGCCTACCAGTGTGCCATGCGAGCACATTTTTTCTACTGCTGGTATCACCATAATGCAGATGTTCACTCCGGACTCTGCTTATTCATTTTTATGCATGCAAAGTCAAACAAGAAGGCTGCATGCTCTGTCCTTATATACAATGCCTCTCAGTTTGAAGATGCCTCTCAGTTTGAAGATGGCCTGCTAAACAGTTTGTTAAAAAAAAAAAAATATATATTGGTATTTGCACTGGTACTGCTTGCCAACGTTGAAATAAAACTTCTCTGACTGATCACTGTCACTGCAAAAACACCAGAATGTGAAAGCAACAACTCGGGCAAGGTACATGTCAAACATGTTTGAAGAAAATCAGACAACCAGGCAAACAAGCTGGGAGCCTGCCCGCCCGCCCGCCCGCCCGCCCGCCCGCCTGCCTGCCTGCCTGCCTGAAAAATAGGGGGATATTAATCCCATTCTTGCCCCTGGCTGGTTTGGAACAAATGAGAAGGAAACCATGACAGGTACTGTGCCTTTGTACTGTGCCTGTGTACTGTGCCTGCAGCATGAGGAGCAGCCAATACATTAGCAGACAATGTGATAAAGTCGCTATCAAAGTAAACATTTCACTGCACTTTGCACAGACTATTATCCTGCCGTTCTTCAAAGCTCCCTGAAATTAGGATCCCATCTGAGTGCCAGCCCTGGGTTCTGCATCTGCCTTTGGTGTCTTAGTTGGCTGCTTTGATAACCCAGGGAGATCAATACTGTACTTGTGTACACCAGCCCCCTGTACTGCTCCAACACGCAAGTTGGCTGTTCTCTTAGACCCAAAAGCCGTTTTGTTTTTGTCTGTGATGACCAGAGAAATGCTGCACCCAGGACTTGGTTTCTGCTCAATAAATATAACCCTTCTGTCACCATCTACGGCGACAAGTGATGTGTCCTTTTGAAGCTGCATCTGCCACTGATGACAAACCTCTCTGTTGTTTATGGCATATTTGATTATCAATTGCATCGGCAGATTTCCATGCTTAATCTTAATTACAAAAATTGAGAACATAATTACATTTTCAATTGAAGATTATGTTATAAATGTACACTGGTAAAATATAGTGGTTTTTAATCAAGGATGCATATTCCCCCAAAATATATTGACTCATTCCATACTATGCAAGTGAAGGACTATGCCAGTGGTTCTTGCATTGCCTGGGAAGTCATGCTCTAGCTATCCTAGTAGCAGCTAAGGCATGACTTACACAATGTAAAAACCTCTGACATAACATCAGGCAAGAACTTGAATAGAGGCTCTTTTCATGGGAAATCTGAACAACACGTCTTGAACAAACTACAGGAAAGTAATACCTGTATATGTGTGTATATAAATAGAATCTTGCATGGCCGAGAGTGAGTTATCATTCTGCACTCATGACATATAGCTGTTAGTGGGTAAAAATTATGAGTAAAGGTCTTTCGTGATTTTCCCCACAACAGTGATCGGGACTGAGAGAAAAATGGTAACTCCCTTTCCACCCATGTAAGATTTTATTTATTTTAAGTTCATTTGGGTATTCATTGCAATAAATATGCCCTAGGCCTACTTTCAATGCCGACCTAGTGTGTCGTGTTCATTTTCATTCATTGTAGTTGTTCCACGTCATGTGTGACATATAATCAAACATCCCTCATACACATTTGATTTTGTCTATAATGTTGATGCACTGGATCACTGATGCAGGTGCATCACAATTTAGTAGTAACAATGTTTATGTCATGTGATCTACAGTGAGCTACTAGAAAAATGATAATAACACACACACACACATTAATTATATGCATGTATGTAAGAAATCCAATCAGGTAGCTTCAGACACAAGGTAACAGAAGTGTCAAGACCACCTGCCACTGTCACTATCCTGTGCCAAGAACACATCACAGACACCCTGAACTGGTCAGTGCCTGGGTCACATTATGTCAGCAAGAATAAAGTGGAATTGTATAAACATACTGAAAATAAATCGAAACAAGCAAGATAAGGTTGATGTAGCTATTCTTGACATGCTTGTATTACTGACAGGGCTGTTACGGAATTTATATTCACCACAGAACCTCTCTGTTCATCTATCTAACTTCCGAGGAATTGTGTAATTTTCCAAAAATCTATTGTACAATATGTTTTCCAGAATCTTGTGCAAGTATGGCTAGATCTGCTGCTTTTCAACTAAAAATAGACAACCTGGCATAATACTTCAAATCTTCATTTCCAGTCCTGTAAAATTAATCAATCTTAATAGATGTTAAATTGCCCAACATTTACTTGTAAACTAATGTACCATAAACACTCAGGGCATCTCCGAAATTACAATGTAATCAGATTTTCATTTAGAACCCAACTTTGAACATTACAGGTAAAATACTGTAACAAGAGGGCCATGGGCCTAATGCTCTGCTGACCACCATCACCAAAAAATCATTTCCTCAAAAGTTATTCAATCCACAACTTTGAAAAATTGATCAAGGTCATCCACATTATGCAATATCAAACTTCCACATGATACATATTTGTAGTAACATGATGTATCATTTGCCTTATTCTTTTTCAAGATATTGAAGTATATATCCTTTTCTTAAGTGCTTAATGACCTTTAATAATAGGTCAAGGTCACACAATCATTGGATCAGGGTGACCAAAAAAGTAGGTCAACAAGTAGTTTTACTCAAGTGCAATTTTGATCTGAAGGCTCAATTCTCTTTGCCACTGATTTCCAAACTACACCCTGCCATTACAAAGTCGATCACCTCTACCAACTTCACAGGTCTCGTGACCTCACAGAAATACGTCAAGGTCACTGATATTAAATAATATACTCGCATTGGACATAATTTTTATCCTATAAATTTGGCATCTCTAATTTAACTATTTCACAAGTGATCAAATTTGGTATCTTTCACAACATTTTAACTCATAGTTTCTGTCAAATTATAGGTGGTGCTACTAATATGATAAGCAGTTGAGATTGTGACCTCTTCTACATTCACAATTAATTTCATGAAGATGAAAAAAAAAATATATATATATGTATAATAATAAAAAAGATGCTGGACTGGTCACAAGATTTTCACATTTTGACCAGTATATCACATAATACTATAGGCGACGCCACCATCAGTGACATTAACCTTGATTTTCATACACTTGATAACCTTAAAAGTAAAACTGGGCCTAACTCAAAATGTGTGGGGTGCAGAGCATTCACAAGATGACCCCTGTATTCCAACTGGCTATTTGACCTTGACCTTCAACTTGCATTTAAAAATTGTTAGTGTTCAAAATGTGTGCCCCTCTTCCTGCTTCCATACATTGTCTATTTGTTCAAATCAGGTTATAACTTTTCGCGTTTTTTGAAGAAAAACAATAAACTTGCAAAATTGTCAAAATCCATAATCATTGGGTCATGGTGACCCAAAAAGTAGGTCACCAAGTACAGTTTTATGCACAATGATGTCTAAGCTACACCCTGCCATTACAAAATCACCTCTTTCAACTTTACAGGCCTGGTGACCTCACAAATATGTCAAGGTCACTGATATTACATTACATGCTAGCATTGGACATGGTCTATATATCCTACAAATTTAGCAAGTCTAACTTCATTACTTTTTGAGATATGGAATTTTATCTTTAAACACATTTTGGCTTGTAATTTTCGTCAAATTGTAGGTGGCACAACTAGTATCATAAGGCAACTGAGACCTTGACCTCCTCTATCACACATTAAGGATGCTAGCGCGTACAAGATTTTCACATTTTGACCCACATATTACATAATACTGCAGGTGGTGCCACCGATATCAAACTCAACCTAGATTTTCATACCTTTGATAAGTCCTGAAAGTTTTATGAGGCTATCCTAAAAACTGTGGACTGTATCGCTCTCATAAGCAAAAAATACCAACAGACGGATGGACAGACATGAGTGACTGCATAAGATCTGCGACCTGTGGTCAGCAGAGCCCCCCCCCCAAAAAAAAGGGGGGGGGGGGAAATAAAGTAGATTGTTTTGGTCTGATTTAGATCTCTCACCAGGAGGAGGTTGGAGGCACTTCTTACAGCAGGGGCCCTTCTGTGGAGCAATATGATATACTGTTTGGACATTAATTTGACTTGCGTTTAAATATGTCTTGTGCAGTTTTGTCCTTATATTAGGAAGAGATATACTCACTTTACAGGAAGGACATAAAGGCATATGTGGAATGTTAGATATGGCTACAGCAAACACCCATCATGGATTAACTCTTTCAGTGCCACATTTCTGACTGAGTCAACAGCTCTCCTCAGTGACCTTTGTGTGCAATACACCTAAAACATGCCAAGGACAGCTGTTAACCTGGACTATTATATTCTATGTAACCACAGGTATACTAGTACTTGAATGAAAGGTCTTTTTATAAGAAACATAAATCTAGCACCCTTGTTATAAGTCAGAGCAGTTTAAGTAGTTCAACTTTAGTTGCAGTTGGCAACGATGGAGTTAACTCTTAAGTCACAATTGTCTTTGAGCTAGAGTTCACCCATTATGGATTAACTCTTTTATGTTACAATTGCCTTTGAATTAGAGTACAACTTGCCATAAAATTTTGCAATGTCTGACTGTGCCACATTGGTACAGTGTGAGTGAGGAAAGAGTACAAAGAATATAATGTTTACATCAGGAAGACACTTTGTATTGAGGCGGAGAAAGATTCAACTTCACATTTTACACTTGATATAAAGGGGTTAAAATTCAGATATCATCATTAAACTGATGATCAATCACAAATATTAAAGACTAATTGTCTGATGACTGCTTATACAAGTAGCTTTTATGGTCAACTAATATGCACAGGATAAACACACCCTGAAGCAGATCTATTTTGGGGCTTGAGGCAAGGGACTGAAGACCACTCCCTAATAACCTATTTTGGTCATGGTAGCGTTTATTAATTTGGCACTTTACACTGAATGAATCTCTGGCTGAAGAGACCACTTCTTTCGCAATATCAGGATGACAGAGTGGTCTTTTCACACAGGTGCTCTCTATTATGTAAGATAAGATAGGCACAATACAGGTTGGCATGTGCACGCCTATTTCTAAAGAGAGGGTTGAGTTTCCCAGCAAGAACCTCTTAAGTCATGATTCACTGCAGTAATTGGCATTATACATGTAATACACTCAAAGAAAATAAAAGGATGTCACTCGCATTCATTTAACCAGTTGGGGGGGGGGGGGGCCTCTTTTTATTTCCCTTGAGTATAAGTAGTAGTGTCCATTCATGATCAAAATTTACAGCACTGGAACCAATAACTGGGGATCTTTTCCATGATGCTTTTTGCTACATGATATAAATAAACATGCTGAAATAAATCTTTTAGAACTCCTTCATTTACATGTATTTTCTCAGTTTCCTGAAGAGTGTTGAGGTATGCATTGATTAGTGTGTCTGGCTCGGGTATGATATAGGTGAGAGGGATCTGTGCAGTTCATCCTTGATCTCGCAGGAGCCCGTGTGCCAAATTTGAGCTTCAAGCATTTTGGCAAGATTGAGGTAACAAAGTGATAAAATGGACAGACAAACATTCAGACTGATAATTCCAAAACACAATAGAGCTTTTTTTTTTTTCACAAGCCTAAAGTATAATACTTACACCCTTTCACTGTGTATCACCATACATGTATCTTCTGTCTTTGGGCCACCAGTATACTCAAAACTGTGGCTGGGTACAGCAAGGGTTAAGTTGTTTTCTATTCCAGACTAATTTTACCATCACAATTTCTGACTATTTGATGACCTGTCTTGGTGGTTGATAGCCTTGAAGCCCGGCTCAGTAGGTGGCGCTTCCTGGCTCTCAGCTGTATTGTACAAATCTGACAGGCTTACATATTAATGCAATTAGAACATACATGTATTTGTGCCATGCCAACAAGTTCAGCAGACACACAGTAACAGCCACCGACCTACCCCCGGCATATGGCATAATCTTTTTTACCGAATTGCATCAAAATTATATACAACCTTCATTATTCCCGAACAGCAAAGAATTGACTTTCCTGGGATGACTTTAGCCCTCTTTTCTTGTACAAAATCAGAATCACAGGAGAAGAGATGTGACCTAGGGTGTGTTTATAAAATCCCAAGTACAAAATTTCTCTGTAATATTATTACATCTCAGTATTATTGTGTCCAAATTTGTGCGTTTTTGTTCAGATCAATGCACAATATTGTTAGCAGACAATTTAGAAAGCGGGGAAGTCACCATTGACATAAGCAGGGCCCATGTGATAGAAATCTCGGCACTTAGTAGCGAGCGAGAGGCGAGAATTATGGAAAAATAGCATGTGTGAGCCCTATATCATGTCTGGGAGATTTGAAGCCTGATGAATCTTATCTGCCTTCCTGTCTGACTCAATTACACAGCACTGCATGCTGCCTTCTACTTTCATAGCATAACGTACAAGAATCAAAGTAACCAGCCTCATTTTCATTTGTTTCATACTTCTATATAAAACTACAGGTATCACAGCTTGCATTCTATATTCGGCATCTCCCGTCGTTTATATTGTACATTTAAGCTCGCTGTGTAAAGCTTTCTGTGACGGCAATTCCCATTGGACTGGCAGCTCAGCGAACACTTAACCTTTTCAACCACAAAATAACCAAAAAAAAAAGAAAAAAATGCAGGACAAAGTGTCTGAGTCTGAGGATGGGTTCAGTGACACCATAAAAATGCCAGGCACACAAAACACAGAGCCAAGCAACTAAAATGACCAGACATCACGGTGTTGCCCATGGGAGATGGAGCTGTCAGCAGACATCATTCATGTATGTGTTCATTGACAGTCCATCTTATCAAGTTGCGACATATCTCCTGTATGTCGTACAGCTATCAGCATCTCCGTTTTCCTGAAATTAATGTCTACTCAAATATTGTATCAATATCAATAAAACTTGTTGAGTTAGGGATCAGTGTGGATTACATGTGAAAGTTATGACACAAACAATTATGGTACTTCATATACTTACTATATACACTGCCAGAGAAAAAAGTTACAGAGAAAAAAGTTAATACTTTTCAACTAACTTCACCTTCAAATCAGCTTCTGCTGACTATGAACCATTAACCACACTTTTAAGATTAATCCTTTGTTCAAAAGCGCCACCTTCATAAACAAACCGTGCAGGAAGTCAAAATTCTTGTGGTGTGTATCATACCTGCAGTTGTTGACATGCCTATGACAAATTGCCTGTTAAACATAGCTGCACACTGATTAACCTACCACTTGCTGGGCCAGCCAGCCAGGCTTTTCACTGGCTTACTATGCAGAATTGTCTGTACTTTACCCATTTTCCATGCACAATTGATACTTTTCTTCCACTTTTATTGTGCAAAGTTATGATGGTTTTTTTTTGTTTTTTGTTTTAAATGTGAAACTGATTGAAAATACATATACTAGAGATATAATGGTTTTGTCAAATTTCAAACCTGCATCCCATTACAATCAGAGGGCTCTGTGAGCCAGACCAATACATTAACTATTTCTCCCCTAAATCAAAACTGGCTGGTGATACATTACCATCTGCTTCAATGATTTTTTTTTTAATGAATTTTAGAGTTAAATGAAAAGCAATTTGAATGGCCATTGCACACAGGTCTCATCAGCATAGCATTGCCCTGGTCAACAGCTTTCCTTGGGCTACGTGAAATCTGCTCAAGGGAAAGTTGTTGACTCAGTCTTAATTCAAGGGGAAAAGGAGTTAATCCCAAGTCCTTCAGGAAGTCTGGGATATATAATCTACAATGACACATTATATTGGTTATATTGTAATTCTTCACACGTTTCTGGCATTCTTCATTTCTGGACTCCAGACACCGAAGAATGCGCATCAGCCCATACATGTGGTCTTTGGGGGTATTTCAGAGTGTCAGCATTCAGGGAAGCCATATTAGGGATTTGCCTGCAAGGAAGTCTCAACATCAAAAGTTTGAATTCTCCAATAAATAGTTGTGGGTTTCTATCTATATGCTGCGGTTTCCTGTTTTCAACCACAGAGTGCATCTTTGGGCTTGGTCTCAGTGTACGCTTACGCATGTCTACAATGCCATTGAGTAATACTTTCTAGCTCGCAGTGCCTCTGCTGTAACTGTTAACTCATTCCATACTATGGTCACATGCCTTGGTCAGTGGTTCTGGCACTGCCTGGCAAGTCATGCTGGAGCTGCCCTTGCAGCAGCTGCAGCATGACTTGCCAGGCAGTGCCAGAACCACTGACTTAAGACTATAGGCATGTTAGTACTTGAACAAAAGCTACTTTTCATGAAGAATTTAGATGTGCAATTGTCATATTGAATCTAGGTAAATATATGGAAATATCAGGGACTGGTATGGAATGAGTTAAGAAGAGCATCTATGTGCATCATCACTTGACTTTTGACTCAATCCAAAAGTGCACAGAACTTTCCTTCCTGGTACTGGCCAAAGTGTCTGCACGTTAAAAACTCTCTGCAGCAGTGTTTTGACTTAATTTTTCTGTTAATGGAGATCATCACTCTGAATGAAACTTGTAGATTTATCAGGACAACAATTCCCACATCAACCAGTTTTTTCTGGCCTGGCTTTCTGCTGCCTGCAAACTCAGTGCCACATTTTGGACTGAGTCAACAGCTTTCCTTGGCACATCTTGCATGCATTCTGCTCAAAGCATGCTGAGAAAAGCTGTTGACCTGGACTCTCATCTTCTATTTGGTTACAGACATGTTGGTACTTCAATAAAAATAACTTTTTATAAGGAACATGAATCTAGCACCCTTTGTTATATTTCAGAGCAGTTCATTTTAAGTAGTTCATCCTAGTAGTAGTTGGCACTGAAAGTGTTAATCCAAGATTGTTTCCTGCTACAGATCTGGTGTTAGCATCAACTTTCAAGCCTTATTACCAAACATATTGATTAGACTAGACATGCAGGTAAGACCAAAACTATGGTCACCACACTGTCAGGAGACGTTGTCCACAACACTTGCACTCAGGTTTGGATGCAGTGGTGGGGAGAAAGCTAAGGCACCTCTGTTTTAAGGATTATCACCCAAATATATATTTCTTCTTTACAGTTAATTATCACTTGTAGTGCCTTATCGTGACTTAAAAAGAAATGGTAAACAGGCAGATAAATTCTTAACTCATTCCATACTAGTCCCTGATTTTTCCCTATATGCACCTAGATTTAAGACAACAAATGCTTATTTAAATTCTCCATGAAAAGAGCTTTCATTCAAGTAGCAACATACCTATAGTCTGAAGTCAGTGGTTCTGGCACTGCCTGTGACCATGCATAGTATGGAATGAGTTAAGTTAAATTGTATGCATAAAGGGACACTCAATTGCATGCTAACACAGGCAGTGTTTGCTTGCATCATTCTGACAGTGCTATACACACGCTCTTGCAGTGCCCTCAGAATTACCAATGGTGCATAGTCAGTCTGTTTAGCAGGCAAGACATCCTACTGCTATACCCAACATATGCAAGCCCCCCCCCCCCCATAAAGTGTCTGTTTCTTTGCTCAGAGGTTAAAAACATCACATAAAAACACCCTCATTTCACAATTTTCAGTCCAGAGGTTATTTTCTTCTCCAAGATAATCACTCCAGTATTTTGTCTATGTGCAATTGATGATATCCCTGCCTTATGTAAGTTTACCTTACACGCTCTACACCCCAGATAAGGCTGCACGATGACATACACACACAAACTATTTAATATTATATAGGATTTCTATACATACACACATATCCTTGTGGGCATTGCAAAACATGAAGATCATGCCCATTTGACCAGAATACGTGGACACAGATTGCCATGATTTATACATGCCACGCTCGCCAGGACCCCATAGGTGGACAATTCCCATTATAAAAACCTGAACACACGAGTCTGCTCCTTGACTTTGGTGATGACACAAGTGGTGCTAAAGTTATAGCAGCAGTAGGTATCAGTTGCATCACTGTGAACAAGTAAAACTCTCCACAAGAGCTATGTACACAGAGGATGCATTCCAATGTGGTCAATGCTTCTCTCTTATTCAGGTACTGCTACAGCAATCAGTGTTCTATGGGTTACAGTCTTACCTGGTAAAGTCATACATCTTGACCTTTAGGCTTCAAGACTGACAGATTTCTTTTAATACAATTTACCTGCCCCCTGAGAAAAATTCTGCGTACCAGTCCGGGGGTAGGGGTGGGGGGAGGAGGAGGGGAAAAAGAGAGAGTACTGCTGAACTGGGGCTAACTAAAATGGGGTGTAAGGTTCTGTTTTTTACATTTTAACAAATTATCAAATGAGTCTCTGCATAAAAATCACTTGTCTAATCTCCAAGTTGACCTTCACGTGACTTTAGGAATTATGACTGAGCAAAAAATAAAAAAAAAAGAAGTAAACACTACTCTGTTTCTGGTGATCCTCTGCCGGAGTTATAACAAATGGAGGTATCACATGGAAGTAATTTTTCTTACTTAGCTCTGACTGACCACACGCTGCCCTAAATCAACCGAATTCTTCAAGCTCAAGGCCGAAACTAACCTGTAAATTTGGCTTTAATCAACTTAACAGATGGACCATATTTTTTCCTTGGAGTCAAAGTGACCCATACCTTTCATCTCTTGACCACAACATTGATGTATTCGCGTGGCGAAAAGCACCGGTGGTGATGGGGGAAGACCCTGGCTGGAGTATAACCAGTGGGTCGGCTTACATCATGTCAGCATGGATAAGGGAAACTGACAAAGGCAGGAACAGTTGCATGAATTTAACCCTCTCCCATTCAAACCTCCCACATTTAAAAACTGTCTATTTTACTCTTCCTCCTGAAGTGAATTTCTTGCTCTTGGAAGCGTTTTGAATGAGATGAGCCCTACTAGGATAATATGGTCTAGGGCAAGTTTGCTTGATGACAATTTAAGCTTAGACCCATTGAAACCCCCCCCCCCCCCCCCCGCCCACCAAGGAAAGCTGAGGACCCAGTGTTACAGTGACAAGAAAAGTATAACCCTTTCCCGCTCATATCATCTGAAAGCGCCCGGATTCATCATCATAATGATGTAAATTTTTGCTTGCATTACCATTTTTACTTAAATCTCTTGTAACTTATGAAACATTTTTGCTGATACAGTGAAACCTGTTTTGAGAGACCACTGTAATGAAAGACCACCTGCATTTTAAGACCATATTTCCAAAGCTCCTTTTGCTATTTTTCCCATGTTATTGCATCTCCACTGAGAGACCACCTGTCTTATGTGACCACTTTCCAGCCTGCCCTAGGGATGGTCTCTCAAAACAGGTATCACGGTATTTGTATGCAAGACCATTCCTGATGGCATGCCCTGGGTCAATAGCTTTCCTTAATGCAGGCTGAAAGCTATTGACTCCATCATACTCTGACCAGGAATGAGGAACAATGGTAACTATAAAGCAAATTTCTGGTGTCTCACTGCCACGGACTACATATTACATGATTCTGCTAAAAGTAATGACAGCGGTGATGATATAACCATTTTGTTGGCAGAAGTGAACTGTACAAAGTGACCTTTCCCACACCTTGCAGTAACTCGCACATGGACCCTCACGCACCAATACTTTTCAAATGGCCTCCTTACTGAGCTACATGCCAGACTCTAAGTTTGGCCACAGGTTTAATCATGTCTTTAAGTTGGTGTTGACAGTTTCCACTTTGTACTGCAGTAGAGGTACCAGCCCTCCATCCCGCTATATGTTTGTGGTGGGGTCCACTGACCAAGCTGTCTTACTTTATGCTCCCATATGTTAACCAGCCTTTTGACCCCCAAAACTGAGATGTATGAGCAAGGGGTCATTTTAACAATTAAGTGCTGAGAAAAAAATCTTGATTAACTGCACCAAATTCTTAAGACATAAATTTTGGAGGAAGAACGTTTGTACGTGTGAACGTTCATGTACCAAAACACTATTTTACCATGAGATATTTAACGCGTAATGGGCAAAGTGCTTTGGTGAAATTTAGTATGGCGGCTTCCGTATTGTGTTGGAAACTGCCTTTTATCCACGAGTGATATACAGGAGTGCAATATCAAAGAAATGTCCCACTATTTATCTGTACATTCCTGAGGTAATGTCCAACCACACAACATGACATCACAGATATATGCATTCCTCATGTAATAAACTTAAACATTCAATTGATCACAAGCTGTTGTAGAATCTGCGTGCACTAAATCTACCCAAAATTCAACATTGCTGCATTAGCACAAGGGTTTTGGGTAAAAATGTGCTTTTCGTGAAATTTTAGATATGTCTCGAATAACATTCTAAGATAAGATGAGTAAAATTTTGCATAACTTGGTGGTAACAACTTAACAACTTCAGTAAGTGCAAAACTGCCTGGTAATGTAATATTATAAAGAAAACAAAAAAAGAAAACAAAAATAATCTTTTATTAAAACTCAACCTCAGTTATGTCTTCAATGGAAGTCATCAGTGGCTGGATTATTTTTCTCTTGCAAGATGACTATTGTGCAATGTTGCCCTATCAACTTCTACGGGTTTTTTCGGGGGGGGGGGGGGCAGGGGTTGCTTTTTCGACATTTGTAATACCTTATTCCTCCCACGTTGAATGTTGCCCTTTCAACACCAAGCTGCACCTAAAATGAATTCTGCCAATGGAAAGACAAATCACTGCAAAAGACATTGCAGGAACTCTGCACTATCTTTGGCACAGGAATTGACTGACATACTTACAGTACACATGGTACAAGTAATTTACTACAGAGTTTTTTAAGTGGGTACCAACTGATTCAACAGACTGGTCTCGCGAATTCCAGCCAGATTCTTGTCAGTGGAGGTCTGTACTGTCAGCACATGATGACAGGACTTCTATACATAGGTCTACTTGGTAGATTTATCAACACCTACTTGTACCTGTGTACCAAATGACCGCACCATAGACGTGACAATTAACACGAAAACAAGGTATCATACGAGGCATGAGAATTTTACTGATAATTTACAACAGTGCCTCTTGTATCCCTTTGATTTGTGGGTTTACTATTTTAATTTTTCATGTTTGACTTTGATTGCTCTCCTGACATGGGTGTGAGAAAGTGGTCATGACCAGGGTTCCATCTTTTCACATCTGATAGCTGCACTTGAACTGCATAGCTTCGCATTGCGAACGATCCAAGTCAAGCCCTTTTTAAGTCACCCCTTACCCCAGGTATATACTTGACGCAGCCAAAGCACATCTTGCTCCACCATACAAAAACAACTGACTTCAAATTAGACATGTGTCTGGTGGTACTGCAACTAAAATAATTCACTGGGCCCACTCTCCCCTTCCACCTTTAACCAGGCTCACTCGCCCCTTCCTCCTTTAACCCACTGACCCTTTCTCCTTTTACCAGGTCCACTCAACCCTTCCTCCTTTAACCAAGCCCACTTGCCCCTTCCTCATTTAACCAGGCCCACTAATCCCTTCCTCCTTTAACCAACCAGACCTGGCTGGTGGTCAACTGTTGTCTGCTTCAGTGTCTCCCATACTGAGGGATCATAAACAGCACACCCCTAGCACGCCATTGTCGGGAACATCCGAAATTTATTTGAACATTGTTTGGCACCGTTGTCGATTCGAGCTGCGCGCAACGCAAGCCAATCTTCATCAGCCTCCCTCTGGCCTGCAATGACAATGTTTACTTACCTGCAAGTATGTGCATATAAATGCAGACAAACTTCAATACTTGCAGATGGCTATTTCGATTCTGGGGTAAAAAGAGTATATTCTTATTAAATGGATAAAAATCACTCAACTGCCCATTTTTCAAGATATTTTGAATGATAAAACTGCAAAATTTACCCACAAAACTGAGTAGCTTTGCACCTTTGTGGTCATGATGTTTTCATTCATCTGCCATTGTTTTATACTGATGGGATCCTCAGATTTTCTTCTTTCAATGTAACAAGCTTTCTTACTGGGCTGAGAAAAAATATTTCTGGGGTACCCTCCAAAAACAGCACGGAATGGGAATAGAGACATCATTTTACCTCATTATAAATGCGCTTTGATCACATGCCCCTCACTGTTCAATCAAACTCGTTGCCCATTCCATGTGCATGTCTCATGTCTGCAAAGTTGGAAAACAATTCACATTCAAGCAAGGACTATTGGACCAAGACGCTAAATTTTAGCATCATATTTTCACAAAAAGACTTTGGTTCAACAAATCTAGGCACAGATAAAGAGAGGAATGATAATTCCTTATGGAAGGAAAACATGCAGAGAAGTCACCACACAGTGACCATGGCAGATAAGCGCAGAGCTATAGAAATATTAGGCCAAGATTTGCGTAAGACAATGGGTTGTTGAACGTTGTCTCCAATGCGTCACGTCTTTATTGATGTTTTTAAGACAATTTTGTTCTTTTAATCTTATTAAAATTTTGAGTGGAACAAATCCGTATGACAGAACAAGATAGTTATGAAATCCATGATTAAAGGCCTGCAAAAATATATGTACAAAGTGGAAAATCATGCTGGGAAGGATGCCTGTGCACTCGCTTATCACCCATGTGATCTAGCGTACTCTGGCAGCCACATATATTCATACGCCAGTGTAACAAACTCAGTTTTCTACATCAGTGAGGCCCTTTTAGAGAGAGTCATGTTATGTGAAATTTACCTCATTTTGGACCTTGTTATGTTGACATGCAAAATCCCCTTAAAAAGCCCCCATCAGTCACCTTTGCACAAGTGGATGCCATATAGCAGGCTCTACTGCCTTTATGGCAACATTCGCTTCTCCTATACACCGTATTAGAAGGAGATACATGGTCTAGGCACGGCATTAGGAGGATAAACGTGGTCTCTAGAATCAGTTAAAATTAGTGGGTAACAAAAAGATACTTTCACAATGCAACACAGTCTGTCATTGGCAAACATCTCATTAGTATATGCCAATCATGTAAGTAACATTCTTTTCTATTGTGTGAGACCCCTTGGGCCACTCCCAAGTTTTCAGGAGGTGGACATCAAACAGAGACAGATATGGATGCAAGGAATTGTTCAACAGCTCAAATAATTTAATACGTACTACAGTTTCAGTTACACAATTGTTTATGCAACACACGAGAAACACATCACGTGAATATTTTTCCATACTTTGCAAAATTGGAAGACACAAACCATTACAAAATAGAACTGTTTTTTACAACCTCAAGATACGTACAAACCATGCTTGTGTAAAATGGCAATGTAAGCTGTATAATGGCATAGGGGTGTCCTTATTCTTGTAGCTGGAAAATGTCAAAACCTATGCATCTCTATTCACTCAAATTATCGTGTACTACAAGGTTGCATGTCATTAACCTTACGGAATATTACTATCAGCTTTTTATACTTATTACCACTTATATGAAAACCTGCCCGTACTTTGGGACCAGTATCCTCTATTGGGGCAACCTTCTCCACTAAACTCCATCGGGGGTGGGTGTGCCCTGTGCTGCTACTTAACTCATAGCCTGGGGGCGACTTCAGTGTCTGATACAAAATCCTACTCTGAGGCCCACTGCTGCCTACAACTGCTAACTGTACGGCATTGTATTTCCATTTTCAGGTGATGCTCACTCTGAAAAAGTAACATTATATATTATACATGTACATTCATTCGACAAATTAACCTTCCCTTAACACTAATCACACATATATTTTGGATACTACTTCTTCAAAGTATTGATTCGGGACTAACCCGACTTGGCTTGGATTTTGAAAATTGTGGCTTCCGCACCCAATGGTTTGTAAATGAGGATAGTATTTGGACAATCTTGGGGGGAGGGGGTTGTAATATATGAAACCAAAAGTATATATTTTGCAAATGTTTCAGATCATCAATAATGATATGATATATGCTGTGGGCACGATTCACTCCATATACAAATCAAATGTATTTTTGTGCTACTGGCCCGCAATCAATGCATTGTGCAATGTCCAATATGGTTCTCACCGTGTGCTGGCTCAAGCCAAGGCATTGTGTCGCATTTGGATTTGTAACTAATGATGATAACTGCTTCAGATACAACCGAACAGGTAGATTAAAGTTAAGATTGTCAGTTAAGTTTTAAAAGTACTTTAACAACCATTTGCCCTGGTAACTTGGAGAACAGACACCTGGAACCTTGCAAAATATTAAGATAACAATCATCGAACAATCATGGCTATGCTGTTTCACCAAACAACTGTGGCTATACAGCTATGCTGCTTCCCCGGCCCAAGTTAACCCGCCTGACAAGTTGAAATAAAATACTGTGTTTGAGTTGACTTTACTGCAAAATAATGGCACACAATGGCCATTTTCTCGATAAAATTGTTCAGCCAGGGTTGATCAATTTTTATAAAGGAAGGGTGGCTTGAAAGTACTTTTTTTCCCTACCATTAAGTTTAGAGTTGGACCTCTTTGTAGGGTCTGTCAGGTTATCGGAATCACACTTATATTTTTGTTAGGCCTTAGGTAAATTGGACATTTGTTGAAACATGTTTAAAATGGATGTTCTTTCCCCTTTTACACATTACCTCCGTTGACGTCAGTTTAATTTGTTACCTGGGCACAGCCGGAGGCACTTATCACACAGTAAAATGATACCATGCTCTGTGACAGTCCCGCCTTTCCTGCAATGCACAATGGATGTCCTATATAATCTCAGACTATATATGGGCAATTGGCTAGTGCCAATACCAAAAAGCTTAAATTCTAGTGTCCCTTGGTGCCCTGTAATTCTACAATTATTTGGTTACCTCCACAGCCAACACCAAAGCAGCTGGCGTCCAACATTCTCCTGGGAGAAATCTTAAGACGCCTTTGTACCTCTCAGCTGAATATCAGTTAACGCAATTCCATTCTTAGCTTTACGTTCCCCCCCTGGTTATGACGCAGTCAACAGTTTGCTGTAGGTTGGGTCCAAGGTGCCAAGACAAGATGTTGACGCAGGCTATACTGTAGCTGTACGGCCCATCACCAGTTTTTTTTCATTGATGTTTAATAGTTTTTAAAGTAGAATGGATGACTGACCTGTGAGTCACACATACAAAATGGTCAGACACACATCAATGGTAATGTCATTATTTCTGTACAACTGGTGTAGGTGTACCTCATGAAGAGAAATACATGTACCTGATAATTTATGAGGTCTATATATTGTAACAAATCATCAGACAAATCCAGCTGATCACATTTCTTTTAAAGCCTTGCAGCCGATTATTATCGATGTATGCGAAAGTAAAGTCTTCATGCCGTGATTTTCCTTAGGCACAGCAAGTAATATTTTTCCCTCAGAATGAAGAATACCACAAAGAGCCTACAGGTAATAAAACAAATCAAATATAGATACTGATCAGTACAGCTATGCCGCTCATTTGTCATCCAATATCTTATGAATAAATAAGAGGGGTCAATGTGAGGTCCTCTCTGTGGTTGATAGATATGAATCAGGGCACAGTTACCAGGAAAAAATACAGATTAACTCCTGACCTGCCATTCCAGTCCCTGCCTTTCACATGTTATTTACCCTGGCCTAAAATGAAGATTATATCCTCACATTCTTAAGCAAACAGTTCAGAAAACCATGACCCACATTCACAAATTTCAACCCAGCAATGAGAGAAAAGTTTAAAGAGCTTTCATTTAAGTACCAACAAGTAGCAGGCCTCAAGTTGGTGTTTTTTCTTGTTTTGGACATGCCACAACTGCCCTTGTGGCAGCTATAGCATGATTTTTTTTAAACCAGGCAATGTATAAACCAATGTTTAAGGTCTTTGCAACCACAACATGGAATGAGTTAAATTATATCTACATGTGCCTGTAACATACGGTACTGTGCATTTACAAAATGTTCAATATGTATGCAATAAACATTATGAAAAATCTTTTTGATTGTCAAATGCAATATGACAAATGACACAAGCATTTTCCCTAATAACTGTCACAAATTGTTCGCATATGATTTCATCATTTTAATGCACAAGTATCATATGCATGCATAATATATGCTTTTGCTCATGGAAAACGATTGCTACCCAAAAAGTGAAATCATTCATCACTATAAAGAGAGTGTAAATTTCCTCACTTGTAATGCATGTACCTATTTACATTCGGAACGAGTGGGACTCGAACCTGCAACCTTTGGCACCAGTCGCCTAGCAGAAATGGGAAACTATAGTCAGTTTGATAAATTTACTTTATAGTTTCAACACAGCATGAAACAGCTTGATACAATGTACTTCATAGCTTCATCACGGCATGAAATAGCTTGATACAATGTACATGTACTTCATAGCTTCATCACAGCATGAAATAGCTTAATACAATGTACTTGCGAGCTTAATCACAGCATGAAATAGCTTGATACAATGCACTTCATAGCTTCATCACAGCATGAAATAGCTTTATACAATGTACTTCATAGCTTCATCACAGCAGGAAACAGCTTAATACAATGTACATGTACTTCATAGCTTCATCACAGCATGAAATAGCTTGATACAATGCACTTCATAGCTTCATCACAGCATGAAATAGCTTTATACAATGTACTTTATGGCTTCACTTCAGCATAAAATGACTTGATACAATGTACCTGAAAAGTAGCAGGTCTCAATCATCAATTGGAATTTTATACTGGACTATCAATGCCTTTCTCCATTGTGAAAAACAGCATACTTTCATCAAATAGGAAAAACAGCTGTTTGTTTCTGCTAGTTGATAATACGGATTCAACAGAATTTTATGAGCCAAATATTCTCAAGCTAGGCTTTCATAACCAAAACAAACACAAAAAAAAAAAAAAAAAAAAACAAAAACAAAAACAAAAAACAACAACAACAACAACAACAACAAAAAAAAAAAACAACATACATCAACAAAAGTCCACATTCTCTGTACTTTTATCTTAAATACCACAGCTCAAACACAAAGAACAATACTGGCCTGGAAATGCAACCCTAAATGAAAGGTATACTTAGGTAAATATTTATAACAGTTACATATTGTACTCTTAAACTGCTTTAACAATGAAAATGTCTCTGACACCTCGCATGCATTGTCCACTTCTGTCACACTTTCTCACTTTAAATGACAAATTATTTTCAGTTGCAGATTTTCTTTCATATTAACCTGGAATAAAATTAGTCTGCCTGACATGTATACTGTATGTATAATATGATGACTTTTATGATAATTTGCAACAGTTAAAAGAATGTTGTCCATTTGTACACAATACGATGTATCAGCCATTATGAATTTTAATGCATTCTTGCCTGTATTGTTCACAATCTATTCATATCATTTATCCTTTGAAAATGACAACTTTCATTATTTCATAAATTTTGCAATAAAAACGAGGAAATGGTCTGATCCATCCCATTAGTAGGTCAACTTTCTCCCTTTATAATGATCAAATCAACATTTTGTTGTCTTTGCAAATATTTCCATTAAAAATCTTTATCTGAATGTGGAAGTATTCAAAAACTGATGTATAACATTCGAGAGCGCATTGTCTTTTCAACAGCTAACATTTTCAACAGATCTTGCCGCATGTCACTCATCCAAGATGCCTGGATTTTCTAGAACAACACAAAATGCCCCATGACCGTGATTTCAGCACCACACAATGAACAAGTTGAAAACTGGTAGCAGTCCTAGACATAGTATGGTATCAGTCTGATGCTAGACAGTTTGGTTTTTCATTCATTCATAAATGACTGACAGACAGCTAAACAAATAAGCAAACAAGCACGCACGCAAGCAAGCAAGCAAACAAGCATACAAACAAACAAACAAATAAGTAAATAAAATATTTACATATTTAAAAAATAAAACAATCACAGGAAGATGACACGATGGGATGAGATAATTTGTAAGGCAGAAATATGTTAAATAAAGCTTTGGGAAAGAAAAGGAATAATACTGGGCAATAACATGATGGCAATGTTAATGAAAACCAGGATATGAAAGTAATGCCACCAACTGACAAGTTTTAACAGATACCAAGTTAAGGTACATCCCACCATGTTTAACGAGAATGCGGTAAGAATTGTGCTAGAAAGTAAAACTTAAACTAGAAGCTGATCAGTGACCGCAAAACCCCTTGGCCAGGACAGAGAGACGGACAGACGCTTAGGTGATGACAATACCCATCCAGTAGGTCAGGTTACTTCTGTTTAACCTAATGACAAGGCTTTGGTGCAAATGCAATGACCAGAGCTATGATGGCAAGGCTATTTTTCTTCAATGCAGTACTGTGCCCTAAATATGTGACCCAGTGACCTAGTTTTCAGAAGGCATCTCAGGCATCCTTAGTACCAACTGCCATAAATAATTGATGAAGCTACATTCAATATTTTTTTAGACATTGTGCTAATGCGTTTTTTTTCTTCAATATAGTACTGTGAACTAAATATGACCTAGTGACCTACTTTTTGATAGGCACCTGAAGCACATCAATGGCCTTCCGGGATAAAAAATCTGTAAAGTGAGTATTTCTGGAGATATGGTGTGGCAAGGCCATTTTTCTTCAATGCAGTACTGTGACCTAAATATATGACCCAGTGACCTACTTTTGACTATGTGTCTGAGGCATCCTTAGGACCAACTGTCATAAATAATTGGTGCAGTTACAATCAGTAATTTAATATTTGAAGATATAATGGGTATGGCCATTTTCTTCAATGCAGCTCTGTGACCTAAATATGTGACCCAGTGACCTAGTTTTTAATAGGCATCCGGGGCATCCTTAGGTCCAACTCTGACGAATAATTGATGAAGCTACATTCAATATTTTTTAGATATTGTGTTAACGCTGTTTTTTTATTTTTCAATGTAGTACTGTGATCTAAAAATGAGACCTAGTGACCTACTTTTCAACAGGCACCTGAACTACCTCAATAACCTCCTGTTATATAAAATTTGGTCTCTGTAAAGTGAGTATATTATGGATATGTGGCATTAACAAGGCATGGACTGATGGACGGACAGACGCATAGGTGACGACAACACCCTCCTCCAGCCTTATAGACCGAGGGGTAAAAACAGTGCCTCTTGTGGAACAAATCAAGATGTATGAGTATCAAGAAATGATCCCATTAAATTTTCAAGCAACGTGTCCAAAGATTTTTTACAAAGAGCCTAAAAGAAGTTTCTCCCAAAATGAACAAAGAAATTAATAAAATTTGCAAAGAATTATTGATATGTGACCCATTAATACATTGCCTATAGTCTTTTTTCTTTTAAATCTGTTTGGGGCAAAGTCTTTCGCTCGTGAACTCCAAGAGGAGAATTCTTGCTACTTGACTTCTGACTCCGACATCATTTCACCTTCTCCCAAGGGGTATCAGAAGAAACGTCTGTCTTTGGGGACTGCATACGAGCCGGAGCAGGTCTACACTCTTTCCCCTTCGACACGAGACACAGGGGTTGAGGATGGACGAGCTGAAGCAAGTCTATGTTTCTTCCCATGGGGAGTCACAGGTGAGGACTCAATGGAAGCTGACATCTCAGCCTGGCGTTTGGCGGCTGTTGCGACCTGCCACCTACGCCTAGCACGATCCGACTACCTCCTTGCCTGCTCACAGAGCCACTTGTCTTCCCCCCAATCCTGGCAGCATTTGCAAGTTCGCATACGAGAGCAAACTTGGCCCAACTGCAGGCAACAACCATAGCAGTGTGGCTGGTCATCCCAGGCTGCCATACAGTGGTTCCGAGTATCCAACTTTTGTGTGCGATCCAGTAAGGACAAGGATGCAGACATAGTGGTATCTGGCCCAACACCAATGGACTGCCTCCGAAAGGAAGCAAGAGTCTGGTGCGCACTGCTTTCCCTCTCTCTGCGTTCTGTTTGCCGGAACGCCATCTTGAAAAATCTAAGTACATGTCAAACGACCACCTTTGCACTTACCATTTCAGTGGTATCCAATCACACAAATCAGCTATCTAGACATCTGTAGATGCCCGGACAGCTGAAAAAAGATTTTTTAGAAGAGAGCATGCAAGTGCACAAAAAAACAGTGAGTGTGAACAATTGTTCACAGAGCTTCACTCGAATGAGCAAGACAGTAATGGCGCCCAAAAGAGGCAGGATGATACAGGGTGCATGTGCACATGACCTCACCATCAGTTCCACATGGACCGAGAGATGGCGCCACAGGACCGTCAGGTTTTCAGGATCAAGTGTGAGTAGCAAGTTTTTCAACTCGATTTCTTTTGCGTCATGCCCAGAGACAGAGGTCTTGGCAATGGTGGTCGTGAGGTAACTTTACGTAACTAATACTGCTATTACTCCAAATATCTCATGTGTCACAGAAAAGAATTTGGGTTACAATTCAAAGTTATTCATGCAAGAAAGGGAGTTACATTTCAGGTGTACATGGAATAGAGAAGAGCAAGAATAACAGCTTCCCCCTATGCCCTGCAGAGGGCTCTTCAGTCAGGAGGGCTAAAATTATATATTCCCATTACTTACCATTGTAATTTGCAACTAAATAACTGGAAAATTAGTTGCTGTAGAAACACAAAATTTGCTTTGGTAAATTAATGTGTATAGCAAAAATTATCCTGAAAATCATATTCCCTTACCTGCAATAGAACCCACTTTGTTTAAGGTTACTTTAAGATGGAAAGCAATAGAAATACAGACCTCTAACAATTTTGTGTATTGGGTTTTGTATTCAATTGAATACATACAATATTGCTTATTTTGACCTGTCCTATTACATGATTCTAAATGCAAGTAATATACCTATCATCCAGCATAATGGAAAACTGCTGTCTTTGACACAAATTCAAGCATTTGAAGGGTATTTTCTGCTTTCTGTTTCTGTTAGAATTGTTCAATGTGAACTTATCATTTTTTAGGTTGAAATTCTAACTATTTCACCCAGTGTCTAGCAACAACCAGCTTACTTTGTATGATGGATCAAACTCAGAAACAACACTGAACACACATGCAATTCACAATCTTGTATATATCAGTGTGAAGCTGATAATTTACATTTTTAATGTCACTGAGGGCCAAACAGTGCACAGTATATAATCATTCCACAGGAGCATTTGACAGACATGTGGGACAGGATTTACCCATACCCAGACATGTTGGACAGGATTTACCCATACCCGGACAGCCGCCTGTCAAATTACAGTGGCTTTAAACATATCTTTATTTCCATAAAGAAACAATTGGGAAAACAGGGCAAGGCAATTACAGTTGATAATCAGTTGTGCTCAGCTGATCGTGGTTTTGGCTTATTCTCATCACCAGCCTTTTCTCAAAAGTCTGTCTGCAACAAATCAAAACTCTATGTTGTCATCAAATCAATAAGCAATAATGCAAAATTGGCAAAAAATAAGCTCTTTTACATGTATTTGTTTGTAAGCAGCAAAGAGGTGTGCTTATGTCATTTACAAGTGGAACAGTGCTGCCACCTTTTATGTACGTCTGACCTGAAACATGAGTTGTGCCATGAAATAATTTTCATAGTGTCAAAGTAGTTAGTCAATAAATGCAATGCATATGTTTCTGGTGATCAAAATGTTACCTGACAGTATTTGGAAGGTTAGTTTTTTGTCAATCACGATAAGAGAATAATCATGACCTACTTCTTTTCAACGGCCACATCATTGTCTTGGGCTCGTAAGCACATGGACAGCAGTTCATAAATAGGTTGCATTCAGGTTCGAGTCCTGAGAGCGGCTTGACCTCCCCAATGTAAGTGGCCCACACTGTGCGGTGTTTGACATCTCTTTACACATACAATCACAGCAGTAAAACTGAAGCCTATCATGTAACCATGGCAGCCCCACCACCAATGTAAACTAATCCCGTTTTTCAGAAGTACATCAGTCAGGTAAATTAATCTTTATGTACTTCAGAAAAGTTTGCTTTCAAGTTTCATGATAGCTATGTTACGGTTGCACCTTCTATTGGAAGGGTGAGAATGCTAGTGACAAAAACGTGAGGCAATCTGCTGAAATTATGCTTCCTAAAGTAAACAAGTAAATCTGGGACAAAATCCACTGAAATCAGTGGATTCACTGAAAATTCTCAGCCCTGCTAGTAGTAGTGGAAGCTGGGACAATCTTCATCTTTTGAGGCACATGCAGTCTAGTGACCCCCTTGTTGCTTGTCCCACACCCAGGTATCTGTTTAAAAGCTATGGCATACACCGGCTGGGCCTCTTACATGCAACCTGATACATCCATCCCTACCCTCTGCTTGCCGCAAGGTGACTTTAAATGGAAGCTGACATAGAGGACTGTCCTCGCGGTGGTCTGTGTCAATAAGGCTGCGTAGCTGGCGAGGCAGACTCGCTGTCTGGTCTATAATGTGAACATACGAAGCTAATTGTTGATACTGCAGCAGGTTTCCGTGACTTTTTGGTCATGATGACCTTCACTTATTCCATATTAGTAAAAGATTTTTTTTGGGCGTATTTTTAGCTGTGATTGTGAACTGAACATTGATGTTCCTTGCAACAAGAGCTTTTGTTCAAATACCAACATGCTCGGTCTGACGTCAATGGGTGTCGCATTGCGTGGTGTGTCGTAGCTGCACATGACTTGCAAGGCAATACACAGACCACTGATCAAGGACTTTATCAACATAGTATGGAAAGGAAAGAGTTCAACTTTCAACAAGTACAAGCTTTGATGAAGGGCAAATGATTTAGTGCTTCTGTCACAGACATGTATGTTTGAGATGCGACGCCCCCATGAGTGACAACCGGATGACATTGGCAACTACATTCTTCTTGAGTGGAATCCTGGGACTCATGTCGCCAAGTAATGGGATAAAGCTACAAGGCCTGAATAACTAGATGGCACTACTGGTCAAGAATAATTAGCTTACATTTCCTGACCGACCAGACATGGCAGGAGCTTTCATGTGATCCATCTCAAAAAGTGGTGCCCTTTAGAAATTCAACTCCTCTGATCTTATGCCTTAAGATTCGTTAGTTTCTGGTGAGTGGAGCACCATATGATGATAAAACAAGTCAGTCTTTATCTGAATACTCAATTTTGTCACACAACATTCTTCCTGCTATACAACTGCCCTTTTCTTCAAGTTTAATCACTGCTGTCAAAAGACCTTTACATGCACAACTGCCTTTGTCTGTAAAACCTCAGCGAAAATGTAAAGCTGATGTGCAAGGAAAAAATTTTTTCCAATGTTCAGATTTATGGTGGCTTATAACCCCACATAGGATCAGTAGAAAATTGTGACATTGGTGTTTGCCAACCTTTTTAACTACAATGCTGGTACCAATAAAACACTGTTGCCCCACAATGAGGGACTAGGCTACTTCCTTTAGCACTCTCTGAACAACATTTTAACCCACCACGACTTAATGCCAATGTACCAGCATGCAATTCAAAATTACTAGCAAGTCTGATAAAAATATCATCTGATTCTTCTTTCCTTTTATTTTTAATTGAGAATTTTATACAGTCATTCACTTGCTTGCTTCGATGCCCTCAGGATGCATTATGCCCAGTACGCCCCAAGATATGGCGACTCGGTCTCCCGAGGGTTACATGTTACATGAACACACCTGTCAACATTCAGCAACTTCCACCAGGGAGAACATGTAGTGGGGCAACACACAGTAAAGAACGACAATGATTTATCACGTTCTAAGTATTTTGGTTGATCATAACAGTAATCAATTATTTGTTACGTCTTTCAAATTGTACGGCATTTTAATCAGACTGTTTTCATTTTAATTTAACCCTTTCAGTGCTACATTTTGGACTGGGTCAACAGCTTTTTACAATGCACTTTGGGTGCAATGTACCCAAAGCAGGCTGAGGAAAGCTGTTGACCTGAACTATTACATTCCATGTAACTACAGGCATGCTGGTACTTGAGTGAAAGTTTTTTTTCCACGGAACATGAATCTTGCACCTGTATCATAATTCAGAGCAACTCCCTGTATGTAGTTCGGCTTTAGTCTCAGTTGACACTTAAAGATTTAAAGTGACATATTGCATTTAAGAATTTGTATAACACACTAATATATTAGGTAGGTACTGTTCACAGATTCATACTGGCACATTTATTTATTTTTTTTTTATGGGTATTTCCCCATAGTAACATCTATTCCCATCATTGACACCACATGTTGTGCCTTGTCTCTGAGCTAACACCTTTTATGCAGCTCCAAGGAAGCCTGTTCAAAGAGTACATGTATCTAGACACCACATATCAAGTTCCTCTATATTCTGATTTGGTATTGCCTTAATAATATGTAAATTTCATATGATAAAGTTCCAAATTTTGACAATTCAAATTTTTATCATGAACCAAACCAGTTTCAGATTGTAAGTTTCGTTTACAAGATCAGAAGTGAGCAAGCCAACTTGCCACTACCTGTGCTGTATCTGGCTTCATTTTGGCACTTTCCACCATACATTTGCAGTGATGCCTCTCAAATAGCACACATCAATCCAACACTGTGCTTTATACAAGAGTTTTAAGGCCTGTAGTGGAGTGCCTGAAACATAGCAATTTAATAACCCATGTGGTGACTGATTGCAGGTATCTATTTTGTTTTGTGTTTTGTTTTTTAATATGATGTCTCTCTTGTCATTTCCTTCAGCATCACAAATTTATAAAACATCTTAGGTGCTGTCCACATCAATTTCTGGGCTCCGCCTCAACGTTTTCTATTTCTTAATCCAGACCATGGAGTTATTAGTGTGTAATTTTTCTCTTCCCTTCTGTGTCAATTCAAGTCTTAATTGTTCCTTTTCTGACAAATACAGGTAAAAATATAAACAAAAAAAAAAAAAAACCAATGCATGTTTAGTAAAAATTTTACAGTTCCATCTTGATTCATAATCATAGCAATGAATTCTACGCATTTTGACACCTAAGACTATAGTTCTACTTAATACCACCAGTGATGCCACCATGACACCATTTGTCCAGGATTTTTGCCTGTATAATGTTCCTGCAATGGCATATAGATACATGCACACCATTGTATAATAATGAACATCAGGAAAAAAAACCCCACTGACATGCTTTTCCTCTGTGACATTAAGAAGAGGGTGGGAAAGGGGTTTCCCGTACTGGCGCTTTTTATTTACTGGCGTACTGGAAGCCCTCTAATTTTACGTACTTCGTACTATTCAGAATTTTGAAAGATTTTTATTTTCCGTACTGCGTACTCTTGAAAAATAATTACCTGTACCAGCGTACTGAAACCCCCCTTACCCCCCTTCTAAGAATGTAGGTCAAGGTCATCCAATATTAAAATTCCACATGATACACATTTGTTGTACATTTGGTATCATCAGATCATTCTTACTCAAAATACTGAATTTCCATATGTTTTCAACATATCTCAGTCCATATCTTCTATAGTGCTGTATGTGGCACCTCCAAATTTCAGCATGTTTCATCTTTTTTGCATTATCAACATCCTCACCACGCTTCATGATGATTCATGACACTCTTAAAATAACTGCATTGTCAAAATTTTCACATATTCTCCAATATATATTACATAATACTCTAGATGGCAATACCAATGTTAGCACTTTCTAGTCAGAGTCTGCATATATGCGGATTCAAGCAAATTACCCTTACAGTTGGAGTCCGTGGATATGTGGACCCCTTCCTCATTACCATGGCAACAAGCAAGTTTCCTTTTTATAAGGGCTTGGAGATCACAAATGTTTTTTGAGACAATAATAAGCTACAAACAGGCAATAGTATGTTTCAAGAATGTAGCATCAGACATTTGATATAGTTTACTGCACTTTAGTTGGGAAAATCTTATAATCATTACATAATTTTAAGGAATTTTTATGAAACATCATTTTGCATGTTAACCCATTCTCATGCTGAAATTTACTATTTCACATCAGTATAAAATAAAAGGTATCAATATTCATTTTTGACATAGTCATTTTGGCATATGATACTTATAACTTTCTGTATCATAGAGAAAAATAAATATGGCTTCAATACTTAGTATTTTACAGGAAAATAATAAAAATCACCAGACACAGGCTGCAAACCTATCGAAAAAGCCTGGACTTGAAAGTGTTAAACTTGACCCAGATTTGCACACATTTGTTAAGTCCTGAACATTACATGGATCTAACAATCGAAGACTGTGGACTGTATCACATTCACAAGCAAAAGTTTATGAGTGGATGGACAGAGTACTGGGGTATGGATAAAGTCTGTCCACGACAGACATAACTGATTATTTATGAGCTCTATGACCCGTGGTCAGTAGAGCTAAAACTGCCCTGCCTCACCACTGCTGTTATAGTTAACCTGAGAAACTTGCAATATGACTTGCATTGCATTATTTGAGTGGGTTACTTTTTCCAACATCAAATTATTCTGGCTCTTTATATTTGTCTCTATAGCTACTGCATCCATATATTACACCCACTGGACGGATCTGAAAAACGTATAACTTTGGCAGATTTGGAATTCATGGAAAACCTGATTAGACTGTTGGAAGAACCAGTGAAAAAAGTGCAATTTAGGCCCCTGAGGTGGCAGCACTTGACGGTGTTCATTTGCATAAATTTGGATATTTGCTTAACAAAAGCTTCCGGGGGATTTGTTGTTATGCAAATTAGTAAAATTATGCAAATTATCACCCTCAAGTACTGCCCTCTGGGATCCTGAAAGGGTCTATTAGGATGTTCCCACAAATACCAGGAGACTTGTCAAATATGTGTCATCTAACTGGGATGACATACGTTTGACATGTCTCTATTATTGACTAACACTTCTAAAAAGTTAAAGTAAAAGGTGGAACCCACACATTCATGTGGATGGAAAAACAATTTTTTTATATACAGGAACATACAATGTGTAAGCATTTGAAGCCTACAGTCCACACCTGGTATTGTCTGAATCCAAATATAAATTTAAGCCATGATTATCACTTGCCTTACTGTTACACAACATTCATTATGATCAAGTAACACAACTGAAGAAAAACAAAACAATTTTCGTCTTTATTAGATCTAAAAAAATTCTTTTATTACATTCATTGGTCCTTTCACATAAATTTTATTGGTAAAAGTAAGCAATCATAAACCTACCATACATATTCAAGTCCACGATACAGATTTTACACTGTATTTTTGTGTGGGAAATCCCACGCAAAAGTATCTAAAGATGTGAAAATGCTCACTGTTCCAACTAAAATAAACAAGAGCCTAGCCTGCAATGAAAAATCCAATTCTAACATCCTCAAATTATGAGTAATTTTCCTCTTTCTATTTCAATTGCAGTATCATGCCACACCTTATTATATTTCATATCCTCATGCTGGTAAGTGCTTAGAGACCTAGCCGAAGGTCTGCCCCACTCCTGTATGCAAAGCACTGGCAGACTGCACCTAACTGCTTGCTAACTTGGCACTTGTCAACCCGGTACAAAATATCCGGGTTCACTGATTGACCAACTGCATGATACATGTAACGGACTATGATAGACATGTTTATAAATCTACTGTTAATAGACACAACACAGTGAGGCGTTATTTTCATATTTACTGGCAAAGAGGAACATCTGTATTTTAGTTTAAGGAGCACTGAAAGTCTTGTTGACTGTATGTTTACTGTTAGTTTTTTAATTTGTTTTTTTCTTTTTTAAAGGTCAGACTTGTTAGTTAACTAACAAAAAGCTTGACTTGTTAGATGGCAATGTCAACAGTTCTAAAGTGAAATTGAGACTATACTGAAAATAGCCCTAGTTTTCATCGGATAAACCTGTATCCACGTACATCTTATACATCCACTTCTCTGGTTTGTCTGGGGCGGGGAAATACCATGAACCCCTACCCCTTCTTGTGTGGAGCACCCCTTGTACCAAAGCAAGAACCACAATGCACTTGCTGCTTTCACTTCCTCATAATATGCACCTATTTACCCCAGTAAAGCTTTCAGGATATTGAAAACAATGCACATACTCACACACACAAAAAGGGAGATAAACAAAAAACAAAAAAAAGCAAAAGTGCTTTTTGACATCAAGCAGTGCGGAAGGTCATATAGGTTGACGTTTATCTGTAAGAGTTTCCTGAGCCCAGGTAATGATTGTCACAGCCTACTCAGGATAGAGCCTACTGTTCATCCTTCCTCTGTTGCCTATGGACAAAAAGACTCTTGCCATGTGGAAGCACGCATGTATATCTTAACACTCTTCTAAAACTGTCTTTTTTATGCTCTTTCTTTTGCATTCGATTTTCTAATTTTTGTTTTGATATCTGGAGAAATCATCGATACTTGAGGCTAAAGAATCAATGTCTTTGCTCAGTGTTTTTGGCTTTTTTTTTTTTGTTAAGCACATGAAAAGAGGCAAGAGGACTCTTGCAGGTATAGGGACAAAGATGTCAAAAAAATCAAAATGACAAGGTCTAGTCAAAAGTATGACTGTAACCATGGTAATCAAGAGTGAACAGCAGAACCCACAGCAAACCCTGCTGGTTCTGAAAACTGTGGTTAAAGCAGCAACTAAGAGTGAACTTGGCTTTACACCACTGATACATGATATAGCATTGACTCGCTGGCACACATCAAGCTCTGCTACACTTGACCACATGGTGGAACTGGGCCTGCTTCTTCGATGAAATCATGACCATAACAAGTATTGAGTGTCCTTACATTGAGCAAAAACCATCACAGTCATTCATATCAGAGTATTCATAAACTCCAAACCAGCCATAAAGACAAAAAAAAAGACAAAAAAAAAAAAAGAATGAGCACTCATACACTCCTGATAAGCACTCATACACTCTAAAGAAGCCATAGAGATACTGTATATTCATTCCAATAGTACCACACTGTGCTAATGCAAAGATTTCCAGGAGCAGACATGGTTTTCATGGAGTTTTGTGATAACGATATGTCTTAATTTACAATACCACAAGCAATTACACTTATTATAGAATCCATGTAGGATAAAATCACATTAATGGACCCTCTTCTGCATCATAAGAAGTTAATGTTTAAAAATATTGAAAAATACTGAATTTTCAATAAATCCCCCAAGATTAAAAAGTAGGGCATGTGCTAGAACTGGATCTGTATACTCCCCACCCCCACCCCAGCATACACGTATGGGTCCTGTGACCTTGAAAATGAGGTCAAAGTCACCAACATGTAATCTGGTGAAAAAACAGTGTCACGGTATGATTGAGGTAAATTGGCCTGCCAATCAAAAGCTTATTAGATTGCAAGGATTCTGCTATGGACAGACAGTCAGATAAGCTAAATAAAGTGCACACCCCCCCCCCCAAAAAAAAAAAAAAAAACAAAAACAAAAAAACTTCACTTGCGGGGGGGGGGGGGGGTTACTACAAAGATACTGTGTCCATGCGCCCCCCAGAGACCACCAATATATGTACATGTACTGACATATTCTGATGAAGCTACCCAGATACTGACTACACGATTAAAGGTTACTCCAAACACTCAGAAAAGTCATCAATATAAAGCAAGCTTGTGTTCTCAAACACTCTTCAGAAACGATGAAGAAAAGCTACACATGTGTATCCATACACACCTTAGAAGCCATAACAAACATAACTGTGTAGAAATGCAAACCAAAGAACCATAGCAAAGAAGAAAATCACACACACACACACAGGTATACTCTTAAGAGCAAATTTCCTTGAGAGGTTCCCGGTGTGTGTCAGTAATCCCTATGGTCACCCTACGAGGATGTGTGTAACCTCCTCCTTAAGCTTGAAGCACAGACCTACATCTATACCCTAAAGAGGCAAGTTCTTTGAGATGACACTCGAATCATGTCAATGATCTCCCCCTCATTGTCTGGCTTTGGCGAGTAATGCACGGCTGGCAAGAGCAAACATGTGACTGCCTCGTGCACAGTTGCCTTCTGATGTGTGTTGACTGTCCATTCTCTGAAGGTCCATTTCCTGTCTGCACATAGCCTTGCATGCAGGCCAACAGATGGCGCCTCAGTATATAAATGTGTGTCAATACACACAAACACACATGCACGCACACACGCACGCACACACACAAGAAATACACGTTTGTATATATGGTTCTCAGGATGAATTATGACATTTTACCCGATGGGGCTCTGCAGTCATTTGGAGCAATTAAACACTACTTCCCATGGACGATCCTCCTAAATTAGAAATATCTCGTAAATTATGTCTGCACAGACATCTTCCTCATAAGAGTCACACGTGAGTGCATGTACACACGCACGCACAACACACACACACACACACACACACACACACACACACACACACGTTCCAATGAAGGTAAAGAGATACCAAGTACAGGATATGGATGAGAATGGTTTTTTGCAGAATACTCTGAAATGAGACAGAAAACACTGACAATCTGCATATCAGCTGACAACTCCCATCCCTGCACAAAAGTGCACACAAATTGAAGACAAGTATGTGTATACACAATCATAAAACAACGAGTACATGTATATATGTACTCAGATAGACTTCCTACACATTTCAAGAATCCATAAATATCACTTAAACACCTGACAAGACACAGTAACTCCTAAGAAGACATAGATAAACAGTAAGTACGCCTATACTGTCTCACAGCAAAAAAAGTCAGGAAGGTGAGAAGCATGGGCATATGTATTTCAATGAAAATGTCAAAGAAACAATATACACTCCGGCATTGATCAATATATACCCACGGTGATACTGGAAAAATTGCTATGGATGTGTACAATCCATGGAACCATGGTGATCTATACATGGCTTCACAGTCAGTTTTCCTGCATTCATAAGGTTAATAGCAATAAGCTACATTTTGTTTACCCTTCATAAATGTGTCCTCGGTTATTTCTGCAACACGATGCAGACAACATGACAGTTATGCACCCTTTCATCTCCCATCGTTAAGTACAGCGTTACAAGGTTTGGCTGAAATTGGCACACTTATTTGGCCAACAGTCACAGCATGAGTCAGCAGCTTTTTTTTTTTTTTTTTGGTCATAGGGTTTTTATTGCCATTTTACACCACCGTAAGTGTATAAACTGTATCTACCTTCACCTTACATACATCTGTATAATGCCAACACAGTCAAAATATATATACAGTGATTGCGCCCTGTCTATTGATCGCCGCTCGTGCGGAAGCCATGAAAAGCAAGTACGTGCTTGCAATGGGAAACAGGAACTGTTTCCAGAAGCCACATGGTAATGAGCATACGGCAAGATACCAATACAGAGACATTCCCAGATTTACAAAGGTACAAGTCCCACATGTATATTGCACACGGGTATAACATGACAAGATCACAGCGGGCTGCCACAGTGTTAAACACAACACCTCTCTGAGACACTTCACTGCCTTATAAGTAGAAACATGTCGACCACATTGCTCTTACATTCATTATCTGTGACATTCTTTAAATGTTATGTGCATACAGGCTGTAAAAAACATAACCACCGGGTGAGGAAAAATCAGTAGGGAACCCGGACAGACCGATTACTAGCATTTTGCTACATTTAACCCAGGGTTGTTCAGTGCAAAAAAGGATGGTGGGTTCTCAGTAGCAGGCAATCTCTTTTAACCCACGTAACCAAGCCTAAAACAAAGAGGGCCTCTGATTAAAACCATGTGCCCAAAAGATACTTGGCTTGATAGCTTTTCTGTCTGTTCCATCTGAATTCCACTTGACCCCATGAAAGCTGTTATGAAGTCACTGCCCTCACAGAGGAGTGGTCTTAATTTGGAGGATTAGGTGTACACTAATGTGGCATGTCAGACTCAATATTTTAACTTCAGTAGGCCAGTTAAGCATACAAGGTTCATACTGCAGTCCTACTGCACTATGTATACCCCAGACAAGTCACTCAAACTATATATGCTCCACTGAACTACATGTATGCCCCCCCCCCCCCGCCATGTCAGCCAATGCTAATCACTGCAGTACACTAGTGCCACCTATACTCTCTAACCCCTACATCAACACCTATATGTATACTCTCTAATCCCTGCATGGTCACCTATATGCTCTGATCCCTAAGATTGAATTCTTGTTCGCCCAGTCAACAGTTTGGAGTAATACGGCAGTCCAAAACATATTGTTATTAGTGATTGGAGCAATTTATTTTGACTTATTAATTACCATGGATGTCAGAATGAAATTATCCCGATTAAAACAATTTCCTGTTATTGCAACATCAGCCTAATATATTTACGTGAAACAATTATCCAATTTATGTGACAGAAATGGAAATTCAACCAATAAATGTTATTAAAATTTAATGTTGAATGTAATTTCTCTGAACCATAGCAGTTATTTCCCTAACCACTAACCACTCAGGTAAACTGATGCCCTCTGCAACATGTCATTTTTCTGCACACATTGCCTATATGACATCTTTACAAAATGGCAAGAAATGAGATTGCCTCCTATCTGGAGACCGATTCTGGCCTGCATCATCATTGTGCAATATATGAATATTATTCAAGAGGATTCCGTTGTTTCTGGGAAGCAAGTCATAAATATAAGCCTGCGGGACCAATTGGAGTCCTCTAGGTCTTCCTAAAAATATTTGCCGGAACTCACGAAGTTAAGAATTGCTTATTTCCTGGAATCCCGAGTTATAATGTGGAGTTCATTGGACACTTTGTTCCTTCAGGCCACACTGGGGTTGGTGGGTGGTTGGTCTCTTGTGGAAGTGCAAATTGGTGCTGATGGCACATGCTGGGGGGCTACCAAATTTGGTAAAAAAACAACCTATCCTTGCGTACCGAACATCCAGCCGAAAACCTTGATCATGTTTTGCAGGTGGCCAAACACAAAAGTGGAAATAGTATGTGAACAAGTCCTCACAAACAGGATATGGAGAAGGATCCAGCCAATGCATGTATTAACTCATAGGCTAAGAGGAAATTTTTTTACTAGCCACGGGGCTATCCAGAATGACATCAATATATATATAAGCAGGAGGTGTGCCCCTGGATTGCCCGCCACGGTGAGAAGATATACATCCTGTCAAGAAACCTGCAAGCAGGCAACAGGGACTCCATAGATCAGCTGGTAGCTGTTATAGCATTGTAGACTGTGAAATGTACAAAGTCATTTAACATAATACCTAACCCTATTGCTCTCACAATGACCCCATTGTTTGGGAAAACCATTCCAAATGACAAGCCGATATTTTATTGAATATTTTCCTAGATGGCAAACTTGCAGGAGCTCCATGTGACATATAATGAGCATCGGTAAATCAAAGTGTCCCTACACTACTTGGCCATTAACAGGGCCCGGGGTGGCAAATACAGTCGAGGTTTGGGTCATTGGATCTGGTGTTTCTACTTTCAAACTGCTCCATTCTGATTCCCTGATCTCCAGGCACGCTAAATCTCAAAATTTCATTATTTACAAATTCCCAGCCAATATTCTGCATTTTGGGGGAGTTTGGCATTAACAATGTGCAAGTGTAATATATATATATATATATATATATATATATATATATATATATATATATATATATATATATATATATATATATACACATATAAAGTGGGCTTGAGCTGCCCTGGATGAAGTGATGGATGGAGACGACAGAAGGCCTTCCACAAACCGTCATGTCCTCTAAACATAATCTTGCTTGGACCAGCTTAATGCCTGACAGGTGCCCTGTTACCAATGCATCTTGTCCATGCCATGGGACATTAACACAACACCCATGCACCAACAGCACCTCTTCCCTCCCCAAATGCATCTTTCAGACTCCTACATGGAGATGAATTAAGGTTTTTGTCAAAGTGAGGGATGATGGGACTCCTAATGTTTTATCACCTCACAACCACAGCTTTTGTAGTTTTCCTGCTCATGTTGAAACATTTTGCAATGTCAAAGGTCAAGGATCAAGCACATAAATTGATGAGTGCAGACTTGTCAGACTTATCAAGACAAACCAGTCCTCAGTCATCCTTCATGTTGACAGCTGTTCACTTTACCTGTTTTCTTCATCATTCCGCTTTTACAAAACACTTTCTTTTAAAGCATCAAGGAAAGGCTACCAAGGCAATGCTCCTAAATCTGCAAGTTTTCTTTTTAAGGCAGATAACTTTCCACTCATAACTTCTCCTAAAAATGCCAGGAAAATTCTGGGGATTTCAGCAGATTACCCAGTTCTCTCTCTCTCTCTCTCTCTCTCTCTCTCTCTCTCTCTCTCTCTCTCTCTCTCTCTCTCTCTCTCTACTCTCTCTCTCTCATCTCTCTCTCTCTCTCTCTCTCTCTCTCTCTCTCTCTCTCTCTCTCTCTCTCTCTCTCTCTCTCCTCTCTCTCTTCTCCTCTCTCTCTCTCTCTCCTCTCTCTCACACACACACACACACATACACACACACACACACACACACACACACACACACACACAATTTTTTCCTCATAACTTCTCCTAAAAACACCAGGAAAATTCTGGGGATTTCAACAGATTACACAGTTATCTCCAAGCTGGATAAATCTTATATGTGTGTGTGTGTGTGTGGTGTGTGTGTGTGTGTGTGTGTGTGTGTGTGTGTGTGTGTATATATATATATTATATATATATATATATATATATATATATATATACACACACACATATATAAATATATACATACATACATATACATACATACATACATACATACATACACACACGTGTGTGTGTATGTATGTATGTATGTATGTATGTATGTATGTATGTATATAGGTAGGTAGGTATGTATGTATATAGCAGAAACAGCTCTAAGTAGACCTGGCTTGGTCACAGAGTATACATAAGTTGCAAGTGGCCTGTAAAAACTACAGTTGTCTGCCCTCTTGCTTCTGTAGTCAATACACAGTATTAATCCAGCTGAGACCAAAGCTGCAAAGACTTCCTAGGGGAGCCCAGTGGCATGCCATCCTTTTAAATTTGCTTAAAGAAAGCATCAGAATATGCATTTTCTGGTCACCTATAAGTGACTTTGATGCATATTCTGCTGATGACAACATGGCAAGGCAGTATGACCATAAACAAGAGGCCCATGGGCCTTATGCTCTGTTGGCACCATGGTGATATTACACCTATATCTTTATTTCAAAGTTGCGAGTCCAGAAATGGCTTCTGAACATATGAAGCTTATGTACATTTAGTGTATAAAATGTCTCCCAGATGGCACTCCGCTCCGCATGTAATCATAGCTCATTTGTGCAATTCCTGTGATGGATATTGTTGCATGTGCCAAGGCAACATTGACCTCCCCCACAATCCCACCAAATTCCATAAAGATTCGCCAAAAATTAAAGCTGCTAGAGTGATGACTAGATTTTCACATTTTGACCCCTATATTGCATAATATCGTAGGTGGTGGCACCAATATTAAAAGGGATCTGGATTTTCATACGTCCTGAAAGTTATATCGGGCTGACTTAAAAACTATGGGTGGTATCGCGGTCACAAGATTTTCACATTTTGACCTGTGTATTACATAATACTATAGGTGGCACCACCGACATTGATGTTGACGAAGATTTTCATACACTTTATAACTTCAAAATGTTATATGGACCTAACTCAAAAATTGTGTGGGTCAGAGCACACAAGATGACCCCTATGTTTAAACTGACCATTTGACCTTGACCTTATATCCCACATCCAGTTTTCTATTTTTGGCCTGTTTGTTCAAATCTGGTAATAAGTTTTCGAGTTATTGAAGAAAAATAATAAATTTGGACAAGCTCCAAAATCCAAAATAACTGAATCACAATGACCCAAAAAGTAGGTCACCAAGTACAGTTTTATGTGCAATATAACCAAGTGCAATCTTGATCTTAAGGCTCAATTCTCTTTGCCATTGATGTCCAGGCTACACTTGTCTATATGCTATAATTTCTGTCAAATTACAGGTGGTGCCACTAGTATTATTAGTAACTTAGACTTTGACCTCCCCCACATCCCAACAAATTTGGTGAAGATCCACCAAAAATTAAAGATGCTAAAGTGTTCCCAAGACTTTCACATTTTGATCCTTATATCATACAAGTGCCTCCGGCTGTGTCCAGGTAACAAATTAAACTGATGTCAAAGGAGGTAATGTGTAAAAGGGGAAAGAACATGTACATTTGCAACATGTTCAACAAATGTCCAAGTTACCCAAGGCCTAACAAAAATAAATGTGTGGCTCTGGTAACCTGACAGACCAGACAAAAAAAAAACAACCCTAAATTTAATGGAACAAAAAAAAAAGTACCTTAAAGCCGCCCTGCCCTTTAATAATAATTACTGGTCAACCCAGGCCAGTGCTACTAACTCAGTCAGAGAACCAAGTGGCCCCCAAAAGTCCGTAATTTTTTTCAGTGGCCCAAATGTGACCTACACGGCCCAAAAGGCCGAAGGAATGCTAGGGGAGGTATGGGGGCATTACCACCCTGCCCCCCCCCCCCCCCCCGGAAAAAAAAAATTGAATTTGAGCATGCAAAATGGTTAATCTGGGGAGTTTCGAGTATCTTGCCTTCACATGGTTGACGAAATCACAACATTTTAGTCGTTATAGTACTGAGTTGGCTATTTTCCCTCAGATTGTACAAAAATCTGATAAAAATTATCAAAAATTAGTAAAAAATGAATTTAAAAAAAAACTATAGCCACGTTGTCAATTAAGATGAGACAAATTTTGCATTCATACATGTAAGCCTTTAGCGAATTTTTGCACACATACTATGGGGAAAATTAACAGATAAATTATCCCACAATTAAGATAATCACTAAGGCTTGAATGTACTTAACTTGTATCACTGAATGGTGGTTGATAATATTTATGCAAACATATGTCAGGATGGTGCAATATAATTGCTGAAAGCACACCAAACTATGATGCATGAAATGAGAGTACCAAATGCCTAGGGAATCTTGCCTTGGCTTATTTCCATGGTGGACCACAACATGAAAATAGCAGAAATGAAAGTATGAAATCGGGAAAAATATTACGTTGCTTTGCACAGGTTTGTAGCTGAAATGCTTTAATTATTTATGAATTAAGATTGATCTAAGTTTCAATAAAATAATATATAAATAAATATAAGCACCACAGGCTTAACTTCTGTAACTCCAGGGACCTGTTATATATATATATATATATATATAAATTGCAGGTACCTGATAACACTAAGATACTGAAACTATAAAGTGGTCCCTTTCCAGTACTCCCATCTCATGCATCAAGAATGATTTCACCTTATTTTTGAAAATGCTACACTCACTCTCTCTATGATATACCCTGGCAGGTTCTGGATGGGAATAGGTATAATCATGGTACAGTAGTACCTGCAATTACTGACCTTAGTCCCCACCTGGTCAAAATGACCAGATTTCCTTGGCACTGGCGCTTTTGCCATGTTAAATGACCTGACGCGCAAGACCACGGTGCTGTCCAATTGCAGCAGCAAATTTACATCCCCTGGATCATTTTCTCAATAAACTTCTACATGAGAAACACTTATTTTGGCTAAATTCTGTAGCATTTTTCATGAATTGTGATACAAAATTTTGCTACAATGCTCCAGTTGGACCACAGGGGCAACCAGCAGAATGGTTGTCATCATATTCTGTCTGGTCAACACAAACCCATTTATACTGACCGGCAAAGTCACTGTCCAATGAAAATACTGATTAGGAAAACAGCATCGGGGCACCGATTTTGTTTGTTCCCTTCTAACCTTAATCAGTATTTTCGGTGGACAGTGACTTTGCCGTTCGGTATGAATGGGTTCGTATTGACCACAATATGATGACAACCATTCTGCTGGTTGCTCCTGTGAGTTGGAAAACCTTGGACCTGCTGCAACACGCGACTAACCAGCAAAATCACCCCAGAAACAACCACCTGTAAAAAAAAAAACGGTTGTTCAAATCAACCGTAACCAAGTTGTAAGACAAAGTTAAGAGAAAAGCTGGCCAACGTGTGCTGTTATTTTGCAATAAAATCACCTCAAATACAGCCTTTTATTTCAAATTGTCTGGATGGTCAACTTGGGCCGGGAAAAAAGCATAGCGCCATGGTGGGTGTGGTATCGGTATCTAGTATCGCTAGGTTTCAGGTGTCAGTTCTCCGAGTTACAAGAGCAAACAGTAGTCAACGTATTTTTAAAGATGACTTACAATCTTAACTTTACTCTGCCCGCTCAGTTGTGTCTCAACCAGTTATCGTCGTTAGTTACAAATCCAAATGCAACACGAAGGCATGTGCATAATGCACGCACATTGAGCGCCTATTTAAACATGGTGCAATGTATTGTGGGAAAGGAAAATCACAGTTAATTGTGGCCATTTGTTTTCAGCACGGTTCCAGTTGTCCGTTCTCCAAGTTACCAGGGCAAACAGTCGCTAAAGTACTTTTAAAATATGAGCTTACTATCTTAACTTCAATCTGCCCGCTCGGTTGTGTCTGAAGCAGCTATCATCATTAGTTACAAATCCAAAAATAAGAAACGGCACGCTAGAGCGCCATTTTGAACATTGTGCAATTAATGCATTGATTGCAGGATAGTCTCACAAAAATACACTTGATTTGGATATCAAAGTGAATCACAGCCACAGCATATATCATATCACTATTGATGCTCTGAAATAATTGCAAAATATATATTTTTGGTTCCATATATTTTAACCCTCTTCCCAACACAACTTGGCAAGATCTTCTCAATGCTCATTCACAAACCATTGACATTGGGTGTGGAACTCACTATTTTCACAATGGCAGCCACGTCGATTGGATATTTTGAGGAGGTAGTGTCCAAAATATATGTGTGATTAGTGTTAAGGGAAGGTTAATTTGCCGAATGAATGTAATGTACAATATATAGTGGGACTTTTCAAGAGTGAGCATTACCTGAAAATGTAAATACGACAAACAGTGACCAGTTGTAGGCCCCAGAAATAGTATCTTGTATCAGACGTAGAAGTCGCACTGAGGCAATGAAATAAGGGTCAGCAATAGGCTGAGTGCCAAGCGCCCCACTGCGTCAGAGACGAAGCTCAATGGAGAAGGTTGCCCCGATAGTGGATACAGGTCCGAAAGTACTGGCAAGTTTTTATACAAGTGGTAATAATATTGGAGGTGGTGCCACCAATATCTAAAGGGACGTAGATTTTCATACACCGTATAAGTCCTGAAAGTTACATTGGGCTACCATCAAAACTTTTAAAGGTATTATGCTCATGACCCAAAGGTTTACCGACGGACGGACAGACAGATGGACAGAATGGCAGACATCTCTAGTATGTTACACTAATGTACCAACAACAATCGTGAAGTGAGTGTTTAAGGTAATTGACTATAGTCACCTCTACACTCAGAAGCCCTAAGGGTCAAGCAATCTCTGTGGTGGATTCTGAGCATCTGAGGACACTAAATTCTTATTTATTTCATTGGGTGGAGATGTGTAATTTATGGAAATTTTGCACCATATTATTATTTTTCATAACTTGCATAGTATACCCAGGCTTAAGGCACCAAAGCCAAACTTTTATGCTCAAGTACATTCTATCCCTTTACTAGAGGCTTTTGCTGTACTTTCAAATTGCAATTACTATTGTACAAAAGCTGTAAATTTTGTTCTTTTTCTCACAGAAAGTCACTAAAGCAGTTACACTGATGATTTTCTTTGAACAGACAGTAGCAAGAGTTAAACCTAATATTTGGGTGGGGGGGGGGGGAGGGTGTTTACTAATACTGTTAATCAGTAGTAGTTGTGATTTTACAGTTGATTTTCACTTGTTACCACTTACACGTTTTGTTGAAACTTGTTACTTTACCAAGCAGCAAGTTGAGTTTTAGGCATTGCATTCAATTTTGTCACAAAATTGAAAGCATAGTGTAGAATTCAACTCAGAAAGTAGCCTTGAATTGGGCAACAATGAACCAGGTGACACTGGTGATACCCCCCCCCCCCCCCCCCCAAGTGGATAATACAGATTATCCTGGAACTGTTTGTCTGGCCTCTAGGGGACCTTTAGCCAAAGGCAAACAAGAGATTATCAACTTACTGATCCAGGGCTTGATGTTAAATTTTTTAGTGCTTGTCCTAGGACAAGTGGGAGAAGAAAATTACTTGCCCCTCAGATAAAGTTACTTGTCCCAGGGCAAGTAGAAAAAAATACTGTCCCCCTGATAAAGTTACTTGTCTGGCTAGGAATTAAAGAATATTTTTATGCCACTTTGTAATGGTGTAAAAGTCATGTACACACATACACCTATCACTTTTTTAAACATTACCAAGTTTACTGTAACAATAATCAAATAAATTCACACAGATTATCTGACATGTTACATGAGGTGAGTTTCTGGCTAGTATAATGAATATGTGATATTGGGCAATTATCCTTAAACATTTTAAACATTACTTCATGTGAAAAATGTCATAGCTAAAAATTGACATAATCACAAAATATGCACACACTTTATTGTATAGGTCTATTTTTTTGTGGAAAAAGTAATGAATGTTGAGATTTATTTACTTTTTCTTTCTTTAACTATTTACTTCATCCCGATGAGATTCTCAACCTTAGAAGCTCATGCACGTACTTGAAGTTATTATCTGAAAACCTACAAAGATATTTTCCTTTTATGTCTTTTTAATCCAGGAGTGCAGGTTTACATAAAGCTTAATTATCTGGGTTGTATTTTATTTCAGTGTTTGAACAATTAATTATTTAATGAACTATATGTTTTATTTATTAGCTAAGGTGATATTGTCCATTTATTGCACAAAATATCAGTCTACACTTTTGTAGGCCCCAAAAATGGCTCTTGGATAATATTGTACATCTAAGACTACACATTAAAACCTTTGAATAATACTTCTTTCACTTTTTAATATTCATTACTTTATTTCATATTTATTCATAAAAAGGAATCATTTCCAACAAGTTTAAAAAGTTGCATGATTTTAAAACAGTTACCAAAAGAAAATAAAAATAAAAAATTCAAAGAAAATAGTACTACTATACAGATAGTGCCATCTAGTGACAGACTATTATACTACAGGACCAAGTGGTACAAAACCAAGCACAGGTAATAACTGATGAGCTTAGAAGCAAAACAATTGGATTTTAACCTGAAGCATGTGCTTTCAAGGAAGCACACTGTCAGGATTATCACACAAATAGAGTCTACATTATTCCATGTTCTGCTAAACTTCTAGAACTGATCTTTACTTCTCTAGGTAAAATACACCAATTATCACCCATTTTGCTGGAATTTTCACAAATAAATCGTTTGTAACTTTACTTTGTGTTCGGTTGTTCTATTTAATCTTATCTTGTTATGAATATAAACTATTCTTGGTATTATTCTCCTTCTATGTAGTTTTTTAAGGAGAATTGGTTGTTTGTTTGAAGTTCTGGTTGTGCCAAACAGTTGGTTGCCCACCCGGAAAAAGTGGTTGTCCATCTGGCAACGAGTTTGTTGCCTGACTTGGAGTTTGGTATGCATTGTTGATAATATACTTTATCAAATCAGAACATTCTTCTTTGGTGTAACACTTTCTTTATTCTTTCTTTTGTCAAATACTGCATCAATGTTGGAAACTTGAATGTATTGACATGTCCCTCCTTTGAATGCCTTGTCCAACATTGAAATTAACACTTCCTTCCAGTTTGTTAAGTTGATCTTTGTATACAATGTTGAAAAATCAAAGGTTTGGACAAATTCGGACAGACATGAGCAATATTATAAGCTCTATGACCTTAGGTCAGCAGAGCTAAAAAGTAGTATAAAATCCTGTTTTGGTTAGATTTTGCAAAGACACCCCCACCGGGCCCCACCCCAAAGGAGAGCAAACAAACAAGAGGACTGTCACGGTCATGTGCTCAGCTAACATTACATGCTGAGACTGAAGTGGTCCTGTGAACTTCAGAATGGTATCAAGGTCACCTTTGTTTACGACCATCATCAATGTTGCTGATATGAACAAATTTAGGGATGGGATGTACCTTGGGTAGGTCTTGACCAATTTGGTTTAAATGGTCTCATTCTAATTTTACAATATTATGAATATTGTTTTGTTCATTTTCTTAAGCAAAATCTTAACAGATTTTGTCCAAAACTGGGGAGCCAATTGCTTCAAAATTATATAAGGTTACTTCTGGTAAGACCTCCAGGAGTAAGACCTTACAGATTTTTCCAAATTTTGATAATTTGATGACAATCAGAAAATGACAGCACTATTATGTTGTGACCAAATTTGGTGGAAATAAAATCCATGTATATTCCCAATAATTCTGAAGAGGACCCACTTCCAGTTTGGGAGAAAAAGTCTAGAAAAGTTAAACATAAGTTCTTTAAAAAGCAAAATATAATCACAGTGCCACTTGTGCAACAAAATTAAGGCCTGAAGGTCTTACCAGAAGTAACCTTATGTAATTTTCAAGCCATTGGCTTTCCAGTTTTGGACAAAATCTGTTAAGATTTTGCTTAAGAAAATGAACAAAACAATATTCATAATATTGCAAAAATCACTAGAATGTGACCATTTAAACCAAATTGGTCAAGACCTACCCAAGGACCATCCCACCCCTAAATGCGAAATGAATCTGGTTAACGATTTTGGAGAGAAATTCAAAAATGTAACATAGCACTACAATCCCCATTGACTTGCACTGTCACCAATGGGAATGTACATGTATGCATTAACCGTCAAGTACACAATTTAAAAATCTGTTAAAAATCATCAAAATGGAATATCATCACCTACTGAACACTTTAGTTTGATCCTTCCACAACCTACAGTTTCAGAAGAATCTAAGTGACACTTTTGGAGAAGTTGAAAACAGCTTTAACACAAAAAATCTTTTAAAAAATAGGAAAAAATTGAAGTGCCACCTGGTGAGCAAGTTAAAGTCTAGTGGTCCTCAGAAGTATCTATTCGAAGTAATTGGCTATTCAGTTCCATTGGAGATTTTTTTTTTTAAGATTCCTACCCCACCCCCAAATGACCCAAAAAATTAATATTCCAAAAATCACTGCAGCATGACCATTTGAACAAAACTGGTAGACACATGCTCATGGTGCAGCCCACCAAGTTTGATTTGAATCTGGTTGATGGTTTTGGGGAAGTAAAAAATGTGACTTATCTCATTGTTATCCCATTGACTTGTATTGTAATCAATGGGGATATATGCATTAACCAGTAAGTATCCAAACTGATAAAATTGTTAAAAGTTAGATATGCAGAATATCATCACCTGGTGAACAACTTTGTTTCACCCTTCCACAAGCCACATTTCCACCTTGTTTCAAAAGAATCTAAGTGACAGTTCTGGAGAAGTTAAAAATAGCAAAAACACACAAAAATTTATAAAAAAAAATTGAAAAAAAATGCAGTGGCACCTGGTGAACAGTTGTGGTCTGGGGGTCCCTGGAAGCATCCCTATGCAATTTACAAGCAATTGGCTTGTGGCTTGAGGGTTTCAGAGAGCAAGATTTAAAGGTGCAGCTGCACCACCTTAGAGTGATACATGGCATGATGACCCTGGCCTAGCTGCTGGGACAGCCTGGGGGCACTGACAAAGCAGGAAGTAAAGCTGGAATGGTTCAATTTATTTTACACTTTACATGTAACACTCAAGGAAATAACACAATGGTATGTCATCCAGGTAGAAGAGAAAAACACATCACAGACAGGGAAATAACACAATGGTACATCATCCAGGTAGAAGAGAAAAACACATCACAGACAGGGAAATAACACAATGGTACATCATCCAGGTAGAAAGGAAAAACACATCACAGACAGGGAAATAACACAATGGTACATCATCCAGGTAGAAGAGAAAAACACATCATAGACAGGGAAATAACACAATGGTACATCATCCAGGTAGAAAGGAAAAACACATCACAGACAGGGAAATAACACAATGGTACATCATCCAGGTAGAAGAGAAAAACACATCACAGACAGGGAAATAACACAATGGTACATCATCCAGGTAGAAGAGAAAAACACATCACAGACAGGGAAATAACACAATGGTACATCATCCAGGTAGAAAGGAAAAACAGATCACAGACAGGGAAATAACACAATGGTACATCATCCAGGTAGAAGAGAAAAACATATTACAGACAGGGAAATAACACAATGGTACATCATCCAAATAAAGAAGAGAAAAACACATCACAGACAGGGAAATAACACAACGGTACATCCTCTAGAAAGGAAGACAACCCTGTAGCAGTAATGGAATACAGGGAGGAATAGCAACCTTGTAACAGTAATGGAATACAGGGAGGAAAAGAAACCCTGTAACAGTCAGGGAATCCAGGGGGCAAAGACAATCCTACGACAATTTGGGAATCCAGGGAAGAAAGACTACCCTTTAACAGTCACAGAATCCAGGGAGGAAAGACAACCCTGTAACAGTAATCAGATACAGGGAGGAAAAGACAACCCTGTTACAGTCAGGGAATATAGGGAGGGAGAGACTACCTGTAAGATTCAGGGAATCCACAAAAGAAAGACTATCCCATTACAGTCAGGGAATACAGGGAAGAAAGACTAACCTGTTACAGTCAGGGAATACAGGCGGGAATAGCAACCCTGTAACAGTCAGGGAATCCAAGGAGAAAAGACTACCCTGTAACAGTCAGGTAATCCAGGGAAGAAAGACTACCCTGGAACAGTCTGGGAATCCTGGGAGGAAAAACAACCCCGTAACAGTCAGGGAATCCATGGAAGAAAGACTAACCTGTTACAGTCAGGGAATACAGGGAGGGAAAGCAACCCTGTCACAGTCAGGGTATCCAGGGAGGAAAGACAACTCTAGAACAGCTGGGGGATAAAGGGAGGAAAATAACCCTATAACAGTCAGGGAATCCATCCATCAGGCCACACCACTGTTAAGACCACCAAAGTGGCAGGGATAAAAATGTGTCAAACTCAGTTTGAACCTGCAATGTGGCATACCAGTAATATTAAAGTTACACATTGCAATTAATTCTTCATTTCTTTTTTTTTTTTCAAACAAAAAAAAAATGACTTTCTACATAGGCTCTGCATGTCACATGTAATGATGAGCACTTGGGGGAACTGAAAATTATTTTTGTGTACAGCCTATCTAGGTCAAAGTGTGAGTACCCCACACATTGGTTTCATTTCTCTGTCACTTGTTTTAATGGAAGTCAGATGACATGGAAAAGAGAGCATAAGGGTATGTGGCACATTTGGTCTTATAAGGCAGTCGGAATGGCATATTTATGTGATTGCATATGACATCACTTTCCAGGGGTAAGGTACGATACACACAAGTTAAAGTGCTATAACATTTATAAATTGTATACAGTAATTGACCTGGAAAACTTAGAACATTTAAAAACGAAAACACCTTGCCATCACTGAGAGTTGGGCCGTATTACTCCACCTGCTGTATGTGATGACTTTTGGGCCTACCATGGGAGCTGGTCTCTGAAATAAAGGACCACTGTATGCAGATATATTATTGACTGGACACTCCTCTGGGTCATGTGGGTGTACCAGGTAAACAAAATTCACACGATACACCGCCAGTAACAGAGGGATATCAAAGGCTTTGTCCAGGAACCTGCAGTGTGGCTGTGTGCCTGTCACCTGTGTCTACACGAATTAGTATTTAGCTGCACGGAACGGATTAGGTGGCCTCCTGCATTAAGTGGCATACACAGATCTATCTATAACACTCAAGTAGGGTCACTTACAGATGTGCATGTCAATTGACCACTGGCTGGTCAGTTGTCCATGACAGATTAACTGATCATAATGATCCCTGCTTAAGTACAAATACTACATATCCACCATGATACTCTAGAGGTCTTGTATCCTTCAAACGACTGCTTTCATCTCTACCTGCACATAATCTATGGAGCCCCCATAATACACTTCTCTGCTGTGTTTTTTTTTTTTTAAATTGCCAGTGTAATTTTGTGGTAGAAATGTTGGCATTACATGAGACATACAAAGCTAAATGGGCAATTTTACTGATCAATATCGCAGCACTGATGTAGCACTGTTCACCAATCGAACCTGCAATAATGAAGCCATTTGTAGATGGCCTGATGGTTCTGTTACCATGGCAATGGATTGGTTTTTATTTATTGGTATCCGTAGGCCATAATCTGCACAGTATAGGCAGATTGTTCATGATCGCCATACACCTGAGTCCTCAGCACTCTGCCAAACCCTCCTCTTCTTTCTCTGTTTCATCCAATTACAAGCACTTCCCAGGAACAGGTCACTCCAGTCCCTTTTTCTCATTCCTTATTTTACCACGACCTGCTTCATTCAGTTCTTCATCAAACTTGGCTAATACAATATTATTGTCCACCTGCACATTTTTTTGTCAGCTTACAATGCTCGCAGCCTGAGGCCAGTGTGAAATATGGAATTAAAAATGTAGTTGGTGTTGACAGATGAAGCAAGTACTGGCCGTGTGGAGCTGTATCTAGATATAATGTAAGACAGGCCCCGCGAGCCTCCCACACAGTCTGCCATGTTGTGTGCACTGCTTAGGAACGACATCAATCTCCGTGTGACAATGTCTACTTTGCCCTGCAATTGGGGAAATGAAACTGCACTCTTTGACACAATACATTCACTCCGACAGTTAAATGTTAACAAATGTACACCTTGTAGCGAATACCTTCCTTATTCACTTTGCTTTGTGTCCCACCTACATGTGTCAACACCCCTTCGTCAATATTCTTTAACCCTTGCATGGTTCTGTTTCCAGACGAGTTAAAGTTTTATTTCTACAAGTGACATATTTTGATTTACATTACAGATAAAATCTAATTTTCATTTGCCAGGAATAAATGTGAATTGCATGTTAAAAGTCCTCATAAAAAGAGCTTTCACTTAACTGCCAGCATGTTTTGTCTAACATGAGTGGTTTTTTTTTTCATTGCCACACCAATATGCTTAGGCCGTAAGCAGTTTTGTATTGCCAAAACAATATGCTTAGTGTAAGGTAGGAAGCTTTTGCATAGCCATACAGTAATATGTTTAGTGTAAAGCTGGTGTTTGCTGGTGTTTTTGCATTGCATGCCAATATGGTATATGTTTAGCGTAAAGCTGGTGTTTTTGCATTGCCATGTATAAGGTTGGTGTTTTTTTGTTTTTGTTTTTGCATTGCCATACCAATATGCTTGGGGTAAGATTTTTTTTTTGCATGGCTATACCAATACGCTTAGCGTAAAGCTGGTGTTTAATTGTGTTTTGCATTGCCATACCAATACACATGTATGCATAGTGTAAGTGCAAAGCTGGTGTTTTTTTGCATTGCCATACCGATACACTTAGCGTACGTAAGATGCTGGTTTTTGCATTGTCTTACCATTACGCTTAGCGTAAGATCGGTGGTTTTTGCATTGCCTGGCAGTAACACTCTTGCAGTCCTTTTCAGGTAATGCAAAAACCACCAACAAAGAGCCCTTACGACTGTGGTATGGGACGGGTTAAGATCATCTCAAAAGTCCATCCACCTGTATGTGAGGCCAACTGCCAAACCTGAGCTCACAGTTCAAAGGCAGCCTATGATCCAGTCTGTCTGAAGATGTACACCATGGCTGCTGACCTGCTCATTCTGTACCCCCTTTCTGTGCTTCAGACAAAAGAGTTGGGTACAATCTACTGGGTGCACAAGTCAAAATGACTGTGCCAATGTCATTATTTGATGTACACTTTTCTTTAAATGAAGACTAGCTGGACCCTCTCCCCCCTCACTTCCTCTAGATTTGCTTGATCTAGTGACAATAAGCAGATAATAATAGAGGCAAGCACTGACTGATGAGTCCACTGCTGCACATACATGGCTCCTCTGACCTTGGCACTCAGGTACAGGTCACCACAATGTAACCAAGTCAAGAAATGGTGTCAAAGTACAAATGAAATGAGGTGAATTTGAGTTTCAGATGGCCAGTAAATCTTGAGACTTTGTGTTCACACACAAAAAAAGTGAATGGACTGAACTACAGAGGAAAACCATGGACAGAACCACGGACGGACAGCTGGATGGACAACCATCAAATATATTGGGTCTCCCCTTAAGAATGGACCAATGAAATTGAAAGGGCTGCACATGACTGCATACATATACGCACATGTAGTATATATAGTTCTGAATCTAACCATAATCTATTACTGCATCAGCTGGTGAACACTGATGCAAGTTGACCTTGGCTTGCCCTCATTTTGCCCTGTTCCCTGGCCCACATAAAGTCTGCAGCAAGATGTGTTATCCTATAAGGCAAGGAAGGCCAGAATGCACCACTGACCTTGTAGACAATGTGCCATACAACTTGGACACAGCTGCTGTCAATGATTGAGCAGATATAAATATTTGACCTTGGATGTCCCGTGACTGCCGATGGTGACAAAGGGCAACAAGTGTCAACGTGTCCTCTACCTCACTTCCAAGATAAGATTGCTGCGGCCACATATGAACTTGAGCCAGGCAAACATGTAGTACTTGACCCCCTTACCCGACAAGGGCAAAAGTGCGAGGGAATTATCAGTTGCCTGCTTCAGTGTTCTTGTATGAGATTTCAGGTGTCCATATGGCACGTCCCACATCAATTGCTTTCTTGGCAGTGCTGGGGCTCATCGTCCACTCTATGCCAAGACAAGCTGCCATCCATTTTAATCTATCGAGGAAAAAGAGAGAAATTGCTTTTCCCTGTTTGTAACTCATATGCAGTACCTTTTCCTGCACCACATCACAGCTCAAATAGAAGACAAATTTCTGAATATTAGTAAACAGGGGGAAAAAAAACAAAAAGCAAAACCAAAAACAAAACAAAACCAAATCAAAAAGCCCACAAAGGCCAGCATATCATTTATCAAAGGGTAAGCCTGAATATGATGTATAAACAGAACTGACTGCAAAAGCATCTTGTGCATTCTTAAAGACGCAATTTCTTGTGCTGGTTCTTAAAGGAGGTAGGTCATGTGTTCAATGTTTTGACTGTGTTGCAGTGGAGGTCTGGGATACATTGGCCCACATTTTCTATCATTGCCATGGGCTATACTGCCATTCAGTGGTGATAGCCTACTTGGCTGCCTCACTTACAGCTCCCAATCTTCCCCGACCAGAAATGATTCGCTGAAAACTTGGGCACCACTGTAGCATCCAGTTATGCAAGCTGAGAGCTGCGGCTGCCCTCACCCTGACTTTGATGTAACTGATATACAACAGTTGCCCAAAGTTTATCTTGCCTCCACACCAAATGTGTCTTTGATATAATCAATGGTCTTCCCATCCACACCTGCAAGTTTGGGCATTCCAAGCATTTCTGCAGAAATCTTCCAGTTCCAAGTTCACAGTCCTCAATCAAATGCTTTATAGGCCACCCTTCCCCCGGTTTAACCATTCTGACCCTCGGTTTCAATGCTGTCTGTTTGATCTTTCATTTACAATTTGTGTTGTTTTTGCAAAATTGTTTGAAATGAAACTCTCACTAAAAAAAACGCCCACCTAGATTTAATTTCAGCTCTACTGAGAGCTTTGTCCTGTGTGTTCAAGAACACCTGGGAAGGTTGTTATCAATCAGGCTTATACACTGATTATTACTCATTGACTTCACCCTCAGAAATCTAACCTCAATGTATCTGCACGCAACTATTCACCCACTAAAAATTACCAGAAATCATCCACTGTCATCAATGTTCTCTCTTTTTTAAATCAAGAATGATGTTAGTCAATTGGTTAACAGCTTTCCCCTCAGCACTCTGGCTGCATCACACCCAGACTGCACTGAGGAAAGCTGTTGATAAAATACCCAGAGGGTTAACTGAATCCATAAGACTGATACATTTTCTGGCATATCTTTTAGACAGTAAACAAGTGCAGCGCTCCCTCATTATAACGCTAATGACAGGATCCATGCAGTAGGACCGTGTTATAGTAAAACCGCGTCATACTGAGAGGACATTCACCACAGAATTAGAAGGCAAAGTGCTCAACTGGGAGCCAAAGGGACCCACCACAACATTGACATCCGACTCCGCCTTGTAATGAGGGACCATTTAAAGAGGGTGCACTGTACTCAAATTCCTTACAGGAACAGCTGTCATCCAAGGGCTAAACATGCCTTATATGAAGTCAGTGGTTTTTGCATTCCTGGCAAGTCGAGGTCCAGCTGCAACACGAACAGCAGGAGCATGACTTGTCAAGTAATGCTAAAACAAAAGAAGTTTCCTTTGAATTATGCCAAACATGCAAAGTCTAAAGTCTGCTTTTATGATGACAAACAAGTTACGCTCCTGCTAAGCAAGATAAGGTGGAGTATAACTCACTAGGCAGAGCGAAAATGAATCGCAAAAGCATTTACCACCTCAGGATGGAATCAATTGACCGCACACATGTACCTAACCAATCAGTAACTCTGACCTAGCCTTCCAGCTAATGAAACCCTGGACCATTTTGAATTATAACTGAGAGGTGGACCCATACAGAACATGTATACAAGTCATGTGTTGACTTATCTGCATGTGTCGTCAGCTGCTTGACTCAGCTGATATATTTCAAAATGGAACCTTCTGTGTTGAATGAACATGACTACGCATCAAGTGCATCTGTTTACACAGATGAAGAATTTGGTTGAAAGTATACCCTTACAGTGGAAAATGCAAATATTGAAAGCCAGATGGTCTCCTGGTGAAGGCCATGGTCAGTGGTTTTCCCACTGCCAGGCAAGTCATGCTGTAGCTGTCCCTGTCTCAGCTGCAGCCTGACTTGCCAGGAAATGCAAAAACCTAGCGATTTTAGACGGGGCATGCTGGAACTTGAATGACAGCTCCTATTATACAAAATTTGAAAATGCAGTCTCCATTATATATTTAGGTAAAGGTACCAGAAAAATAAAGGACTGGTATGGAATGTGTTAAGCCAGGTGGCGAGTCTGGTAGCAGCCTGTACATAGACTGAGGGAATCTGTGTCTTTGGACCCATTTATTTACTGATCATATGTATGTTATGCAAGCTGAGAGTGGAATGCAACCGCTCTGTCTTCTGTTCTACAGATAAGATCCAATCTTCCCCATAAGTTATCTCTTCCCATATATCACTGTTACCTTAACCCTTAACTGGGCAAACCAGTATGAAAGGAGTTAATATGAAAACTGTACAGTGCCTGAGGCCTCACCGCTCACTGTAGAGTCAGTGCAGGCATTTTTCTCTGTGACAGCGTGCATCTTGAAGGTTACAGGGCACAGTCTTCTGTTGGTCAGTTGGCTGCAGAGAAGTTTGCTGCGATATGTACAAAGCACAATTTTCTGATGCATATATTATGTACCTAGCACAATGCAATATATATGATAAAACAGCTGACGATATTTGCTCTTTTTGAAAAAAAGATGGCATATGACTCCTGCTCTAATTTAAATAGGCCTTGCAATACGTGACATTTCAGCCCAGAAATTGCAACTGACTTGACCTGACCTTTATCCTTGACATCAAAAATAACTTTCTAAACTGCTGGCATCCAAAGGCTCATCGTCTGATATTCTGTGTGTGAGAAAATCTTTCTACAAAACATAAGTGCATCATATTCTTTACGGCCTTTAAATAATTTATTGGTCCACAAGCTAATATAAAATATATCAGAAAGGAAAAGTGCACTTTAACTTTCAAATTGACATCTCTGTGCCTGCACACTGGCACATGAAAGAGTCAGTCTTACTGGAGCTTTTATATATCTCTCAAAGCATTTCTTGGGAACCTTGTGGTCTTATGAGGAGCAGTGGCATCTTTTTCTTGATAGGAATAAAACCTCAAGATAGCAGCACGCCACTCTGATCCTATTAACCTTCATTTATGCTGCAAGCATAAAACAGCTCTATTCATGAAAAGCTCAACACAAATGGTGAAAAAAACAGTATAACACAGTTCTTGGAAGCTGAACATGTACAAACACAAGACATCAGAAAATAAGACATTGATTTTTACAGGCAACCCCAGGAGGTATTATGTGAAGCCATACAAAGATGCAAGTCTATACACCTCAAATACCTTCATATTGACTTTTGTGATGGTATCAGTATCATTGTCTGCCACCGGGTGGCAGCACAGCCCTGTATAAGCCAAGTTTTTCTTTTTTTTTTACTGTGCCGTGCCTTTGCAGAGCCAGGTGTGTAATCACAACATGATAACAGTACTGCTGTGGTTACCATGGTTACACACAGGGCTTAGCATGGCAACAAACATGAATAAATGCAGCATTACTGGAAGATGGGGCTACCATACATTTGATTCTAAATATCCATCAATACAGTCACTCTGAAGCAAGGCTTATCAATTCTTTTGCAGTTAAACAGATTTAAAAAAATAGTTTTTGAGAGTACATGCATCAAATACTGAACAAAAAATTACACCATAATATGTTTTCACAATAGTTCAATTGTTTTAATTACCATACATTTACAATACATTTTATGATGCAAGGACCACTCTAGCCATTAGCCAATTACCCAAATGCTAATGTTTCTTGAATTTGCCTAATAAAATTTATAAATAATATGTTTTAATATGAATCACTGAAAGTCGTGGTTGAATTTTTCAATTTTGTTGCTTTTATTTTCCAATTTGGCTTAGGATTTTTAAGGCCTAGATCTCTCCCTGTGATGAACTCTTGAAATTCAAATGCTGGAGAACTGACTTTTTAGGTCATCTGTTGTGATGAGGATTGTAATGAGTGTCTTTCTTTTCTCTCACGTTACTTTTTTCCATAAATGGAAAATGAACTCTTACAGTCCATTTTATGCAAGCTGAAAATATTTGCACAAAAAACTACATGTTCACGTAGAGCCACTATGCACCAATAAACCCTCTATACCATGTGTTGCACACTAATTTGTTCCATCAATTTATTTTAACACTGCTCTCATATTTGACATTATCAGCTGATGACTAAGTTTTGATACAGTAAAACTGTTTGCCTTTATTTATTTATTTTTTCACTAATTACCAGGCACGTTTAGATGTCTGACACATTCTACTTGAAGGGTGTCATTATCTCATGCCATACTTAATTCATGAAAGCCTGTGTCAGCTCTTTTTGCATCATGTGACATGTCATTGCATGGCCTGCCATGTCACTGCATTGCCTAGCATGCCATGCTCCAGCTATGCTTCTCAGAGCTGCAGTATGACTTACTGGGCAAAGCAAAATTATGGACTCTTCACCCTTCCCCTTGTAAATTGTCCAAAACCGGCTGGTGGGCAAATGTCGTCTGCTTCAGTGTTTTCAACTACTTTCAACAATAATAAAAAACAGTTTGGTCCAGAATTGTAGAAAGAACCTATCAAGATCACATGCCCCAGGTCAACAGCTGTCCTTGGCATGGGCCAGCTGTTGACTCAGTCTCAATTCAAGGGGGGGGGGGGGAAGGGTTAACTTGGCATGTTTGTACTTGAATGAAAGCTCTTTTTGTGAAGAATTGAATTTGCAATCATCATCTTCAATACATGCAAAAATGGGTGACTGTAAGGATATGCTATGAAACGACTTTTTACATTCTAGCTGTATTAATGATCAGCCTGCCATAGCGTGTCACTGCCCAATATGAAGGGGAAGCAATGCCAACCTGTAATATTCGATCGTGTATGTATAGCATTTTACCAAACATTTAGTTCTGTGTGCATGTTATTGTGTATCCTATTAATTACTGACTGTGTTCCAAGTAAGCACTGGAATATCAATATGTGGTAATGTCTTGAAATCTGCAGTATTTGCCTAACAATTGGATACATTGATGTATGTTGCCTGCATCTGTTAATTAGGGTGGCTCTGTAGGACATAAATAGATGTTAACCAATCAATATTGGCAGTGTATCAAGCCAGCCTCGATACACTCCAGGTCCCCACTTCATTTCACATCATAAAGGCCCCGGCTCCTCCATGTTTTACTTTCCTGTCTGGTCCCTTTGCATTTCCATAAATTGAGTCACAGAGCTGCGGCATTGCAAGGCAATACATAGTGAGTTTCCCTATCAGAGCACAATGGTATCTGTAGTTCCTACAGTACTTGAGATATGGCCCCAAATAAGCATTTTCTGTGATTGGGTCAGGGGTCAAGGTGGCTTGACTTTGGTATACAATAAGCCACCATGGCAAGAAATATACGCACATTGAGTTGGGTATCCACATAGGTACATATGGCCAGCACAAACATTGTCTTATGACAGCATCAAATGCTAAGGGTTGAACGTTAAGCTGGCTCAAATTTGGTATGTGACACACCCCTATCCCAAAGAGTGTTCATACACCAAGTGTGGTATCTGTAAGTGTTGCAGTACAAGATGTATGGTCCGGAGCAGAAGTTAAGGCTGGAATATGCAAAGGACAGAAGGACGGAATGACTGACAGAGTGGGTACAAACCTAAAGTCCATACAGTTCAAGTTTGCAGACTAACTTATTCATAATAAGGTCTCAGTCAGTGGTTTCTGCACTGCCTGCTGAGCCACACTGCTATTGAAGCTGCAACTGGATTTGACAGACAATGCAAAACCACTGACTTCATACAAGTCATGCTGGTACTTAAACGAAAGCTCTTTTTATGGAGAATTTGATTATGCAATCTCTCACCTTATACCTAGGAAACATGTAAATATCAGGAACTGGTAATGAGCAAGAAACAAGAGGCCCATGGGCCTAATGCTCTGCTGGCATTGTGGCTATATTGCACCTGTTCATTTCAATGTTGCGAGTCCTCAAGTGGTTTCTGACCATATGCACCTTATGTACATTTAGTCTATAAAAAGTCCACCAGATGGCACTTTGTTCGACATTTAATCACTATAAAAAGTTCACCAGATGGCACTTTGCTCCACATTTAATCATAACCTAATTATGCGATTCCTGTGATGGATATTGTTTCATATGCCAAGACATCAATGAATGAACTTTATGTCCTCAGTGACCATGGAACAAAATATCAAGGTTAAAGATATGTCAAGGTCACTGACATTACATCAAATTTTAGTTTTGGACATTGTCTATATGTCCTATAAATCTGGAAAGTCTAATCCAATTACTTTTCAAGATATGGAACTTTATATCTTAAAACACATTTTGACTCATAATTTCCTTAAAATTATAGGGGGCGCCACTTGTATCAATAGCAACTTAGACTTTCACCTCCCCACAATCCCAGTAAATTTGATGAAGATCTGCCAACAACTGAAGATGCCAGAGTGTTCACAAGATTTTCATATTTTGACCCCTATATTGCATAATATTGTAGGTAGCGCCACCAATATCGAAATGAACCTAGATTTTTATGCACCCTATAAGTCCTCAAAGTTATATTAGACTAACTTGAAAACTGTGGATGGTATTGCGGTCACAAGATTTTCATATTTTGACCTGTATATTACATAATGCTACAGGTGGCGCCACCAACATTGACAGAGATTTTTATACACTTTATCACTCCTAAACATTATATCGGCTTATCTAAACAAATTGTGGGGTGCAGAGCATTCACAAGATGACCCCTTTATTCAAACTGGTCATTTGACCTCCACCTTCAACTCGGATTAAAAGATTGTTCCTGGTCAAAATATGCACCCTACATCCAGCTTTCCATACATAGTCTGTTTGTTCAAATAAAGTAATAACTTTTTGAGTTAATGAAGAAAAACACTACACTTGGATAAGCACCAAACTCCATAATTACTGGGTCACAGTGACATAATAGTAGGTCACCAAATAGTTTTGTGTATTATGTAATCAAGTGCAATTTTGATCTGGAGGCTCAATTCTCTTTGCCATTAATGTCCAAGCAATACCCTGCCATTACAAAATCACCTTTTCAACTTTACAGGCATGGTGACCTCACAAAAATAGGTCAGGGTCACTGAAATTATAGAACATTCTAGCATTGGACACGGTCTATATATCCTATAAATTTTCCAATTAAAATTCCAAATATCGAATTGTATAACTTAAAATACATTTTAGCTCATAATTTCCATCATATCATAGGTGGTGCCACTAGTATCACTAGTAACTTAGACTTTGACCTCCTACACAATCCCACCACATTTGGTGAAGATCCACCAAAACTTAGAGATACGAGAGTGTTTACAAGATTTTCACATTTTGATTCCTATATTACATAATATTTTAGGTGGCGCCACCAATATCGAAAGAAGCCTAGATTTTCCTACACCCTGTAAGTCCTAGAAGTTATATTGGGCTAATATCACAACTTTTAAAGTTATGGTGCTCACAAACCAAAAGTTTACGGACGGATGGATGGACATGAGTGATGCTATAAGCTCTGCGATCTTAGGTCAGCATAGCTAAAAAAGCATGTTTTTAACCGACAAGACAGTCTCACTTGTAACACAGAATAAGTCACTGGCCATGATCAGCATTTACATGCAAAATTTGGTAAAACGGATAGTGAAATAAACACACAGTTTAAAACAACTGCTGTACAAGCGTTCTCATATATTACTAAGGCACTTGCTTGTTGCCAAACTTATGATGTGCCTGAAGCCTTAACTGCCAACGATCTTTTTTCTCTCTTTCATGTGGACGGGGCAAAGATGTTACTATAAAAGAGAATTTGAATCTGCAGTTCTGCCATGTTATAAGTATTACAGCAAGGTACATTTATCAGTGGATGCCCTGCAAAATGTCTGCATGTGCATCATTTCAGACTTGATCAAGGGTCTTCGTGAATAAAGGTCTTCCTTATTGGTTCCAGCATCGACTGATAAGCCATGCTCTAGCTGCTCACAAGGCAGTTAGAACATGTCCCGGCAGGAAATGGAAGCAAAAGGTGGCAAGCAAAAGGTGGCTTTGATCTAGATATGTTGGCACTTGAATGAAAGCTGCTGTATAAGGAATATAAATGGGCCATTGCTATTTAATTAACCCTTTCCTCCTCCAATTCAAAATGAGTCAGCAGCTTTCCTTGCCATGGGTTATGCACTAAGCGCTCAACACATGTCAAGGAAAGCTGCTGATCTGGCACATGTGATCTTGATAGGTCTCATCTACAATTATCAGTCAAACTGTTGAAATTACAGTGGTACCTCTCTTGAGAGACCCCTCTAATGAGAGACCGCATATCTTTTTAAGACCGCTCTCTCAGAACACTGCACTATCTTTTCCACATTGTTGTACCTCTAATGAAAGACCACCTGTTTTGAGAGACCACATTTTGACCTGCTGTAGGGGCAGTCTCTCAAAAGAGGTTCCACTGTAGTTGAAAACACTGAAGCAGACGATATTTGAACAACAGCTGGTTTTGTCCGGCTCAAGGTGGAAAGGGTTAGAGCTTAACCATTTCCTACTGAAACTACTTGAAAGTGTCCCGATGTAAGGCGTCTTCTACTTTCAATGGAATGGGTCAGCAGTTTGATTATAGCTTAACCATTCCCTACTCAAACTATTTAAAAGTCTTAAGATATAAAGAGTCTTCTACTTTGAATGGAAAAGATTAACAGACGAGAAATCAAGTCAAGTATAGAAGGAGTGCATTCCTTGCAGAAAAAAACCCTATTGATGTGCCTTCAGCTGATTTTGAAATGCTATAAGGTAGAATTGGAAATTCTTGGCAGAGCAGACCATTTTATATGGCCATACAGCTTAGTGGCCATATGTCTTCAATGCTCATTCTATAACGAGTATCACTTTCCTTTTGTTGTCCACTGAAATTACTTATTTTGATTCCTCTAGGTCATTGGTTTTTGCATTGTCAGGTATGTCATGTTAAACTGCTGGATGAGTGGCAAGGGAATGTAATACGCACTGCCATCCTTTGCACTCTGGTATTCAATGAGTTGACCCTTTCTTTGCCAAGTTCAACACAACTCAACGCACTCTGAACTGCAATAATGATATTAGATTAATACTGCTCATAAAGTGACCTTTCATTCTAGTACCAGCACATCTACATTACAGAGACCACCACAAAGGTCCAGGTCAACAGCTTTCCTGGTTAAGCCTCAGATGCACTGTGCCCAAAGCTCCTAAAGGATAGCAGTTGATGGAGTCAAAACTTGGCATTGAAAGGCGTTAAAGCATTTTTAATACACTGCTTCTGAGGAGCTGTCTATCTGGTGGAGGCTATTGTCATGTTAAGATTGTGGCATGGGAATCAGAAAGTCCTTCAACCTTAAAACTGAAACCAGAGCCCCCCAATTAGAAAATAAAATTTGCCTGCCATCCAAGGCTGGTATCAGTCTGACGAAAAAGAAGTTTGATCCTCATTTTGTTGTCTATCAAGGTTTCATCATCGCTCTATCCTCCATACCACCATGCCATACTGAAACACTATATGGCCACAATTGCCTGATATAATTAACAATGACAGCGCGTCTCCAATTTCTGGATGGCAAGTCACTCCTTTGGTTAATCACCTTGCTCTTCATTTGTCCAGTAACATGTGATGTATGACTAAATTCATGATGAAAAGTTTGATTTGTTTGAGGAAGATACGATATTCCTTCCAAAAGTCTTGGTGTGACAAAGCCTAGTCCATGACAAGAACATACATATATCTGACTGTGTGAAAGGTACTGCAAGGTAAGCATACACAGTACATCATGGAAACCTAACTACAGCACATGTTCCTTATAACTCTTTCAATGCCAATCACATCTAAAGTCGATCTACTAAAGTGAAACTAGTCTGAATTATCAGTAGGATCTCAGATTCGTATTCCTCGTAAAAAGACCTTTCATGCAAGTACCAGCATGCCTCTAGTTCCAGAGAAGATATCCCAGGTCAACAGCTTTTCTTGACAAGCATTGGGTATATTGCATGCAGAGAAAAGTTGTTGACTCAGTCCAAAATGTGGCACTTAAAGAATTAATCAAAGCTGAGTACACATGTACCTTTTCATACTGGCTCTCTGGCAGGCAAGACCCTGGCAGTCATGTAATTGTATGAGGTGTATATCAAAATTATCAGCAAGTCAAGAACACATTTTCTTGGTTCAGTAACTGAGGCCTAAATGTACTGAAGCACCAGTGATGACAATCTTGAAAATTAACTAACCTGACGAAATTTCAACATTGACTGCAGTCTGGTCAGGGTATAAATAAGAAATCTAGAGAATGTATCCCAAGAGTCATTCATAGGAAACACTGGTCAATTGATTCTTGAGATATGATATATACCAGACAGTGGTGTGTGTGTGTGTGTGTGTGTGTATGTGATGACATGATACTTAGAATGCCTCCTCTAGAGTGATAGAGGCAAGTGGCAGACTTGTGCCTCCTCCTGTGTGATGTAAGTCACTGGAACGCAAACAATGCCTCCTCCTCCTACATGATGGAGGCAACTGAAGACACTTATATTGCATCCTCCTGTATGATAGAAGATCCTGAAGACACTTATATTGCATCCTCCCACATGATGGAAGATGCTGAAAACACATATTCCATCCTCCTGCATGATTTAAGATGTTGAACACACTTATATTGCATCCTCCTGCATTATAGAAGATGCTGAAGACACTTATATTGCATCCTCCTGCATTATAGAAGATGCTTGAGACACTTATATTGCCTGGTCCTGACTGAAAGAGGCATAGAATGAGAGAAATATCTTACCTTCCTTCATGCGTAGCACAATGGATGCATCTTTGGCATCACTGTTGAAATAGCCCCCATGCTGGGGATCCCAGAACAGTTCATCTTGTTTCTCTTGCAGTTTCTCTGCCCACTCCAGCCAGGAGTCATCATAGCAGGCCTCGTACAGGTCCAGAAGACCTCGGATGAGGAACGCATAGTCATCTGCAAAACCCTGGATAGGCTCTGGTCTGAAACAACAGAACACATGATGCTACATGAATGCCTGGTGGAGTCACACAAGAATTTTTTTTTCCCCCCGTCACTGGTCTTGCTAGATTTTAAATTTTCACACAAGAATGTGTTTGCACTTGACGCTCCATCCTGTTCAAAACTCATTCTGAGTCATAAAATACAAAACCTTTTTGAAAAAAAATGTCTTAACCACGGACACGCATTCAGGAGCTGGATTTTACTAATTACGTATAACATGTTGCATTTATCTGAGGCATTTATTCTGGTTTAATATTTGAATAGACTTTGCAGACACGGCTGCCAGGGCCCATTCCTTTACCAACCACACATAAAAAGAAAGTAGCAACATAAAGATACAAGTGTCTGCTTCCTGGCATATGAGTGGCTGATTGAATCACATTTTGCTCCAGCCCAATCTTGCGGACTGGCTGTCCACAAGATTGCTAACTCTTTTTGTAAGCATGATCTACTCAAAACTTTGAAAAAAAAAATCTTAATCCTTTTTAAGACTATGAATATTGAGGAACATTACTGCTGAAACACAATACTGTTTTCACTGTTTCAGAACAATATTTTAATGCCTCCTTAAAACTTGGTTGAGCAGGACAAGCCTGTTAGGACCTGTTACAGGATGACACCGGTGTATTCTATGTTCTAATAGCTGCTCAACCAGTCCTTGTTATCATTGCAATTTATACTTTCACACAGTTCTGTTCTTCACTAGATATTTGTCTATGCAGCCAGCATTTAGAGTACTGCATGTATTTTTCTTTCTTTCTTTTCTTTTCTTGTTTTTTGTTTTTGTTTTTTCTTTCCCTTTTTTTCACCTGGTTTTTGTCCTAACTTGATAGTATCAGCCCCCCTGCAGGGATTCCTTTCTCCCCGCCTGGCATTCTAACAGCTCTCATCCACAGCTGACAGTAGTTTGGAAAAGATATTCAGACCTCCTTTGCAAAAAACTTCCAGAAGCCATCGCTGTGAGCTGCCTGTCAATCATGGCAGGAGAACTCTACTCAAAGGTCACACACATGATTGTGTACCACCAACGCACGTGATCTTTAAACACGTGCCAGGGCACACCAATTCATGTCTACTTGCCCTAGACAAGTGAAAAGCCAATTTGTGCAAGTAAAATTATAAAATCGCCACCATTTTTTTGCAATGGCGACATTCCGTCCGAGCACGGACAGAGAGAATTACAAGCTGGGCAGCTTTTTTGGCTCAGCCTTGAATTAATGTGTTTCTTTCTTGTGATAATGAGGTTAAAATAGTGACACATGAGTGGGTGAAATACAAATAATCCTCCAGCTTACCAACTGCTTCCTCAATCACCTCGTTCTGCCGCTACAAGTTCGACCGTCTGATTACCCTCCACATGTTTTTGTACCATTTTTCATACTTACTGGGATCCACAGTGGTCCCCAAAGAAAATCTGATATGTTTATGTTGAAGACAGAGTACAGGTGATGGGATTGCTGTTACAAAACTGTGTCAGAAGAAAATGTATTCCGCCATTAAACCGACATATACTTTTGTGCTGCTTGTGAAGCAAATTGTTTTACTTTTAGTCACTTCGACTCTTTGAGTGCCAAATGGGACTGAAGTTGAACTACTTAGAATGAACTGCTCTGAGTTCTAATAAGGCTGCTATATTCATGTTCCTTGTAAAAAGACCATTCATTCACATAGCAGCATGCCTACAATTACATTGAACATAATAGTCCACGTCACGCTTTGGATGCAAAACTCCCAAAGTGCACTGAGGAAAGCTGTTGACTCGGTCCAAAATGTGGCATGGACAGAGTTCACTTTTTGAGTGCTAATTTTACACGAAAATCAACAGCTGTCCTTCAAGTACATGGTTCGAGTGCAATGCGGCCAAAGTGTACTGTGGAAAGCTGTTGACCTGGACCTTTAGCATGGTCTCTGCAACTAGGTATCCACAAAATATTGGTTTATAAAGAAGTTTAGTCTAGAACTGTCATGTTGATTCAGAGCACATGGGCATCTGTCACAATTGCCAATGAAAGTGTCAAAGGATATGAGGCTCATTTTTGATGTTTTTCATTCCCCAGGCTTCTCCTCTGTCACTTCAATACATGAAACAGAGTACATATATATATATATATATATATATATATATATATATATATATATATATATATATATATATATATATATATATACACATATATACATACATATATATATATACATATATATATATATATATATATATATATATATATATATATATATATATATATATATATATATATATATATATATATACATACATATATTCTGGAAATTTTTTACATATTCTGAGGATCTTGATAAGAATCCCACATTACATAATAAGAAAGGAATAACTATAAGATCTCAAATTATTCATGTCGCTGTTTTTGTCACCAAATTTTACTTTGAAAAGCAGGTTTTTAAAAATACATTTGTTCATCAAATGTTATCATGTAGGTCTAAATACATAATATATATTATATAATTATCTTAGGCAAGAAGCCCCACTAAAGATTGTTAATAAAGATTTTGTTTTCTCAAAAGTCTTGCTTTGTCTGGGTCAAAGGTACAGTTTTCTTTCAAATGGGGACATTTGCCACTTTATAAGGCTATAACTCCATAAGATAATTTTCTTTCTTTAATTAAAGACCAAAAGAACTGTAATTGTTCCATGAATGTTAAAAATGATAGAAACAATAAAACGGTACTGTCTAGCCTCAATTTTCATCTGATCTGCTATTTTAACTTTGTCTATACAGCCTGGCAAGTTTCAAATTCAATGACTTTTCCAGGACTTTCCAGGACCTTTTCACCAAACTTAACAGACTTTCCAACTTGATTGATTTTTCTCTTTTGTGTCTTGCAGTCATTTGTTTGGGCTTTGTACAGGGGAAGGAAGAAGGTGATGAATTAACCTAGCTTTTAGAGGAAGGTGTATTAGTGAATATTTAAAATTCAAGGACTTTTGGAGTACCTTACTGCAAAAACCTTGATAATTCAAGCACTTTCAAGAGTTTTTAAGGACCTGCAGGAACCCATTTGTCACATCATAATATGTACTTTTAGAATGCAGCGTCCATGTACTTTGTTGGGTATGTTGATTTAGTGTAAGAGATCACAAACAGGAAAAGGTTACTTTGCAGGCCAAAGAGCATGCAGACTAAGTTATACATTTATAGATGGCATCCTTGTAAAGGACTACATATAAAAAGGGTTACATAGAGATTTAGTACCCTATAAACAGAGAGTGAGAACTCAGAAGCAAAGAGAAAGAGGTGTACAAAAATGGACTTGATGCTAAAGGTATACAAAAAAAGAAGGTGCCCGGAGAAGGCCAGATTCAGCTACAAGCAGAGAGGAGACCAAGACAGTCACAAAAAGAGACCAGGCTGAAACACAGAAATGGTTATAAGAGACCAGACTGAAACACAGAAATGGTTATAAGAGACCAGACTGAAACACACAAATGGTTATAGGAAACCAGACTGAAACACAGAAATGGTTATGAGAGACCAGACTGAAACACAGAAATGGTTATAGGAGACCAGAGATGGTTATAAGAGACCAGACTGAAACACAGAAATGGTTATAAGGGATCAGACTGAGGCACAGAACTAAGAGCAGTCATCACTGACAGACTGGATATCCCAACTGCTTTGAACACACATGGGTCCTGTGACCTTGAAAATGAAGGCAAGTTTACCAAAATGTGATCAGATCAAGAAATGCTGTCAAGGTACAATTGAAGTAAATTGGAGTTTTGACGTGGCCCCTGCATCTGCCGATATTTTGCTTGCAAGGATTATAATTCTGCTTTAGACAAACAGTTGGACAAGCTAACTAAGAGACAAGACAAAGATATGGAGACACACAAAGGATTAAAAGAGGCAAGACTAAGATATGGAGACATATAAAGGATTATAAGAGACAAGACTAAGATATGGAGACACATAAAGGATTATAAGAGGAGACTCAGAGCATAGATACATTACCAGAAACTGGACACTTTGCACAGATATACTGAATCATAGACACTAGACACACAGATAGGGGGTCAGAAGAGATCGGATGCTTTACACAAATAGATCTTGAATTATGTGACACTAGACACAGTGATAGTTGGCTACAACAAAATAGGCACTTTACATAAAGATCCTGAATTACAAGAGACTAGATACACAGATGGTGGGCCACCAGAGACCAGACACTTTACACAGTGATATCAAATTACAAGAGACAAGGTGCAGATATACTGGGCCACAAGAAACCAGACACTTTACATGGAGATCTTGGGTTATAAGGGATTAGCCACAGTAAAACTGCGCCACAAGGAACCAGACACTTTACATGGAGATCTTCGGTTATAAGAATTAGACAGAGTAAAAGTGGGCCACAAGAAACCAGACACTTTACATGGGGATCTTGGGTTATAAGGGATTAGCCACAGTAAAAGTGGGCCACAAGAAACCAGACACTTTACATGGAGATCTTGGGTTATAAAGAATAAGACAAAGTAACAGTGGGCCATAAGAAACCATACACTTTACATGGAGATCTTGGGTTATAAGAGATTAGATGAAGTAAAAGTGGGCCACAAGACACCAGACACTTTACATGGAGATCCTGGGTTATAAGAGATTAGACAAAGTAAAAGTGGGCCACAAAAAAAATAGACACTTTACATGGAGATCTTGGGTTATAAGGGATTAGCCACAGTAAAAGTGGGCCACAAGACACCAGACACTTTACATGGAGATCTTGGGTTATAACAGATTAGACAAAGTAAAAGTGGGCCACAAGGAACCAGACACTTTACATGGAGATCCTGGGTTATAAGAGATTAGACAAAGTAAAAGTGGGCCACAAAAAAACAGACACTTTACATGGAGATCTTGGGTTATAAAGAATTAGCCACAGTAAAACTGGGCCACAAGACACCAGACACTTTACATGGAGATCTTCGGTTACAAAGAATAAGACAAAGTAACAGTGGGCCATAAGAAACCAGACACTTTACATGGAGATCTTGGGTTATAAGAGATTAGATAAAGTAAAAGTGGGCCACAAGAAACCAGACACTTTACATGGAGATCTTTGGTTATAAAGAATTAGACAAAATAAAAGTGGGCCACAAGACATCAGACACTTTACATGGAGATCTTGGGTTATAAAGAATAAGACAAAGTAACAGTGGGCCATAAGAAACCAGACACTTTACATGGAGATCTTGGGTTATAAGAGATTAGATAAAGTAAAAGTGGGCCACAAGAAACCAGACACTTTACATGGAGATCTTGGGTTATAACAGATTAGATAAACTAAAAGTGGGCCACAAAAAAAACAAACACTTTACATGGAGATCTTGGGTTATAAGGGATTAGACAAAAGTAAAAGTGGGCCACAGGACACCAGACCCTTTACATGGAGATCTTAAAGAGATCTTGAACTGCAAGAGAGATACTGACATAGTGGTTCACAAGAGACCAGGTAGTTTACAAAGATATTGAATTACAAGAGACTAAATGCAGAGATAGCAAGCCATAAATGACCAGACAATGTACACAAAGATATCGAATTACAAGAGACTAATGCAGAGATAGCAGGCCATAAATGACCAGACAATGTACACAGAGATATTGAAATACAAGAGACTAAATACAGGGATAGCAAGCCATAAATGACCAGGCAATGTACACAGAGATATTGAATTACAAGAGACCAGATGCTGAAATAGTGGGCCACAAGAGACCAGCCACTTTACACAAAGATAGAAGGTCTGATGAATAGACTAGTCTGTACACATAGATGCAGACCAAGGTTCCCAAGAGACCATATGAATACACAGAGATTTTAAGGGCTCCAATAGACCATACACTGTGACTAGAGACTATACACTATACACTGTGACCGGAGATGCACTGTGCACAGTGACAAGGGCACGTATGATAACACTTCACAAGACAAGCATCTAGACCCAGTGGGGGGGGGGGGGGGGGGGGAGGGGAGGTAACATGCTGTACACTAAGATAATGGGTTACAAGAGAAGACCAGAAACTTGTACTGGGGTAGAGGGATACAAAGGCGACCAGACATTATACACGGACCATATTTGTGGTCATGTTTGATCAAATGCACCCCGCTCATCAATCTCTGTGATAATACGTCCCCTGTCCCCACACAGTAGTCCTGCAATGTCCCCAAAGTGCTCCATCCTGTTTCATCAACAAATCAAAAGAGAGTCGCCGATTTACAGTGGCTCCTGCATAAAGCAAGTACAATGTACATAATCCAATGATACTGTGTCCCACCAGACAGCACACAGCTCCCATTCCTGGCCCGGGCTACTCATTCAAGATAAAGGCATCTGGGAGACCAGTGGACTGTAGCCACATGGTTTGGCCTTAATGGCTCATAGAATCAATCTTTATAATTGTCTAAATCACTGGAGACAAGTGGCTCTGTAATACAGGGAGCATTGCTGATCTGTATGATGGATGGCAATCTACACTGTTCCCTGAAGGGAATCCTGGCCATTAATATGCTGACCTCCACCTGGACAGTCCACATATTAACTTGATGCCTCTCTTCCAGCCCTAAAGCTGCAGCAACAGTGCCCATTACATCTTTTCCACTTACACATACATCACATAGGTTCCAAACTCATTCAATAAAGATAAACTATTTTAAATTACAGTTCATAAAAGTGCCTTGGGTGAGGTGAGATAAGACTTACAATCAAAATAGTGGTTAGATTTTGGATTTATTAAGGGGAACATGGGGCTCTCACTGTACATGTACCTAACCCTATCCTTCCAACAAAGGGTAATATCACAAGGCATTATGGGTAACCATAAAGGCCGTCTGATGAACCAGCAGTGTATGACACTTGGCTTTTCTGAATTTTAATGTTTTCCCAATTATGCCATGACCATTTCCATTTATTCTTCAAAAGAGATCGCCAAATATGATCAGGGCTCAATTTTGCTACTTGTGGGTTGCCAGTGGCCACCAAAAATTAGCCCGGGCTCCTAATATTAGTCAATAGCTACTAAATTTTAGTATTGAGTCTAATTACACTTTGGATGCTGGTCCCTAAAAAAATTGCCCAACTTTGAGCCCTGAATGACATTCACAAATGGATGGAACCAAAACTAAAGTTTTGAAAGCAGGGGCCTACTGGCAAGGTTCCAATCTGAACCAATTAACATTTCGTTATCTGAAAGTTTCACAAGTTTTCTTTTGGATTAAACAATCAGCATTTTGAAAAGAACTACTGTTTGCGTAACTCATTTCCATTGTAACTTGGTCACTGAAACATTGATAAAAATTTCTACTGTTGCACAAAGTGCCAATAATGTTGTGTTGCTTTCCCTTGGTCAGCTTTGCCCCAGATGTGATTCTCCCATTGTCAACTGAGCTAAGAAGTCATTTTTAAATGTTGAGATGCAATTTCTCTGAGGGAGGGTGTGGAGTACTCAAAAAGAGAATTGTGTGTATTTTTGTTTTAACCCTTAAAGTGCTATTCATGGCTATAGTCATTTTCTCATAACCATTAAACATATAATGGTTAAAAGATTCAAATTCCTCATGAAGATACCTTTCATTCAAATACCAGAAAGCCTAGTCTAAAGCAAAAAGTAGTCTTAGTCAACAGCTTTCCATGGGACACTTTGCATGCATTGTGTGCAAAGTGCCCCGAGGAAGCTGTTGACTCAGTCTTATATCAGCGTTTTAAGTGTTAAGAGAGGAAGATGTTGAACCATTCCTTAGCTTGAATGTCCTACATTGCATTTACAGTTTCACCGCTACAGTGCTACCTGCTGCATGTGGCCACCCCTTCTGCCAAGAAAAAGCAGCCACATACAGCAGGTGACCGTTCACCAAAGGTAAATTTTACAAACTCGTATGTCTGAGTCTAGTGGCCATAAAAAGTAATGTGGCTGTTCACAGCAGTGGTTGCATACAGCAGGTACCACTGTATATGAATGTCCCATAATGTCTGAATAGTTCCACACCAACATAAAATACAAATGCCTCATACTGACCCTTATACAAAGCCCATGTTGTCTAAATACTCCAGTGCTTTACATGTCCCAAATTGCCTTTACTGTTCCCACTTAATATAAATGTCCTATATTGCCGTTACTGTTCCCCCTTAATATAAATGTCTTATATTGCCTTTACTGTTCCCCCTTAATATAAATGTCCTATACTGCCTTTACTGTTCCCCCTTAATATAAATGTCCTATATTGCCTTTACTGTTCCCCCTTAATATAAATGTCCTATATTGCCTTTACTGTCCCCACTTAATATAAATGTCCTATACTGCCTTTACTGTTCCCCCTTAATATAAATGTCCTATACTGCCTTTACTGTTCCCACTTAATATAAATGTCCTATATTGCCTTTACTGTTCCCCCTTAATATAAATGTCCTATATTGCCTTTACTGTTCCCACCTAATATAAATGTCCTATATTGCCTTTACTGTTCCCCCTTAATATAAATGTCCTATACTGCCGTTACTGTTCCCCCTTAATATAAATGTCCTATATTGCCTTTACTGTTCCCCCTTAATATAAATGTCCTATACTGCCTTTACTGTTCCCCCTTAATATAAATGTCCCAAATTGCCTTTACTGTCCCCACTTAATATAAATGTCCTATATTGCCTTTACTGTTCCCCCTTAATATAAATGTCCTATATTGCCTTTACTGTTCCCCCTTAATATAAATGTCCTATACTGCCTTTACTGTTCCCCCTTAATATAAATGTCCTATATTGCCTTTACTGTTCCCACTTAATATAAATGTCCTATATTGCCTTTACTGTTCCTCCTTAATATAAATGTCCTATATTGCCTTTACTGTTCCCCCTTAATATAAATGTCCTATATTGCCTTTACTGTTCCTCCTTAATATAAATGTCCTATATTGCCTTTACTGTTCCCACTTAATATAAATGTCCTATATTGCCTTTACTGTTCCCACCTAATATAAATGTCCTATATTGCCTTTACTGTTCCCACTTAATTTAAATGTCCTATATTGCCTTTACTGTTGCACATTTTATAAGGAAGTCCCATATTGGTGAAGCAGTTTAATGCTTACTCTGAATGTTTCACATTGTCTTCATAGATCCACACTTCATTGGAATATCCCACATTGCTAAATAGCTCTGGAATTTTAATATATATATACCATCTTGCCCTCACAGATCTGTACTTATTACATGCATCAGAGATGTATGTCTGGCTATTCCAGCCATTCAAATGTCTTCTGACAGGTACCCACTGAAGACCCATTGCTATCTTTCAGGCTGGTACAGCCCTTTTTCAAAAATTATCTGTTGAACATAAGAAAAAGATATTCTTCTGTGTTTCTGGATTTATATTTTACAGGCAGGTGGTGGCAGGAAGGGATGGTTTAAAGATACTTTATATGTATTTCCAAAAAGCAATTGGGAAAAAGGCAACACCTATGCGAGTCCCTCTCACAGTGGCAGGAACAGATGTGGGGAATATGGAACTTGGCAAGTGGATTTTGGGTATTGATGATATGGAAGTGTATCCAGATCATTTAAAATTCAGAGATAAAACATATAAATGTTCCAAACTGCATTCACAGTTCCACACTGAATTGGAATATCCTGTGTTGCTAACAGCTCAGCAATTACTCTGAATGTCCCATATTTTTTGTATTTCCTCAAATCACTGTCACACAATGTAAACCCCAATCCAGGTACATGGCCTCTTGTCAGACATGCCCTGTCAGACTTGATCCTAGAGAACCTGACAGTGGGTTTTTCCTTTTTTTTTCTTCTTTTTTTTGGTACACAAAAGGTGATGGACATGGAAGAAGCAAGCACTTGCTTCAAAGTGTCAAAGCAAGGTGGCAGCACGGTACTGAGTGGGCACATGGAAATGGAAACCTTGTTATTCATCCATCCAGGGACTTCTAAGTTTCTTGTCTACATGTTGATCTCAGTGAGGAAACACTGTTCCATGTTTTAAAAATAAGGACAACAATTAATTAAACATTCTAAATAAATAATTAAAGGGAAAGCATGCTCGGGTCATCACCTGACAAAGCTCTATATCATGAAGTTTATGTATGCAAGAGCCTAGTATGCTATGTAATCTACAACTTTGCGGGTCTTATTTGTTACTCCATATGAAGGTTAAAAGGCCCAGCTTGCTTAGTGGTTCTCAGATCATACAGCAGGCCAAGCACTGGCTGAAGTAACACTTGCCATTGCAATGCAAAAACCAGTGACTCTGGAGGAGCCACCTTGGTATTCTCACTTGTTTCAATCTAACAAAAGAAGTACCTTTATCAACAGTTCGGAATATGCAACAAGAAGAAAAAGTGCAGCACTATGATGTGACAAATTAACTCCTTGAACAGCAGTCTCAACTTTCCTCTACAATTAGCCAGAATGAGGACTGACCTTTCTACGTTTATATTCTTTATAAACAGAGATTTCTGTCCAGTACTGCCATGCCTTGCATACTGTAGTTTTGGCATTGCCTTGAATATCCTGCTACAGCTGCAGCAAGGGCAATGCAAACCCCACTGCCCAGGACCTTTACCACTGTAGCACTGACAGAGTTAAGGTGTGGATGACACTGATGACTAAAGAAGCAGTATGAATGAACATCTACCAAGGTCAACTACCTCCGCAAAACAAACAGCCTGCAATGTACCATAATATACACAATACAGTCAGCCAAAAACATATAAATGGCACAGACACTGTTTGTATTCATTTATCCACAAATCTAGTTAGCTGACAACTGGTATCTATTAATGGATATACGAAGCAAATTGATCCTGTTTATGGCACCAAGCCCATCATATTTTCCTTTCTTTTTAGTGCATTCGTATCTTGTGACAAATACAACAAATTTGAGCCCAGAACGTGTGGGCTTAAATATCGGATATACACACGTGACGCAGATGTAGTAACTGCCAAATGTAAACTGAGGTGTGTAAGTGCTGTGTCTACCTTTAAACCTTCACTAGCAAATGGGTGAAAGGGTTAACAAATACAATGTATTGTCTTTGGGAATAAAAATTTTAAAAAATAGCATGCAATGCATGCATGATCCTTGGCTGTCAATCTTTTTTATTTTTCACTTAATTCATTCTTTAATATGGGTCATTTCTATTAACAGCGGTGCTGCTTTGGCCTGTATGATGGAACAAAGACATACTTACAAACTTGGAAAAATATGCTGCTTATGCCAGACTGGCAACTTGGATGAAACTGCCTGTTAAAAAATTCATAGACATGTTCTTGTAACACACAGTGAGCTTGACATCTGAAGGAGGTTTTCTCACATATCTAAAGCATTTTACCCATATGATACTGATTTCTGTCTCACGCACCATTGTATTGTTACACAGATAAAAAAATAAAATTGCTCCCTGTCCATATGAGACAGTTTTAAAAGGCATGGCTTGTGTAATGGAGGTGGCCAATCACGTTTGCTTGGGACTGCTTTTTGTAGTGATACTGTTGTAGTCATATAACTACTATCATGACTACCATGGAATGCCATTCATAAGGAAGTGGAATAAAAATCCTGTTTGCAGTTTTGGTGCATGAATAAAAGTGCGTGTTTATGAAAGTAGATTTCCTAAAATGGCATCATGGGAGAATCTTCTGTTGCTTCAGAATATATTTTGTGATTAAGGATACAACAATAGGTATGTGTGAAAAAAATACTGAATGCCTCACATAGGGACTGTGTTGCGACACTTGTTGGGTCATTTTTTGGGGGGTTTTCACACGGATAAACTGGAAGAAAAACGCAAATGCCCTTAACAAAATACACAAATACATTGTAAAATTGACTGCACTGCCAATGTAGTACCAACTAAGGTCTATGAGTACCCAGAAGTGTCCCTGTACAATATCAAAGCAATGAGACACTCAATTTCAAAAGTAAAAACCACTTAAAAAATTTGGCCACTTTCTAACATAAGAATCCAAAATCACTGAAGCATAGCATTTTAACTTAACTGCTCATAGGCCTTGTAGTATATATGTGTCTGCAGTCTGTGCCCTTGTATTTTTGGTAGAGTCCTGAAGCCAGTTTTCGTGGCTCATCAGTTTCCGTGGTATGCTCAGCGATTTCAGTCAATGCCAGACAGCTCAGTGTGTTCATATTTTAATTTATTCAATATTGGGTAAGCATAATTGATATTTTTCAATGCTGTTTTGACAAAAATTATTTCTGACATCACAAGGATTGAGCATAAAGTCAGTACCATGAAAACTGTGATGCCCCAAAAACTGGCAAAGCCACCATACTGCTGAGCATCTAAGGTCCATGAAGGTATGACGCCACCATCTTGAAAACGAAAATAAATTTTAACAAAAGTCTCCCTCCTTCTGTTTTTTTTTTCCTCTTTCCACACATGCTCAGGCACTTTTTTAGGTGCCCAAAGTTTCTGCAAACCACCATAGCATCAGAACAGTGTACCAGCACTGAAGTTGTCAAAGATTTATGTGATTCGTGTTCTGAACCTGACCTGTTTTTCTCCAGTTACCACTTTCTTATGAGGGAAAAAAACAAACAAAACAGAACAAAACAAAAATCAGATTTTTGCCCACAGCTAAAAAAAAAAGTCATCATTGATTTGTGTTATCTTGAGCTCTATGCACAGCTTGGCTCCAGGCACAACTTTCCTGTGCACACTCTTTCAAAAAAAAAAAAAAAAATTGAAAGTCAAGGGCACATAGAAACTTAAACAAAGATGTGGTGGTACTGCTGTTTAATTCATCACTCGGGCAACTTTGTTCCTGCAGAATCTCCGGTGTTGCTTGGCCTTCCAACATATCACTGCATCACGTCACGTATCCTTGTTGACATTTTGCAACGTACCTGTCTTGCGCATTTACTTTTCTCCATTCATGATGGATTGACATGACGTTGAGCTTGTATGAATACTAATTTTTCTGAAATTCACACTATCACAAACATTTGAAGGTCAAGGTCAAATCAGTATGCAAAACAATAGCGTTCAGAGAACGGATTACCCTCGGCACCCACAATCTTTTTTTCCTCAATTCTGCAATTTTTTTTCTTTTTGGAGACTTTGCAGTAGAACACTTTACATACAATTTCGATATTGTTGTCTTATTCAAGACAGGTGCTTTAATACAGTGTAACTTCACCAAAAATTTGATGAAGCTGTGATGAATCCTTCTTGATATATAATGGTAACATTGTCCACTTGTGCGCCACTCAAACGGCCTTCAAATAAATACTTCAAAAGTTTCATAACAAGTTTAAAAATAATAAGAGGAAGCTGGTTTTTAATTGGAACATGGTTCATTATAATGTGCATCTCTGATAAAAATTTGGTGAAGCTGTAATGGATTCTTGATGAGATATTATGGTAATGTTCTCCTTGTACCCTACTCAGATGGCCTTGAAATAAATACTTTGAAATTTCATAAAAAAAATTATAAATACAAAGAGGGAGCTGGTTTTAAAAGGAACCTGGTCCATCATAACATGCACCTCTGACAAAAATTTGGTAAAGCTGGGGTTAATATTTTTTGAGATATCGCGGTAGCGTTGTCAGGGTTGACGCCACTCAGGCAGCCTTCAAATCAACATATTAAAAGTTTCATAAAAAGTTTTAAAAAAATAATTAGAAGGCAATCAGAGACTGCTGGATCCATGCCCCCTTCGCCTCATTTATTGCCTTCCTAATCACAGGTCTCATTTTGGAATGACTGCAGTCAATAAAAATAGTCTATCACTGTCACCCAGATACTTGACCTACTGACATACTTTTACGCATGACACACTCTTATGTCCAGATACATATATATGTAAAGTTCCATGATTCTAAGTCAAAGGACAACAGAATTATAGCCCAGGCATGAAGCGTAATGTAGTTTTATATGAATGTATCACTTAAGTTTCATGACAAACCTTAAGGTCAAGGTATATGTGTAGAAACCTGGTCCATAACGTGCATCTCTGACCAAAATTTGGTACAGCTACGGTGAATATTTTTTGAGATATCGCTGTAATGTCGACAAGATGGCGCAACGGATGGACAACGCAGGGGACGACAATGTCCTGTGGCACTTTATGTGCCAAGGGTAAAAGAAGTGTTCTTTTCCTTTTCAACCATGGTTTAAGCAAGTTTTGTGGTTGCAGGTTCTCAGAGATGGATGAGCATTTTAAGGTGACACTACACAGCATATATATGTATAGCATTATGGACATAATTTTCTGCACTCATGACTTGCTCCTAAAAGAAACATGTTTTTGTCCATGACTTGAAAATTATCAACCAATTTGCATAATGTCAAGCACTTATTCAACATCCAAAAATTACATTATTCTACATGTACATTTACAAAAATGAAGGTCAAGGTCACATGGCCATTCACAAAGTAAATGCATACCTTTTTCAGTTCAATTCCTCTGCTAACTCTCATAGTTATATAAAGAGATAGGTAACAGCTATATATAACATATATACAGTGGTCCCCCTCTTATAAGGCCATCCCAACTGCACCAGAAAAGTGGTCTTACAAGAGGGGTGGTCTCTCTTGAGGGGTAAAATAATGAAAATGCCATTGTTGCTGCATGGAGAAGTGGCCTTTGTAGAGGGGGTGGCCCCTCTTCAGGGAGACCTTATACGAGGGGGACCACTGTAAACCTTGAATGTAGCAAGTGCAGGCTTTTGCAAGCACGTAACTGTCGGCAGGGGTGGTTTTCTGTCCAAGACATCTAGTTTACCTTGATGGTAGTGGTCTTTCTAAAGGAAAAAGCATGACGGGAAAGTTGGCTTGAGTCTCCTTGGAAGGTAGATGATTTAAATAAGCTGATGGGATGAGTGTGCTCAAGACTGCAGGTGCCCTTAGGTAATGCTAGCCCAAATCTGTGCACTGGGTGTGTCTCTGTACTACATTGATTCCATGCTGACAAACATTAACCCTCGGCTCACTCACATTTTACACAAATGGATCCACAAATTTTGAACACGGGGCCAAGTGCCAGGAATTTGCACTGGTTTCTTTGGGGGCAGGTATCTGTGATAAGGGAGGCTTGATGGGAAAACATAGGTATTGGCGTGCGGTAAATTTGAATACAATTTTAAAAAGACATGTTTCTATTGTTCACTTTATTTGTTCATTTACATGTACTTTTATTATCATTATTATTTTCTACAATGAGCCAGGAAGATTCCCTTCCATTCTAAACCTGCCCTTGCTCAATCTTCCAAATTTATTGTACCTTTTTCTACCAATCCACAATTGATACGATGAATACCTATCAAATACATCACTAACTTCTGTCTCTCACTCTTTTTCTGTTTTGCTCTTGCGGTGATAATAGATGGTTAAATACAGTGAGGGAGTTCACCAACCTCCTACTGTTTAGTAGACCAGAAGCCAATGTGTGGTTGACGTCATAACGATTAAGTCATAAAACTGTCTATACACGTAGTATTGTTATCCTGCCCTTTTAAAGGACAACATATCTGATGCTGCATTCCGTTTCTACTGAATCCCTGAGCAGAGAGTTGAAATAGATACTAACTCCCTGTAAACAGTAAAAATTAATATATAAATGTTTACGCTGGGACTGGGCAGAACTCCATAGCCAGAGAGTTGGAACAGGTGCCAACTTCCTATGAATAGTAAACATGAAATTAATATTTATGTTTACTCTGGGATTGTGCACAACTCACTAGCCAGTGGCAAGTCCACCAAAAGACAAAACTGGTCAGGCATTTTGGTACAGAACTCAGAACTCAGAACATATTTATTTGACAGTCAGTGAATACGAGACATACACAATACAGAGTTAAAACAAGAAAGATTGGTACCAAGAAAAATACTGCTCTCATGCGAAACAAAAATCAAGACTGTCAGGATGACCCCAACTAAGGATTGCAAAATACATCATGTGTCTACTTTTGTCGAAGTTTGCCTGGTCTTTCTATTGAGCATATCACCCACTAGTCTTGATGATTTAGTTTTTACACATCACTTAAGAACAGTGAACATGTTGGACACAAAATTTTGGTATAAAAGGTAATTTCTTTGATCTCTTATGATGCAGTTAACTTCACCATGGGGCTGAAACTGACCAAGCCTCCTGCGTGCTCCTAACTAACAGGACAGCTCCAGTAGTGTGTACTCAACTGTGTCCACAAACCACTATACAACATTTTACTATGCTAGACAGACATGGGCACTTTCTTTTTATTACGTTAACAAAACTTAATATGGGATTTCCAGTTATACACACTGATTTATCTTGGAAAAAAACCAAAAAAAAAAAAAACAGGTGGTTTCTCATGCAAGCTACAAATGATGCAAGTCCTCATGAAGAGCAGATCATCTTTTAAAAGACCACTCCATGGCGATAGTCAGGCTTTATATGACCAATTTTGGACCTGCCCAATGGGCGGTCTCTCAAAGGAAGGCTTACCATGTTCTTTGTAACTTCACTTGTAATAAAAGACCACTTGCCTTATGTGACCACTTTTACCTGGCAGATGGAGTGGTATTGAACAGCAGGGACACCAGGACTACTGTATAGTCATGACCATTCCTGCATTTCATTTCTTCAATAGGACCCAACACATATTTTCCTTTTTTTTGGTTTTCCGCATTGATCTAAATTGATTCAAGTTCTTCATAGAAAGTAAAAACAGGTCCTGAGTCAAATATTATTTAATGGACCTCCTTCGGAAATAATAGCGATCATTTACAATTAAAGAAAATTTATGATACACTACATTTACATTGTATATCCGTTCTTGTCTGGATACTTTGCCTAGACATGTGAAGCATGACTTACATCTGTGTCACAGTATCTTTCTCCCCTGCATAGGCACTACGTAGCAATATGCCGGTGTCCTGTTGGTACATGTGAGCCTTGAGGAACTGTGCTGCCTCTATGGCACGGTGGGTGTAGATAGGGTCACTAAGGACCTGGCCTGCCCGGGCGAACCCAGATATCATCAGGCCTGAAACACACACAGCAAATAACATCGTGAATCCCCGGCCCTACCAATCCACTTATAGTCTTTTTAAATTTGATTCTTAGCTCATAAACAGACAGACATCAAAGTTAGTTTTTTTACTCCACACTTGAAGCATGGTCTGTTTAGCAGGCAAAACAGAATCCATCCTGTGTTTGCTTTCTCATTTATTTCTTCCGGTGACTCAGCCACGCCAAAAATAGGGGTTAGAACATATCTGTATACTGACCAGGAAACTTTCAGCAAGTTTTATTTACAAATCACATACAGTTTATCATACTTCCTTCCCTACTAGCAGTTGCTCATAGGAAGTATTAGTCACAGAGTCTATAACACAGCTTGATGCTTCCTGGAGCTCGGGAAGTGAACATTGATATAAACAAATTTTATTCTAGAAATTGGCACTTCATTGCTGTAAACAGAATACTCTTTTGTTCGTAATTTACCCATTGAGCAGGTATTTCATTCAAATTTGTGTCCCAGGAGCCACTTCATTCAGTAAAACCAGCTCTCAATGACAACTGTACTTTAGGACAAGCACAACTTCAGAAAATGGCACCTTTTCAAAATTCTGCAAATATGCAGTGCAATTGGCGGGGGGGGGGGGGGGGGGGAGGGCAGGAAACAGAAGCACAATTCTGCCTTAGTAACAACAAGGTGATGTCAAAAAATAATGCACCCAAAGGCTAGTATTCCTCTTTTTCTGAGGCCTGGTGTATACATATGGTGTAGCCCGAACAGAGCTGGACATATCTATCTGTTTTTTGCAGTCCCTCTAATTTTGCCTGAGAGACTCACCATTCCATGCTGTGAGCATTTTGTTGTCCAGATGTGGTGCAGGTCGCTTCTTTCTGGACACTGCAAGAAGTTCGCGACATCTACGCAGTGTTTGTTTGAGGGAGTCCACATTGAGACCAAACCTGGCAGAAGTCTTATCCATGCTGCCTCGAACTATTAGAACGTTCTGCTGCTTGAGTTCATCGTGTGGGTCCTGACGAATGTAAAATGCACAACATATAAAAACCCCTAATTCCATCTTTCAACAATCAGTAAAAATTAACCAATTTAACCTATAGTCAGTTGAAGCATTATGCAAATGATTTTTTTTAAACCTCAGAAAAGAAGCTTTCATTGATTTACATGTATTAACATGATGATAAGGTCCACTCAGTGGTGTCTATAGTGCCTGGCCAGGCATGCGGCAGTGGTTGGACACCTTGGCAGGCAATACAAACCCACTGAACAAGGCCTTCACCACTGCAGCATGGAATATTTAACCCTTTCCCCTCTTAAACCAGAAAAAACAGTGGTCAAATATCGTCTGCTTCAATGTTTTCAACTAATTTCAACATGAAAAGAAATTTGCCTTAGAATTGTACATGAGACCTAACAAGATCACATACCCCGCGTCTACAGCTTTCCTTGGCATGGGTTGGGCACTTAACCCATGCCAAGGAAAGCTGTTGACTCAGTCTTAATTCAAGGGGGAAAGGGTTAAGACTTTGTTCTCCAAATTTACTGTAAGTATATGTTTGGGCATAATATATTGAGATTTTGGTCTACATATTTACCTTGCTTATATGCCACCTTGTTAAATTAAACCCTTTCCCACTCAAATCACCCTCAAAGCACTCAAGTGTAATTGTTGTCTGCATTTAGGTTTTGACTTAAATTTCTCCTTACTACAAAACATTTTTGCTGAGATTTTTTAATTAAGACCATTCATGATGGCACACCCCAGGGCAACAACTTTCCTTGCTATGGGTTGGGTGCAATGTGCCAAACTCACACGAAGGAAAGCTATTGACTCAGTCATACTGTGACCAGCAATGGGTTAAACTTGTGGGTCTCCAGAAGTGTCTTATTGCCACAGTTGCTGCATGAAATAGTTTTCACTTTCTGTCTGTGTGCATAACATGGGCTGCGCAAACTCTCTCGCGGCAAAAACACTATTATATATAATAACAAAATATGAGTCACTTTATGTTGATGGATTTGAACCAGTAATGCAGCAGGTTTCTGCATTTGCCTCCAAACTGAAGAAATTTGTTCCTACAAAACTTTTGCAACTTGTTAGGCTTAGCGCCCTGGATCTAGGAAAAATGTGTACTTTACTTCTTTCAAAATTCACATTGTCTTGACAAAATTTCTGATTTTTACAACCAAAAAAAAAAACCAAAAAAAGAAAGAAAAAGAAAATTCAATAGAGTTAGTAACAACCCTGAAGCACCAAATCACAGACAACTCAGCATGAAGCTGTTCCCATCAGACTACAATGAAGGCTGTGAACTAAGTGCTTAATGGGTTAAAGTGTGCCGACCTGATAGGGATTGACATTGCCGTCCTTGCGTACATCGTAGTGGTAACAGAACACATCGGCTAGTGTGACTCCCCCGTGACCCTCCAATGGTGCAGACAACAGATCTCGTACTTCTGGCTCAGACCAAACACAGAATGCTCCCTCCTTTTTGGCTGGTGCATCGTGGGTCGGATAGGAGTCTGCATCTTCCGCACTGTAGAAACCTCCACCCTGAAATTGAATAAATTCTCTGGTCAAAACACACTTGTCATGTATAACATAGAATCAATTATTATGAAACTCGATCAAAGTTATTTATGTGTAAAGACTTATGAAGATGAAAAGTGATATTTTTCCCTTGGTACATGTATGCATCCAACATTTGACACACAAATACTGGGGAACACGAGGGTAAATTGATTAATCCAGGCTCAACAGGTGTTATCAGTTCCCTTTATGTGCATACATGTATTTCACCCAATTTCACTCCAAAATATTTCTCACAAAAGAGTGCATTTATAGGGGGTTGTAACTTATTTAGCAAGAAAACAAAATTTACAACACTTTATCTGACCACTTGGCAGTTGGAAAGAATAAAATTTCAGCAAAATTTGTACAGGGCAATCAAACATTTAAAATTTGACAACTGAACTTTGAAATAGCTTGGTAATTTAAATATTTCAGTATTGAGGCCCTTGACTGCAATGAAGTACAATTTTTAAAACCCTTTATCTGATTTATTATTACATGTTCACATTTGCCAACATTTTCTGGAAATGAGTTCAAGATACTTTTATTTCTTTCCATGGCAGTAACAGGTTTAATTTTGATGGAAGACATTGGCCATCAACACTATTTCTGATGTACGGTCCAATAAGTGAAATAGAGAAACGGGATATTTAACAGACATGTAACTGCAACTTGCTAAATTCTAGAATGTTTGTAGGCATTTCCTGTCAGTCTCTTACTTTCTACAGGCTCACGATCACTCCATCAAACCCACCATTAAATAAATATCTTATCTGATCTCATTACAATTAGTTAATTACTTTGTCACCGAGGTATAAGTGCAATCTTATTAATAACCTTGTCAACAAGATCTTATCTGATCTCATTACAACTTATAATAAATTACATCTTGGCTGATCTTGCTGCTTCTTATCTTGTCACAAAGATCTAACTTGGTCTTATAAAAACTTATTAGTTACCTTGTCACTAAGGTCCCTGGTCACATACTTCAGAATTCCTCGAGCAATGTATTCAAACAAATCAAGTTTTGTTATCTGAAAAAAAAAGTTACGAGAAAAATAAAGTTATTAAGATTATCCTAATCTGATTCCATGAGACTGTAAAACAAAGTACAAGTGAAAGGAAAAGAATACTTTGAAATTTTCATTTACACTAAGGACTTTAAAAGAGACTTATTCTCTAACTAGGGACAAAAATCAAAATCAATGCAATCCTAGAGAGAGAGAGAGAGAGAGAGAGAGAGAGAGAGAGAGAGAGAGAGAGAGAGAGAGAGAGAGAGAGAGAGAGAGAGAGAGAGAGAGAGAGAGAGAGAGAGAGAGAGAGAGAGAGAGAGAGAGAGAGAGAGAGAGAGAGAGAGAGAGAGAGAGAGAGAGAGAGAGAGAGAGAGAGAGAGAGAGAGAACAGCTGGTTCAGATGTTCCCCACAAGAGGTCACTTGAGTAGCTGCTTATACTCATGTAAGTTAACATTGTGATTTTCGACCAAGCACCAGTACCTGTTAGTCAGTATCAAAGTGTTTTACAGGAAATGGATGCCCATGTTCTAAACAACACCTGGGGCACCCAGGCCCAAGATTTCTGTCCAACTGACTTCATAATGAAGGTAAATCAAGATATTCCCCTAAAATGGTCGTATACATGTAATTGAAATGTTTTCACTGCAACAGGAACAGGGTTATTCACAATTTGGTTGATGTGTATACCCAAGACCTGCCACATAGCAGGCCATCAGGATAATGCTAAAGCAAGACCATGGCCAGCATGGGGCAGCCATGTCACTTCTAGGATCTACATAATAAGCTGCACATCATGCCTAAATGTATCATTCACCAGGAAACAAGTAATGAATTTTACCAGTGTGATTGTCATATTCAGCTGTAGACCACTGCATGTAATATGGAGGGGGCGGAGGGGGCCAGTGTGCTGGCACTGGAAATACAGTTGCCTTAGTACAAGTTTCATGAAATACGAACTAGAATTGATAGCTGGTATGAGGTACAGCAAATATTGGGGCTTCTAGTACACAAATACAGAAAATTTTAAAAAGAGCCCAGTATGCCATTTAGGAAAACCCCTTTAACCCCCTCTATTATCAGACCTAATGTGAAGAATGCACAATGTACACAATGCATGCCCAACCTTCATGGAAGGGGTCTCCCACAATGAAACCAATCAACCAGTCTATTCCTGTCCTTGCAACAGTCTTCAGAAGCAAAGGAAATTTGGCTCTTAAGGGCAGGAAATTTTAGGCCAATGAAAAATATCTGAAGGAAACGGTGAAGGGAGACGTACCTGATAAGCATCTATATAAGACACAGCCAGCTGTGCTTGGTCATACAACATTTTCTCAAAGTGAGGCACATGCCAATCATTGTCTGTCGAGTAGCGGTGGAACCCCTACAACAGGTGAACAGTGCCGATAGGTCAGTTATGTGCACAATACATGGATGTTAAGTGATGAAGAACAATTGGGTTCTGCGGGCTTCCAGCCCCTTGACCATTTGCATCTCAAAACACCCAAACGTGCCCACATATCAACTGTTGTCTGCCCACTTTTCCACCTAATTTCTCAACAAATGAAATTTTAATGAGAACTGTAGATAACACATACCAGGACATGATATCTTCAGATCAACAGTTCTCCCTCGCATTGGTTAGGTGCTTTGTCCCTCCAACACCAGGGACAATTGTTAACTTACTCTCAGTTCACTTATGAAAGGCTTAACTGCAATAATATTCATTTAAGTCTTCACTCTTGATATTTTGATATAATTAATTTGCACTATGAACAATCATAGTTTGTGTTCTTACGTGATTTGAAAGAACACAAAATCTGATTGTGTATTATGTTATGCTGCCGGCAGACACATGACTGCCTAATTGATAACCCCCCTCTCAGACTGACCCCCACCTCAGACTGATGGCCTGAGTCGCCAAAAGCGACAAGAAGGACGGACATTAAAATTTCACATTATATAGGTCAGGTCAACATACCCATGTTTTTTATTAAAATAAAGGTAGGTCCAACATGTTTTGCATTCATTTCTTGTCTATTTACCTAACCTACTGTCTTGCTAGCTTCGCGTTTCTGTGCAAGTGCAATTAATGGTCAAATTGGGCACATTTATCTCTGAAGCGGCCAGGATACACCTAGAGAAGCAACTAGTCATTACACCTCTGCATGCTGAATAGCTAGGCAAGCTCTGATTGGAGCACGCCTAGCGGTTCAGCCTGTAAAGGTGTAATGGCTATTTGCTTCCTCATGTGTATCCTGGCCACTCCAGTGATAAATGTGCCGAATTAAAACATTACCCTTGCACAGACAAGCAAAGCTAGCAAGACAATAAGTAAGGTAAACAGACAAGAAATCAATGCAAAACATGTTGGACCTACCTTTATTTTAATAAAAAACACAGGTATGTTGACCTGGCCTACATAATGTGAAATTTTAAAGTCCGTCCTTCTTGTCGCCGAAGGTGCCTTGGTACGTCAGCCCGAGAGGGAGGGTTATAAATTACGCGGTCCTGTGCTAGCAGATATCAAACTATCAGGCATTTCATCTACATGTGTACCACAAATACACAAACATCTTTGTGAATAATACCTCATTCAAAGCAAATATATCTCCACCATTATTGTTAATTCTGTTCCAAGCCACTCATTTTCTTGATTGCAAAAACGTGTGCTTTTCAATCTTACTACATGTATATGTGATATATTTCCTTTGATTAGCAATGATGTATCTCTTAAAAAAATCTGAGTAATCTGAGTACCAGGTAAACTGATAATTCATCAAGCTGTCTTTGACAGAATCACCAGGAAGACCTTTCCACTTTAACTGACCCAAACTGGCTGGTGATCAAGTCATCTGTTTTAACGCCTTTCACCGATCTCAGCGATAATAAAAAACAATTTCACTGAGAATTGTAAATGAAACCTATCAAGATAACAGTCATGTTCCAGACCAACAGTTTTTCTCGCTGTACATTTACTCATGTTACCCAACACAGGCCAAGGTAAGCTGTTGACTCAGCGTTAATTCCAGGAGGACAGGGTTGATCTTGTCACTTTTTCATGAGTACATACCAATTACACACTTGTAATTTGATAGCCTAATTTTATAAAGCTGAATACAGGATGGGCAGATATTTGCACATGTCATCACTGATTTCAGTTTTAAATTTCCAGAGCATGCAAAACTCACTGAGCACTAATGATAAGCATAGCGCAGACTTCACATGCCAACTCTCTATCATCACCGATAGGGAGTGCAGGAAAACTGACTTGTATGGCATTGAATGATCATCATTTTCATTACATGTACACGTACATCGAGATATCAAGTCATTAGTCATATCAAGTGTCTTAAGAGCACGATTATCACAATTTCATATAAATACAGTGGAACCTCATTAATATGGACCTCATTAATCCGTATGTCTCATTAATCTGAACACTTCTCCTGAAACAGAATTGTTCATTTCAGGTAATAGTGATTCAGTAATCCAGATGCTTCATTAATCTGAACAGTTCACTAGGGTACAAAGGTGTTCTGATTAACGAGGTTCCACTGTATTTCTATACAATGGTCCCTCCTTTGAAAGACCACAACTGTTAGGTCTTTCTTCAGTACTTTTTGTTATTTATACCTCCTTTGAGAGACCGCCTGCTTTATATGACCACCTTTTGGGTGACACTAGGGGCAGTCTCTCAAAGGAGGGACCACTGTACATGGGATTTTTTTTTTCAAACTATATCATATGTGTATAAAAATAAATGCATACATGGATGAGTTTTGTTTGTGTACTGTACCTGAGCCACATGGTCATGCATTCCCCCTTTTGCCATCATACGCAATGTATGCTGGGACATTTCCAAGGCTTTCTTTCCCTCTTCTGAATCTGGGTTTTGTGCATGAAATCTGAACATAAAGTTGAAGTTCACTGAAAAAGAAAAAATTTCAGGAGTGACTTTTCTTTGAAAATGTTCTACAAATAATGTATAACCCAGTTTGGTCACTTTGACACACACATCTTTAATTCTTTACGCAAAAATCTGTTTCTGTGCAGTGTTGAAGTGAACGTGCCTGCAAAGTTAGTATCTAATAGTGTCAATAGATGGCAGCACCTGCCCATATGCTCCCTTGGCAACCATCAACTTTCAAATGTGATTGATTCATCTATCGGCACACCGTTACACTTAATTTCACAACCAGGTAAAACTAATCACATTCTCCTTTACTTTTGACAGGTCATACATGTACAGACATGTTTTTGTAGATCTATCCTACACAACAAATGGAAATCAGCCAGACATATTGTGTTTCTCATTTCCATACTCTTAATTTTCCCAGTAAAATAACAAGGGTTGACACACAAATAAATTTACATGTCTGACTAAACAAGGCATATTCGTGAACCAGAGTAAAATAAAGTGGCTCAGCATGAACATTTTATCGACTTTCATTCTGAATGTAACAAATATTTTGTTCAAAACAACTGCGCCAATATAGGACAACTTACAATCCCCACCACATAGGTTACTGTGAGCGTATCTCAGTGCTAGAATATGTGCTACACCCTAAAGGTGTGGCTGTCTATATCTTGGGGAATAGGCAGGCAAGATACATTTGCAGTTAGGGGCACACATCTATCACCATGGGCCAATACCCAGTGTTCAGCATCTTTCATAATGCATGCTGTTGCAACTGAAAGAACCACTTCATCCCTCGAAGAGTACATTTATTAACTCTTTCAGTGCCAAATTTTTGACGACCAATCAGGCATAAATAATGACTTCATTTTCTTATTGTGTCAGGAAAGTTCATGTGTAAATTTTTAAAAACACCTGTTGCAGCAAACAAGCCCCCTGCTTTGACACGGGGAAAAGGAAAATCAACAAATATGACCTGTCACCTTGGAAGCCCGTTCCAGGTCATTTATATGTTATCCGAAGGAACCCCACACAGCAGACACTTTCACCATTATGCAATATTATCTTATTCATAACAAGAACACTGGGCAAATGTCTGCAAACCCAGATTGCATATCTGTGTCTTAGTCATTATTCTTTCAGTATCCAACTAGTATTTACTGATTTTGCAAGAGAAAATCAAGGGGGAGATGTGTCCACAATAAAACATCAGTGTCCGAAGGATACATTGATCCACTAGTCATTTAGTTTCATTGTAGTAACTTGAAAGATTAAAAATTAAAGAACAAAATCAATGAATGTACCAGCTTGACACCTGACAAAAGGTGCCCTGCACACAGCCCAGGAGACGGTGACTGCCAAGTGAAGCTCTGGCAAATGCTATACCAAGATGAAATAGGTCTACATTTACAACCATACTCACATTTTTATTGAAATTCCACACACCTTTTTTTCTCCCTTTATCTTTCACATCTCCAAGGATATTAATTTTTAAAAATTAAGTTATCTATCACCCTCCCGTGCACCTTTAATTGGCACAACGAAACTTGAATCATTTTTTTCTAGCATGCATCAGTTGGGTGCATACCATCATACAATTTTTGGTAAGTGACTCTGATGATTATCTTTTCACATTTTCTGTGGCTTCCCATTTTTAACCTGTGCTGTTCCCAGCTACAGCACCAACCACAGTCTGCTCAGCTGACTCTTAAGCTATTTTTGTATCTGGCTGGTGGCATCCCAGTCCAACAGTCTGGGCCCCTAGGTTTGCTTAACAAGAAACCCACATACAATCCAAACCTAGGTCTTCCATACATTTTTACCCCCCTAGTTGACACCTGTGGCTCAGTGCAAGAGGTCAAGGTAACCATGAAGTGAATTAATCCAAGGTCCTCATACCATGCATATGCTGGAATACCCCTTCAGCTTAATTACCTGATGGATTAAAACTTGTTGTTTGGAAGCTGTGCATGATGGAGGGACTTCACAAAGAAAATTGTTATCCACGTTCTCCTCTAATACGTGTAAGGAATAACCACTGTACACATGTATATTTTCCAAAAAAAATTTTTTTTTCCATTCTGCGCCTGCCATTGATAAAAGTACATGATACATTTCAGCCACCACCAGATGGCACCACACCAAAACCACAATTAGAGAAAAAGAAGAAGTGGATATGTGCGTTTTCCATTTCAGCTAGGCGACTGGTGCCAAAGGTTGCAGGTTCGAGTCCTGCTCGTTCCCAACATAAAATATGAAAGAATGAAGGGTTTGGCCACCATTACATGACACTTGACCAAAAACCAAGAATCATAGAAGAAATAGGAAAAAAAAAGAAAAAAAAATGCCTCACCAGGTTGTGGGAACTTTGGTGCTTTGCCAAATCCTCCTTTATCTGGGTCATACGAACTGGCCAGCATACTGTAACACTTCTGGATGGGTTCCACTCCAGGCATGGTCTGCCCCTCTGGGGACCTGACTACGGTGCCCTGGGTGAGGGCATCCAGGATCATTGTGCCTTGCTCCTGGACCTGCTCCTGGCTCTGCTGCCACTATAACAAAGATGTCACACTTACCATACTCATCTTAATAAGCACACACTCCCTAATAAGTGCACCCCATTTTTTTTCAAAGAAAGAACCCCCAAAATATCCCACAGTTTTCAAACAAATGGTAGAATTTATTATTATATTTAGGATCAACATTTTTTAAGCTTTTGTGGATGAATTTTTTTTCATAGCGCACTCTGTGCTTATCAAGATGAATACGGTAATCAGTTCAAAGGATGAGCCCTGTCAACTGCTTTACCCCATACACCACCCACCATGGCCAACACAAAGAGCTGTTGACCTCAGCTTGAGGATGCCCTCTGTGTACATGTACTTTACCTTCTCGGAACTTGGGACTTTGTGCCAATAAGAAAGGTCAGAATTAGCTCTAAAGTGTGCATTCGCCCCAATACACAACTGAAATTTGGAGGGCTAGAACTGCGTATTCCTCTTAGTTGTATGTTAAAGCACACTTGAATAAACCAGTCACTTATGTTAATATGTAGCTGTGGTTATATGATTTTTGTGAGGTATTTGGTTATGCATCTAGATTTACTGTCTGAATTTTGGTGTTTCTATGTGCAGTAGTTTTCAAGTTAATGAGTTGCAAATTACAATGTAAAGTAAAGAGAATACACAGCCCTAGCTGTCCACTGACTGCAGTGCCCTCTTTTAGGCAGTTCTTCAATCGTCTGTTGTTGCCCTCACCTATATATATAAAGCTTTATTTTAAGAGGGTAACTCAGTTAGTGAATCATCACTAATCTCCCCTGAGGCCCTCATAAAAGTACATATACATGTACATGTAAAGGTACAATAGTAATCATGAATACTATTGATTACATTACAGAGGCCAAAAAACTTTTATCAAATACAGATCACTATAGACCGGTACCTCTCAATCTTACAGAGAAACACAATGAACAAATTAGAACTCAACTACAACAACTGGTATCTGACAAATCCATTTCAGAAGATACTTCCAAGTATCTATATATAGAAGAACCACGGGTACCCTGCTTCTATATATTACCAAAAATTCGCAAGGGAATATACCCACCCCCAGGCAGACCCATTTTGAGTGCTAATGACTGCCCTACTGAGAGATTATCAGGGTTCGTAGATCACTTCCTACGACCATTGGTTACAAAAATACCCAGTTGCATCAAGGATACAAATGATTTCATCAACAAGATTGAATCATTACCACAGCAACCAGTCAATATGTTGCTTGTAACCCTTGATGTTAGCTCTTTGTATACCAATATCCCTACACCAGAGGGTCTCAGATCAGTAGCCAAGACCCTCCTACACAACAGGACTAGAAATGAAAAGCCGTCAGTAAGAGACATTATTTCACTGCTACGCTTAGTCCTATGTTGTAACAACTTTGAATTGAATGGAGAACATTTTCTCCAAATCAGTGGCACAGCCATGGGCACAAAAGTAGCCCCATCATATGCCAACATTTTTATGGCAGACCCAGAGGAAAGACTCCTAACCTCTTATACTCAACAACCAGAGGTTTGGTGGAGGTTCATTGATGATATTTTCTGCATTTGGCATCATGGAGTGGAAAATCTCCAAAAATTTGTGGAATAGCTTAATACCAGTCACCCCACCATTAAGTTTACAGTGCAGTACAGTGAAACGGAGATCAACTTTCTAGACACTACGGTCCGCCTGGATGAATCTAGAAAACTTTATACAACACTGTACACCAAACCAACAGATACACATACGTATCTACACTTCCAATCCTCACATCCTAAGCATTGCAAGTCGGCTGGCCCTTTTAGCCAACTCTTAAGGGTGAAAAGAATATGCACCCAGCCAGCTGACTTTGAAGAAAATGTGGAACGGATCTTGAGTTACTATAACCTAAGGGACTATCCAGCTAACATTTTAGAGGAAGCCCTAAATAAGGTTAGAAACATAGACAGAGCTTCATTACTACAGCGAAGGTCTGATCCACCTCAGGCGGACAGAGATGATGACAAACTTTTCCTTATCACGAGGTACAATCCAGCTTTACCTCCGCTTAGGAAACTCATCACTCAAAACTGGGGCACCATCCAGGCGTCCAAGTTTTCACCTATACTAGGGAATAAAAAGGTGGTAATAGGCTATAGGAGAGCAGACAATCTCAAGGATATTTCAGTTCAATCAAGAACGAAATATCCCAAAACACAACTTAATCCCTCAGTATCAGGCAGAGTAGAGCTAAATCCGTGCGACTCTAGCGACTGCAGATACTGCGAAAGGATAGACACAAGTGGTATAGTAGTTAGCACACAGAATGGTCGTACTTACACCACACCCCAAGGAGGTACGTGCAGACACAACAACCTAGTCTATCTTCTAACATGTGAACATTGTCACAAACAATATGTGGGCCAGACTTATCGCCTGCTCAGGGATAGGCTTAGGGAGCACTTCTACTATATCCACAAGGGAGATGTCAACCAACCATTGGGCAGACATTTTGCCCAACAGGATCACAACGGACTTAAGTTAAAAGTCCAAATCCTGCATCATATGTGTACTCCACCATGGTTGAAAAAAACAGAAATTTTTCGACTGGAAAAAGAACATCATTGGATCCACCAATTGTGCACAATGGAACCTTTCGGCCTGAATGTCATGGGAAAATAGGCACCCTTGCCTTGTATTATACTAAAATTCACAGTTCCTGCGCCTATTTCCCATAGACATTGTGTGTGATACGCTTCTACAGAACAGAATAAGTTTCTGTCCCAGAGAAATTGCTGATTTTTTCTGTGGAAAGATATGTCCACAATAAGGGAACATAAATAATTATGCACCTTACACATTACTAGATTACCTTGACTCCAACATTCCAACTCCGTGTTTATTTTTAGACACATTCTCCCTTGATGTACTAATCCTACACCTAGGAACTTTCTTTCTGCAGGTGTGACGTCTCCGTAACGACGGAATGTTAGTAAACACAGTCACGTGCACGCCAAAACACGTGGGCCGGTCCAGTCCAACTGACCAGTTTGACAGTTGGCCATCCTAACGTAAAAAACTATGGTTGTTACGTTAAACTCCTGTTGTGACGTAAAGTTACGCGGGTTTATATAAATCAAGGTCTAATCAAACGCAGCATTCTTTGGTTTAGTCTCTGAAGAGTTCAGTTAGAACGAAACCGGTCAGACTACGAAAAGCCAAACAATTCACTGTTTGACAGGCATCAGCTGCACAGACAGGCACACTCGCCGTCCTGGCCATTGCCTAGTATTCAAATTGTACATGTAAAGGTACAGAATATAATATACAATAGGCAAGACAGGTAAACTCATATGATTACAAACAACAGCTAAACCCTCAATGACAACAGATATGCTGCACACTTTCTCTTAAATGCAGATACACATGGAGACTCTTTGACAGAACTTGGAAGACTATTCCATAATATTGCACCTGAGTAACTAAAGGCATTTTTCATGAACTGAGTTCTTGGTTTGACCACATATAAATTGTTGCAGGCAGCAAATCTTGAATTCACTGAATGTTTATGTTTTACATATTCAAACATTTCCTGCATATAGGTGGGTGCCATTTTGTTCACAGACTTGTATAAAAGCAACAATGTACGATATTTTATTGTTTCTTCCAGTGTCAACCAATTTAATTTTTGTAGAGCTTGCTTATAGCTCAATCACGGACTTTGAGTGTTCAGTACTAAAAGTGCTGTACTTTTATGTAATCGTTTAATCTGTGAAAATAATTGACCTCTGGCATTACCCCACATGGTAGAACAATAATCAAATAAAGGCAAAATATAAGAAAAGTAACACATTTTTCGTACATGGAAGGGTAAAAAATGTTGAATTCTTCTCAGTGTTGACAAACTAGCTGAAATTTTCTGACACATAGTAGATATCTGGTTCTCCCAGCTGAGATGCTCATCAATGACTATGCCCAGAACTTTATGATGAGAAACCTTTTCTAGCCTTGTGTCATTACTTTTCACATTAATGTCTAATGATGGAAGATTCCTTGCTTTTTGCTGAGAACATATGAGCATAACTTTACTCTTGATTTCATTAACAAGTAAGTCAGTGGCTTTGTACCATTCATCTAAACAGTATGTTTTCTGATTTAAGTTGTCTTCCACTTGTTTAATATTTTTACCTTTAATATAGATGCATACATACTAATAAGTTTAGAATCTTTACTGCTACTATTTACATGTAATGCAAGGTCATTAATGAAAACTATGAATAATAAAGGACCCAGAATGGACCCTTGGGGTACACCATATTTGACATTGGCAGACGTTGACAAACTTTTGTTCTTAACCACTTGCTGTGACCTATCACAAAGATATGACTTAAACCAAAGAACAGTATCAGTACTACAAGATAGGTGGTCAGTTTACCCACCAAAAGATCATGATCTACTAGATCAAAGGCCTTTTTCATGTTGAGCATGACTGCACCAACTACATTTCCATCATCTAACATTTTGTACCATGTTTTCAACATGTCTACTAGGCAAGCCTCGCTAGAGTGGTCCTTACGGAATCCTGATTTGCAAGAACACAACAGTCCATACTTAGTTAGAAAATCATAAAAGCTATTATGAATGTGTTTTTCAAGTATTTTACTTAGTGAACTTAAAATGGAGATTAGTCTGTAATTACCACATTTCGTGTTACATCCTGATATGAAAATAGGAGTGACTTTCCAGACATCCTGATGATTGGTGGACAACCTAATGAGGCATGTGAACGGTAGGTGTAAAATACTTTAAGTTAAATTTGTAAAAATGAAAAAATGAAAAGACAGATCCAAAATGATCCATCTCCGTCACCAAAGCATATATTTGCTTATTATCCTGGAGACACTGTTTGATTTTATGTAGTCCCTTCTTGAACAGATAGACAGATGTCCAGACAAAGGCACAGATCATCATGACAGCTCACTACAATGAGTATCTACATGTCCCCCATGCAACCTTTTATGGTGGGTCATATGCTTCTGTGCAGTGAATATCATTGTCCAATGTCCACAAGCTCTTGAAATGTTAGAGACAAATTGGGTTAAATAAATCTATTTATTGTTTGTGACCTTGGAAGTAGGTCAATGTCTTGCATATTTAAAAAATCACACATGTAGGTCATATGGGCTTTCCTTGCTAATGTATTAACATTCCACCTTTAATGTTGGTAGAGATAAGAAGCCGGCCAGATAGACAGCAGACACATGGACAGGGCAAACTGTCCCCTACCATACACTGTATTTCTATGCCCCCCATGCCATCTGTGATGGCTCTGGAAAAATCATGTCAAAGCAATATGCTCCATTTGTTTTTTCTTTTGTGTGTGTATGTGTGTGTGTGTGTGTGTGTGTGTGTGTGTGTGTGTGTGTGTGTGTGTGTGTGTGTGTGTGTGTGTATGTTTTTAATACACATGCCACACCTTCCCTTTTATGCAAATACTAACAAAGTGCACACAACTGTGGCAGAACCACTTCTGCAAAACAGCTGACTTTTTTTTATCATTTTTTTAGAAAAATTACGGTCACATCTTTAATTTCAATAAAAGCAGAATGAGAGGTTCCTGGGAGCACGTTCCCCTGGCTGTGTTGTGCTACTAATCATTCATTCTCAACTGTTGTTAAGTGAAGCAAAAAGCATGTGGCCTTATGGAAGAAATGGTTATTTTCACCACCGAGAATGTGACATTTTACAGACTGTTTGTATAACAATAGTCTGCTGGTGGCTCCTGAGGCCTGGCTTACCACACCTGTCAGTCTCTATATGAATTGGTTTAAACATATTTTATTCCGAAGAAAGCAATTGGGAAGCAGGGCAGAGCCCTATATGAATTAAAAGAACAAATGCTTGCTCAACAAATGATTTTCAAGGTGTAAGTTTCACTTAATTATTGTTGTTTCCAGTATAATCAGCATGCTATTACCATGTCTGGACCAATAATAAGAGAAAGTCAAGAGATTTAAGTTCAACGTTAACCAGAAAATATTTAATATTTTGTAATCAACATGAAAAATAGCTGTTTAAAAAATGTTCAAATCAAGAAAACTTTAATTACTGTTTTTAACCAATATTAAGTGTTTTAAAAAATTCAAATTCTGAAAACCTTTAATCATACATTTTTATCTTTAAAGTCTTTAATGAAATACCTTTCATTCTTATCATATATAATTTTAAATTGAAATGCAATCACAGATTGCTGGATCTATGCCCCACTCCCCATGCACCTCATTGATAACCTTACAGCCCGGACACACAAGCAGAGGGAGAGACACAAGGATGCATAATACTTGACCTAGTGACCTACTTTTGTTGCATGACACACCTTTGGGTCAAGATATGTGTGTGTATGAAGTTTTATTAACTTTATGCGGAAAGGGATTACAGTCCGGACACGAGTTTACCAGGATATATCGGTGACCCAGATGTTGGACCCAGTGACCTATTTTTACTTCATGACACACCTTAGGGCCAAGATATATATGCATGTGTAAAATTTCATGAAACTAAGTTAAAGATAAAAGGAATTATATACCGGACATGATTTTACAAGGATATGTCACTGTGACAGATACTTGACCTGGTGACCTACTTTTATGCTTGACACACCCATGTGTCCAGATACACACATGTGTAAAGTTTCATGATTCTAAGTTGAAGGACAACAGAATTACAGCCCAGACATTAAGTGAAATGTAGTCTTATGTGATTGTATCACCACGACCCAGATACTTGACCTAGTGACCTACTTTTGTTTTATGACACACCCTTAGGACAAGATATATGTGTGTGCACGTGAAGTTTCATGAAACTAAGTTAAATAGTAAAGCAATTACAGCCCAATTACAGTTTCACAAGGATATGTCACTGTGACCCAGATACTTGACCTAGTACCCTACTTTAGGTACATAACACACCCTTATGTCCAGATGCACCTCTCTGTAAAGTTTCATACATCTAACTTGAAAGATAAGCACATTACAGCCTGGACATGAATGGCTGACAGACGCACGAATGCATGAACGGAAAAAAACAATAACATTACTGTATGACCCTCCTCCGGTAGGAGGCGGGCATAATAAACAATTTGATTGCACCATCAGATTTTCATGAATAGAACTTTTATGCAAATACCAGCATGCTGATCTGCAGTAAATGGTATTGCTAGCTGCTGCTGAGGCAGCTGGAGCATGTTTTGGTAGGCAATAAAAAACAATAGAACAAGAACTTTCCCAGCACAGTGTATAATGTACAATGTACACCAGTAGCTTGTAGTTTCAAATGAATGTATCAGCATGACCTAGATTCTTAGCCTAGTGACCTAGTTTTGTCACATGACATATCCATAAATCTGTGCACACATTTGTTTGATTTTGATTGATTCCAATTAAAGGATAAATCAGATTTTAGTGTGGCCACAAATGCTGATTGCAAGAACAAAAGCACTTTTCCTATATGCCCCTTCTCTGGTAAGAGGGGGGCATAATAATGCACGTAGATATAGAAACTTCTGTACTGTTACATGTCTATCCTAGGAAAAAATGTTAAAGATATACGTTATACCTGCTTTGCAATGCTCATGAGCACAGTTTTGAAACCTGGGCGGCCAAAGTAGCGATCATCAGGTGGGAAGTATGTCCCTCCCACAATGGGTTTGAGGTCAGGGGTCAGCCAGACACTCATTGGCCAACCACCACCCCCTCTGGTGGCCTACAAAAGAACAGAAGAACAGCTCAAGGTACAAGTAAACTGAAGGTGAACTGTTTGCACAGACCTTACTATCATTACAACAGAAGAGTTTGTTTTCAAGGCACTTCCTTTGCTTGTTAAATAGACAAAGCTCCATGCACACAAAGCTCTGTCTGCTTTGTGGACCTCCTTTCAGCTGACTGTTATATATAGCTTCCTGCTGGTGATAGTGATACTGAGCAGGCAAACATGTCGTCACTGCGATTGAATTTTCAACATCTACCCTAGACAATATTCAATAAAAGCACACGGGAAACCAAAATAGATTAGTTTCTAGCTTAAGATATATAAGGAAAACAGTGATCATCTTGTCTGTCCGTACTGACACATTACATTAGGCACTTAACACATTCATTAACACTTGAACCCTCTTCCCTTCAGATTGAATCTAAAGCTTTAACAGCATGATTGTTCAAGATGTTCAACTGGAGCATGCTCCCCTGACACGTCTCTTCCACTGTTCACATTGAACACTTTCCTGTAAATAAGACATTTTCCCAGGAATATTGTATGAATATCAAAGCAGACATCGGCATAATTTTGGACATGCAGGGTGAAGAAACTGACATATCTCCAGCAATGAGTGCATTTTACATTCCACTCTTTGCTGGTCCCAGATGTATTGCTACTTATTAATGTACCTTTTCTGGTCAAATTAAAACCCAGTTCTGACACATTTTAAACCTCTCAGCTAGTGATGTGCGTTCACAGATTCACATTATGTAACATATCATAATCTCATCAAATAATATTACTCAAAAATTGACTTTCTTCTCCTTGCAAAGAATTCATTAAGTAATGACCACATAGCTACATAACAAAATCAATATATCAACCCCGGGTAACCTGGCCCTGGGGAAATAACTTCCACTCAAGCACCTTCATCATGCAACGGATAGCGTTTGTTCACTCTTTTAGCCTTAACCCTTTCCGCCTTACACCAGACTAAACTGGCTGTTGGTCAAATGTCGTCTGCTTCAATATTTTTGACTAATTTCAACAGTAATGAAAAACAATTTGAATGAGAATTGTAGATGAGATCTGTCAAGATAACATGCTCCCAGCCACCAGGTTTGCTTGGCACCAGTTCGCACTCAATGCCAATAGAAGAGGATGACTCAGCTACAATGTAAGGATGGAAGAGATTAAAATTCTATACCTGTAGTTGACACATGGGTGTTTGTGGTCTTTCATTACCAGGACTGATTAATTCCAAACATTTTAATTTTTCTGTTAATAAAGAATGGCATTTCAAAAGCTTTGAAGACTGAATTCAATGGAAAGGCTAAGGTTTGACACCCATGCTAACCTTCCCCTGTTTTCTTCAGCATTATGTCAATACATATATGTTAAGGAATTGCAAAATGGGGAATCTATGGATTCTTTGAAATTGCTTTTTGTATTCTTTTTCTGTGATTTCTGGCTATGTATGCTGTAGTGAGGAAAGCAATGTTTAGCTGCATTTCCAACACATTGGTAAAACTAGAAGTTATTCATTTTACAAGACAAAACCAAATCTCTTCCAGTAGAACATTTTGCCTCTGAAGGAAATGATTGATAATATTGCAAGGAAACCAAATTAACCTATGTGACGAAGTGACCCTGTGACTTTGGGAATTGGGTTCAGGAGACCGACATATAATTCTAACTTTGGTCTCACCTAGATACATAATCTTACTAAACTTGAAGATTTGTTAATTTCTTAAGTATTTATTGAAAGGAAACTGATATTACATAAGTGACCCTGTAACTTTGAAAATAAGGTCAAGGTAACCCAGATACAATCCCAACCTGGGTCATACCCAGATAAAAAATCCAAGCAGGTTCCACCAAGTTCTGTTAAGTTCTGCAGTAGTGATCACACAGAAAATGATTTCAGATACGAATTCACATACAAAACCCTGTGACACTAAAACTATGTCAAGGTGACCCAATTACAACCCCAACTTAAGTCTCACCTAAATACATAATCCTACCAAGTTCTATAAACTTTTGTTAACTTCTTCACTAAGTATTGCACATAACCCAATTTCATATGTGACCCTGTGACCTTTAAAATTAGATCAAGGTGACCCAAATACAATCCCAACATAGGTCTTACCTGGATACATATTCCTAACAATTTTTACAATGTTTCATAGTCTTTCAAGGCTCATTGCACAGAAACTGTAAGGACTGAATATCAACAAGAAGCAGAAGAAACGAGCACTAAAACAGTGTCCCACGCTCAGCAGGGGACATTTACATATGATATAAAACAATGCCTGCCTTTGCCATTTCAATCAACAACAAAGGTACCCAAGAAACTCAATTGTTAATTTGCATGGCCTTAGCCAACTGAGTATGTTGTTGTATTGTGTGGGCAGCTATCCCCTTGCTCTCCGAAGAAATTGTAGGAACTTAAGGGTCTAGCTGAGCCAGCAACCAATTAGTATGGAAATAAAGATCTTACGAGATCAACAATGAAGCATCATAATACGCAAAAATTTCCTATGCAAGATTCTACTGTTTTCAATTTCGATAACACTTTGACTTTCAGGATGCTAGCAAACATGTTGGCTATCCTCCAGTTCAGCTAAATCAAAAAAAAAAAAAAAAAAAAGTTACTGCAACCAGACTGAACTACATATAAAACAGTCAGCTCATGTCTGACTGGTCAATGCCTGTACTTCTAAATGGACACTTTGGCCTCAGGGTTTGGGGGTTTTTTTTGCATAATTTGGAAGCCTTTATCCTGTTGATGTAATACTCACCCCGTGAAAAATGATCCAATAGTTCGAATTAACTTTGTGAATAACTGTGTAAATACACTTTTATTAAAAGCACTGATTCCCGTGCCACATTGATACATCACTGGGACATGACTGTCATTTTTTATTTGAATTTTGCACCACAAAATGGTAATTCATTACAGAAATTGCGCATCGATTCCAGTAACAATGTATCCCCTTGGTTGGAGGCTTCATACTGAACAATCAAAACTGGATCCAAATGAACTCTTTAATGAAGGTCCTGGTAATATAGAACAGGACATAAAATAATATCCCAGTTCTGCAAACTAACCATGAGTAAGGACAGACAACACTTCCATGTTTCTTTTAATTTCAATATTATATTCAACTATAGTCTCCAAAAAATTTGATTGTTCACCCCTTTATCTTGATTCTTGAAATACATGAATTTATTTTCACCCCTTTACCTTGATCCTTGAAATACATGATATTTTTGTTTATTCTCCCTCCAATGGACAGAAGTTTGTATTCTTTATTTTGCCACCAAACTGCCAAAAATATTCTGTGGCTGTAAAAAAAAAAAAAACAGCTCAAAACTACTGTCTGATGAAAATGTTGAGGACATATCAATAAAATGTGCTGTTCCGTTTTTACTCCCCTCTGATTTTATAATGTGTGTTATGACCACCAAGAAATGTACCCTAAGAAAATGTATACTTTGTTCCATGTGATTTGGCATCACATACCGGAAGTCTCTGAAATGCCAAACACCAAAAACAAGTCTCATACCCCTTGTGAGCCCTTGCATGAGTCCATACGTGCCTGTACAAATGCTACAGAGATTTGAAATTATGTACGTTTATGTCTATACATAGGTTGTAATTGACTTTAAGCAAGTCCATACATACCTGCATACATGTCGAATAGATTTTAGCAGGTCTACTGATACCAAAATTTCATGTAGACTTCAACAAAGGCCATACCTAACTGTACAAAACATTATAAATAATTTTGTAAAAACGATGCAGACCAGACAAGTCCATACATACCTGTATAAATGTTTTGCAGACTTTAACTCATTCCACCCTAATGATGCTTTTTCCCGCTAATATCTAAATGTCGTCTGCTAATTGTACTTTACTAATTTAGGGATTATTGTGAATGAAACTTGCATGGAAGATCATTCCAACTTATATGCCCATGGTCAACAGCTTTCCTTGGTGCGTTCTGGGCGCATTGCACCCAGAGCGTTCTAAGGAAATCTGTTGACTCAGTCTTCTATCAGGGTGGAATGAGTTGAAGCAAGTCTATACATACCTGTGTAAATGTCATGCAGACTTTAAAGGTCCTATTGATTGAATGGGTAACACAAATTAGAAAGTTGATGTTTAAGGTCCTTAGAAATGATATACGAAAGCCAAAATGTTAAATTTCATTTAACAGTGTATTTTTTTTAGCTCCAAAAGTGCGTCACATTTGCGACAGGAAAGCGTGCGAAGTTTCTCCAGTCGTGATCTTGACTGTGTGGGTCCACGCTGTCCATAATTTCAGGTCTCTGGGGGAATGTAAACAAGCTGTAGAACTTGTATTGCTACAATTGACAGGAACAAAGTGACCCATCATGGGTGGGAACAGGGACGAAAATGTATATTTCTACATGCATTTTTAATCCTGTTGATAAAGGGTGAATAAATTATGTTCACACCAAGTGACACTTGACAGTCATGGCTCGCTAGCATGGTCGGAGTCTTCCCTGTCAGCCAGTGATGTTGCGTTTGTGACGTTACAAGCCTTTTGCACCTTGCAGGTGTTGGAAATGAACAGAAAGCAACAATTGAAGGCACAGCAAGTTCTTAGAATAAAAATGTGAATAAAAGTTATCTTCACATCCAATGTTTTTTTTAAATAGCACTGTACAGTGAGAACAACCCATGAGCTACTCATGTATCAAATTTAAACATGGTCAATCAAGAGGACCTTTAAGTAAGTCCATACATACCTGTATCAATGACTTGTAGACTTTAAGGAAGTCTATACATACCTGTATAAACGTCATGTAGACTTTATCAACATCTGGCCTCTCCTCTCTGTCCACCTTGATACACACAAAGTGCTCATTCATAATCTTGCCGATCTCTTCATTCTCAAACGACTCTCTCTCCATCACATGGCACCAATGGCAAGTAGAATATCCCACTGAAATCAAAGTCAGTCAAGAAAGTCTGGTTACCCTTACAGACGAAATTCACTTTCAATATTGAAAGAGTCAGCAAGTGCCATGAAGATGGCATACCAAACGTGTGCAGTTGCTGCATCAACATGTAAAACTGGGCGCTACGGTCATACCTGTCTTGATTCACCCTTATGATGCCGTAGTACATCTCGATTAAGGTGGAAGATGCGAAGCTAGTGTGAAGTGAGACTGGCAATTTTGGATCAATATTATCCATTCAATTTTTTCACAAGTACATTAAACCTATATATTTTCTGATTGCTACATATCCATAGGATTTTTTTTGCAGGACTGGAATTTTTTTTAAAGATTTTATGGCACTTTTTTGGATTTGGTAGGATTTTCACATTTTTCCCACAGAAATTGCACAAAATTGTTTGTTTGTTTTTTTCTTTTTCAAGTTAAAATCAGAAGAAATTGAAAATACATATCTATGTCCACGATGGAATTAAATGGCGAGTCCTGAAATGGCATAAAAAAAAGTTATAAAATTTTATACTGTTCATTTTCTTTCTCAAAATTGCTCCAAAAGTCACGGAAAGGATAGTCAGAAATAAATTCCAGGGATCCCCTTCTGGGTATGATATTTTTCTTTTGATGTCTGTTATTTTAATGTGATAGGACAATTTGTTTGTTTGTGAGTCTATCTAGATACAAATTGCATAGATTGTGCAAAAGACAGTTCTGAGAAAATTGCGTTGAAAGAAAATGTTGCCAATTCTGATGCATTTATGGCTGTAATATGACACATACTCACTTTCTGTCATGTGTTTTTATTATTGTATTAAATAAACTTAAAGCTTTAGCTGTGTGAGTGTTGTCATTAAAAAAAAATGCATAATTTTAGTCTTAGAACTTGATTTCTTTTTAAACTTGAAAACTTCAAACGTAACCACACTTGGTTTGTTTGGGTGTGGGTTCACATGCTGCTTTCCATATTTGGGACCCAGTAAGTGGATTGTGCCGCTAATGTTTTTACATCAATAGAGAATTTCAAAGTAATCAGAAAAATGGTAGTAATTAGTTTGTACTGGCCCTTTCTTCTCTCCATGCCTAATGCTTTCCTGTTTCCAGGGGTCATGTACTAATGACTGCGCAAACAATGACATGGTTCATTATCATGCCCATGCAAACAAAGCCCATGTGGTCAGCAATGCAGAAACTGTCCAGTGTAAACAAAAGCTTTGAGCTCAGTTTTCTCATAAAAATTTTTTGTTTACACATGTGAGTTTTTAGGAGCATCTAGTTTGAGTATCAAACAATCCAAAAATATTAGAAAATGATCAGAAGTTATCCAAAGGTGCTGGCTTCAGATCTTCCACCTTAACCCTTATGCCACAGTACCACTTGTCTTCATTAACTCTAATGGTGCCATACCACTTGTCTTCATTAACTCTAATGGTGCCGTACCACTTGTCTTCATTAACTCTAATGGTGCCGTACCACTTGTCTTCATTAACTCTAATGGTAGAGTAACACTTGTCTTCATTAACTATTATGGTAGAGTAACACTTGTCTTCATTCACTCTAATGGCACAGTATCACTTCTCTTCACAAACTCCAATTGTACAGTGCCACAGGTCTTCATTAACTTTTTTGGTACAGCACCACCTGTCTTCATTACCTTTATTGGTACAGCACCATTTGTCTTCATTAACTCTATTAGTACAGTTGTACTTGCCTTCATTAAATTTGATGGCATAGTTGTCCTTGTCTAACTCTAATGGTACATTTGTACTTGCCTCCATTAACTCTAATGGAAAAGTACTACCTAGCTTGATCAACCTTGATGGTACAACAGTGCCTGTCTTGATCAACCCTAATTGTACAGTGGCACTTCTTTTCACTAATACTGTTATGGTCATACCTGTCTTCCTTAACCTTAATGGTACAGGAGCACTTGGTCTCTCTCAACTCTGATGGCACAGTAGAACCTGACTTGATTAACCCTGACGGTACAGTAGAACCTCTCTCCAAGTGCAAAGAGCTCTCAACTTGTCAGATGAACAGTAAAATTTGAGGAGCTCTCAACTTGTCAGGTGAACAATAGAAATTGAGCAAGTGGCCCTATGACCTTGGGAATGGGGTCAAGGTCACTCATCTACTGTCTAACTCTGACCCTCATTAAGGACAACTAGCATAAGCAATGCATATGTCCTAGCCTAAAAAGTTCTCAAGTTACCATATAAACAGTGAATTTCATGCACCTTGCCCTGTGACCTTGGGAATGAGGTTACTCATCTACTGTACATGTATCACCCTCATACACAGAAGGGTCCCTGTGCAATTTCAAAGCAGTTGGCTGAATATATACAAGGATAAAGACTTTTGAAGATTTGGCCATAAAATAACAAAAATATCATTAAAAAAAAATCATTGGACTGTGACCATTTGAACAAACTTGGTAGATACCCACCCAAGGAACACCCCCACCAAGTTTGAAGTGAATCTTGCTGATGGTTTTACAGAGGAAGTCAAAAATTGTCAATTAGCATTGCAAACCCTAATGACTTTGCAATCCCCATTGACTTGCATGGTAATCAATGGGCATGTAAAATCAACAATAAAAATTCCTAAAAAGCCCAACAATCACTGGAACGTGACCATTTGAACTAACTTGTTAGAGACCCACCCAAGACACATCGCCACCATGTTTGAAATGGATCTGGCCAGCGGTTTTGGAGATGTAGAAAATGTGAATTTTGGATGGACGAAGGACAGATGACAGACGGGCGACGGATGCCTCACCCTCCTAAAAGCTCAACTGAATTATCAGCTGAGCTAAAAAATAAGCAAATTATAGTTCTTTTTTTTTTTAACATTTCCACAAGTCAATTTTGCTGTTGTTCTTATCATATTGATGGTAGTCATTCACTGTTACATGGCAGCAATATATAGGTCTTTGTAATTGGCTGGTACAGCATCAGACGATATACTCTGGACATACGCATCCTCTTGACACCCTCAACTGTTATTGGCTGAGACAGCATCACATGATACTATGGACATGAACATCCTCTTGACACCCTCAACATTTTGCCAAACAGCATCCGGAAAAACACCTTGCCAGTGTATGATTGGTACATCTATCCAAGGTTAACATGGTGAACTATGCTTTATTGGAAACAAATAGGTTTTCATTGCCATTGTTTTTCTTTCTGTTCCCACAAATAGTGACTTAATTGACCCAACAAATAGTGGCTTAAATGACCACAGATATTTGTTACTTTCTTTCTCATCCTTTTAAATTTGACACCAAACTACCTGCTCACCATGGCCTTTTTCAAAACATACTTTGTCTGAGTAGTAACAGTTTGGGCACAAAATTGTCAGAGTGGCCACCTCTTTGCCTGTCATCTCTGTGACCTGGCCTCCATTCTGGGCCCATGGAGAAAGTGGAGAGAGTTCCTACCACTCTGACTATGTACTGTGGATTTCTCTCACCACATGCATGGACAGGATGTGTACATGGTGTCCAAGACTGTATCCGTGCCATGGACTGTCACATGCTCACAAGTCAATACCTGACTTTGTTCATGATTCAAGTAAAACACATGGCTCTGTACACTTAACAATACCTGCAAAATATTGAAGAACGGAAACACAATGGACAACCGTTAGTCACAGCTAGACCAGGCCCTACCCATTTTTCCCCTTAGAACATCTAGCCTGCAATCACCGTCAGAGTTAAACTTGTGCCAATGGCTGGGTTTGGCAGTGAACCGATCACCACAGCTAACTGGAAACATCAAGTGCCTAATTGGCTTCAGTCTTGATGTCCTCACCATAAAACCCAACCCACTAGTTCAGTTCTCTTATATACATTAAAAAGTCCAGTCAGCTAATGGTCTTCCATGCTGACCTTACGGCACTCCTCAAAAACTCTAGCCCCCAGAACCCATACTAACCTTGTTGGGAAAAAAACACAAAAAGTGCATATGTATATGCGAAAATATCAACAAATACACCTGCCAGGTGAAATGCTGGTTCATGCTTGAATGCTACATTTTATCTCACTCAATGCCAGCCACAGCAGCTTTTCTGGCATAACAAACTGGCATTTATAATTGCAAAACAAACTTTCAGTCTAATTTCAACATGCCTCGTACAATGTCAGTACATCTTATGCACACTGGCAACTCATAATTAACCCTTGCCCCCCTTGTATTAAGACTGTGGCAACAGGGTCGCTTGGAGTGCCCAACTTGCCCCAAGGATCGCTGTTGACCCGAGGAATGCTATTCTGACAGGGCTTGTATGCCATTCTCATCAATTTGTTGGTCCTTGACACTAAAACAATGATAAATCATCAAAGCGGACAAGACTTGAACACCCACTGGTTTTGCCTGGTTGCGGGGTAGCGGTTTAACTGTCACAAAAGCAGCTGGAGCACCACTTGCAAGACAATGCAAACTAACGATCCAGGCCTTTACTAGGACAATATGGAACGAGTTACTCTTGTATGGATTGTTATCACGTGACATGGCTAACTATACAGATATGGACCCAGGCTTTTACTACTACAGTATGGAATGATTTACCTTGCACGGATTGTGACCATACGTATTGGGGACCATATACACAGATGTGCATGCACTTCAGTATTTCTCAGGTGTTCTACGTGTTCTTTCCCTTTGCAGGATTTGATCCTTACAGAACAAGCACTTTTTAAAGCCTGCTATGGAAGGCAAGTTCAACCACATACAGTTCTTGAAAATATCCAATTTTTAAAACAAAATTTTCAATCCAAATCATCCATACACATGTACAATACAAAACAAGGCAAAATGACAAGCTTTGAAGATAGAATTAAAAAAAATGTATCTTTTGATGTCCACCGTGCCCCAGACAAACACACAAGACCTGGTTAAGTTAACTATTATTTATTTGAGCAGGACCACTGTATGATGTACTCAAAATAACCTAATGGCGCACACTGCTTGGTACCAAACAAAATGTCTTTGATCAAGTTGGCAGCACAACCCCTGGATCTATGTTTTAGTCATCCTTAGTATCTTTATGGATTCCATGGTATTTTTGTGATAATCAGTTTGTTTATTAAGTTATCTCCTTTTTGGTGGCCCCAGTGATAGTGGACTCAGGTCCTTAATTGGGGTCATCCAGACACTCATCAATTTTTGTATTCTAACGCGTCTGACTGTCATGTACTTTTGAGTTGCAATATTACATACTGTTTGTATCCATAACAATTATATTTTGTCAAATAAATATTCTCTGACTCTGACTCTGACTCTACATGAACTAAACTACTGCTTAATTGCTGTATTTAATTTACATAATTAGCATTTTATTTCAAGTCATGATATAAATTGACAGATCTAAATTAGCAATGTCAAACAGGATCTGGTATGCATGAGTCAGATCCTGACAATAATATAATGTACACTGGTGTTGTTATGTGGTTAATCCCCTCTGCAAAGGCCTTCCCCATGCTGCACATGAAAAGTGACCATAATGAGATGATGTAGCCTTCCATGGGAGGAACAATACAATAACAATGGTCACTGTGCATCAAAGTCCTGGTCTCACAATAGGACTGACCCATGGCATGACAGGCCTTATGACACTTGGACCACTGTGGTTCCTTGTATGCATGCTTCCTTGATATTTCGAGCAGAACCGTTTTTGTTTCACGGACTTGAAACTTGATTTTTTAATGGTCATTCTTGCTAAGCGAAGTTCCCTGTAGATAAAACACTACGCAGTAATCCTGTTTGTCTTGAATTCCACCGGGACCACAGTTTTATGAAATGCTGCAATCCTCCTGCCTGTCAAGTCTCTCCCATTTTGCAGTAACGCCCACTTTTTGACCTTGCTTTTTAGACTTTTCATTGCACATTTGGTTAATTTTAGACAATCTCCCACATGCAAATCCATTTCTTTTTCATTTATTCCTTGTTAAAAATAAAATCTTCCCTATGAGGACAAAAAGATCTTCCTATTTCTTGCCACAGAATTTTTGAAAGGTATGAATACTGCATATCAATGTATAATTGAACTTACATGTATGGGGCAAATTAGACTAACATATATGATATAATATCCTTTAATGATCAAAATTTCCATTACTCAGTTACACAGTCACAGAAACACATACATGTATGCAGGAAATCTGTTTTAATACTTTACAGAACACAGACAATTCTAATGTCAGCTCTAAGTCTATGAAAATTTATATAGATTTTTAACATTTTATTATCAAATTAAATTTCCAATGGCATTTTTCCCCATTTGTGACCAAGAACCAGTAATGGTCACTTTCCCTATACATATGGAAAAGTTGACTATGGCCCCAACCTGTTTTTGCCTTCAACAGCTAAAAGATGAACAACCCTAAGAGACCTTATATGGATATACTCTATTGGACACAATTTATGCAACTTCATATAGAAGATAACACAGAGAGTAAAACCATGATAAAGTCCATGTTTAACTATTTAAGGCAGCAAATCACAATGGTGGCTCCCTGGCAACATGTGTAGCACAACTTTAAGGCATCTAGACATTAAACAAAAAAAAACAAAAAAAATAGTAACTCTCATTTTTTTATAGTTAGTATTCATACAGTTAATGATTTGTTAAAATATATCTATGTCTTTCATAGAAATACAACATGATACAACTCAGTGAACATGATCAACCAACAAGAAATGAGCCTGTTAGGAAGAATGGTTGTGTATCTCACAGACAGTGTTACTGGAGAAAATGACATACATGTATATCACTGGGACCCTTGGTTCCCCCATATTGTATTTCAAAAGTGATTGGGGAGCAGGTGAAGGCTATAAACCCCTCTCTCAAAAAAAGCCAAACGGGTGCACGGTTGGTGGAGCTGCAACACGTTTGCCTTTCACCTCTGTGGGCCCGGTTCGATTCATGACCAGGGAAGCACATAGAAAGAGTTCCTACCACTCTCTGACTGTGCACAGTGGTTTTCTTAGAGTCCTTCAGTTTCCTCCACCAAACTATTAGGTAGGTAGATACATAAACCTTATTTATAGAGGATATAAACCTGGTAAGCTGACGCTTATCTTCCCGAGGACCTTCTCACATGCGCCACAGATTCAACCATTCATCCACATTTGTGCAGTGACCTGTTTTTGAGTGCATTTTTGAGGGCATTCTACTGAATGAGGAGACTTGCAGCCCCAATTGTCACCACTGGCATCATCGGGCACAGGTAACCCAAACATCCCGCTGAGCCTGTGAGCAGTGAAGTGGTCCCTGCATGCAAGTGAAGAGCCAAAGAGATTCAAGTTTCTTGGATTGGTCAGGATGCAAACCCCACACCCCTCGCACTAGGAAAATACATGCCAACATCTGTTCCATGTTTGACTAGTATAAACATGTTCTACAGATAATTTTGGAAAAGACCACATCAGTCTGAGAGACAACAATGGGTCTTAAGCAGAACTAACCCAAACCCTCTTTGAAATTAGTACTACCTTGACCTGTAGCTTTGACAGCAGCTCTTTGTCGCAGCTTATCACTTAGATATAAGATAACTCAGGTGAAAATTATAAGAATATGATAATTGAAGAATATGTACAGTACAACTTGTGCTACAAGCCCGCAGATTTACACAGCCGTATTTCTACAAAAACACCTTCATTTTTCTTACCAAAGTCATTGACCTCAAGTATTATAATTTTATTCCATATATATATTAATGTATTGTTTTATTTTGTGTCTAGCAGTACATATATATGCAAATGTTTCCCATTAAGATCACCAGTAAATGTCAAGCATTACACACATTACCTGCTTAATTCTCATAATGTTGGGCTTAATTTTGTCATCAGGAATATCAGACTGAATATCATATCATTTTGTCAACAGGAGGTTGACTTATCTCTGTGATAAAAGTTTTTCAAACTATTCCATCTTATCTTTTCCAGCAAATATTGCTCATCTATGTGATAGGACCAATGTTTTCTTCTGAGCCCTGAATTGGAAAATGGACCATACACAGATCTACACTGGGGCTAGTCCAGCTATCTTTCATTTTCGGCTAAAAATGTTTTGCTGCATGGGAAAAATATGTACCCAGATGTCCCTGCACTCATCATTTCGTAAATAACATATGGCACATAATTGAAGACTCAGTATGGAAGGGATAAATTATTTAGCTCAGGTGCCTTTCTCTGTAGTGGACGCTGTACTCTTGCTACTTTAATTTCCATTATAATTTTGCAACCAACTCATGCTAACAGGGGACAACAAACAATTCTGCATGTCCCAGGTACTTATCACCAATACCAGAAAATATCTGTATGCACATGTTACTATAAATGTATTTAATTTGACCAAAGTAATGTGGCTTTTCAGTACTACCACCATAGATCTGACGCAATACACAGCAGAATATCTGTGACTTTTCCCTGGCCATTGCCTGAAACATTGGCCCCTTTGTAAACACAGATAAGCAAGTTGCTCTATTGCACAAAATCATAAATTCTACCTGATTGGACTAAACGCTTGCCTACAGAGATAGACTGTGGCTTCCCTTCAGTCTGCTATCCCCCACCACAAAATTGCTCATACCGCACAATCATAAATTTTCGTGAGGCATAAATGTTTCCGAATTTCCTGAGGAATCCCAGTTCGGGAATATAAAACTCAGAAAAATTGTAGCAGATTGAATGTGGAATGAAAACCTGCATAAAATTGGGAAAACTAAACTTGTGAAATTCTGATTTTGAGTGTATTCTGGAAATTTGTGCCCGGAAATATGAATGATTTTTACCACTTACATGTATATAAAAACCCGCCAGTACTTTCGGACCTGTATCCAATGTCGCGGCAACCTTCTCCATTGAGCTTCGTCTTTGACGCAGTGGGGCGCTTGGCACTCAGCCTATTGCTAACCCTTATTTCATTGCCTCAGGGTGACTTCACTTTCCAAAACAAAATACTATTTCTGGTGCCTAAGACTGTTTGTCGTTGTATTTAAATTTTCAGGTAATGCTCACTCTGGAAAAGTCCCATTTTATATTGTACATTATATTCATTCCACAAATTAATCTTCCCTTAAAACTATAATCACACATATATTTTGGATGCAACCTCTTCAAAATATCCAATCGACATGGCTGCCATTGTGAATATTGGGAGTTATGCCCCCAATGCCAATGGTTTGTAAAAGAGCATTGGGACGATCTTGCCGAGTGGGGGTGGGAAGAGGGTTATAATATATGAAACCAAAAGTATATATTTTGCAATTATTTCAGAGCTTCAACAGTGATATATATGCTGTGGCTGCGATTCACTTTGATATCCGAATCGAGTGAACTTTTGTGAAACTGTCCCTCAATCAATGCACTAATTGTGCAATGTTCAAAATGGCGCCCCAGCGTGCCGTGTTGCATTTGGATTTGTATCTAATGATGATAACTGCTTCAGCGGGCAGATTGAAGTTCAGATGGCAAGTCATGTTTAATATTAAAAGTACTTTAACGGCCATTTGCCCTGGTAACTCAAAGAACAGACACTTGGAACCGTGCTGAAAACATGTGGCTGCGATTCACTGTGATTTTCCTTTCCCACTATGCATTGCGCTATGGTAAAATGGCGCTCAATGTGTGTGCATGTATGCCTTCCTGTTGCATTTGGATTTATAACTAACGATGATAACTGCTTCAGACACAATTAAAGTTAAGATAGCAAGTCATCTTTCAAAAATACGTTGACGAACGTTTCCCCTGGAAACTCAGAGAATGGACACCTGGAACCTAGCGATAGCAGATACCGATACCACACCACCGTGGCTACATGCAGCAGTTATGCTTTTCCTCAGCCCAAGTTAACCGTCCAGACAAGTTGAAATAAAATGCTGTGTTTGAGTTGACTTTACTGCAAAATAATGGCACACGTTAGCCAGCTTTTCTGTAAAGATTGTCTTGCAACTTGGTTATGGTTGATTTGAATGACCGGTTTTTTTATGGGTAGTCGCTTGTGGGGTGATTTTGCTGGTCAGTCATGTGTTGCAGCTGGTCTAAGGCTGTCCAACTGCAGCACTGTAGCAAAATTTTGCATCACAGTTCTTGAAACATGCTACAGAATTAATCCAAAATAAGTGTTTCTCATGTGAAGTTTATTGAGAAAATGCTCCATGGAATGAAAGTTTGCTTCTGCAATTGGACAGCACCGTGGTCTTGCATGTCAGGTCACTTAACATTGCAAAAGCACCCGTGCCAAGGAAATCTGGTCGTTTTGACCAGGTGGGGACTGAGGTCGGTAATTGCAAGTACTACTGTACCATGATTATACCTATTACCATGCAGAACCTGCCAGGGTAAATCAAAGAGAGTGAATGGAATGTAAGAACATTTTCAAAAATAAGGTGAAATCATTCTTGATGCATGAGATGGGAGTACTGGAAAGGGACCACTTTATATATTTATAGTCTTAGTATCTTAGTGTTATCAGGGACCTGCAATTTATACATATAGCAGGTCCCGGGTGTTATAAAAATTGTGCCTTTGGTGCTTATGTTTATCTATATATTAATTGATTGAAAATTTAGATCTATCTTTTAATTCATAAATAATTCAAGCATTTCAGCTACAAACCTGTGCAAAGCAACTTAATATTCTTTTGATTTCACACTTGCATTTCTGCTATTTTCATGTTGTGGTCCACCATGGAAATAAGCCAAGGCAAGATTCCCCAGGCATTTGGTACTCCCATTTCATGCATCATAGTTTGGTGTGCTTTCAGCAATTATATTGCACCATCCTGGCATATGTATGCATAAAATATTATCAATCAACATTCAGTGATAAAAGTTAAGTATATTCAGGCCTAGTGTTATTGTGTTTCTTCTTGCTCTTTTAGAGAAAATACACGACTTACTAATTGCGAGATAATTTATCTGTTAATTTTCCTCGAATTAATGAACATAATATGTGTGCAAAAATTCTCTAAAGCCTTACATGTATAAATACAAAATCTTTCTTATCTTAATTGATAACATGGCAATGTTTTTTTTTAAAATGTATTCTCTATTAATTGTTGCTAATTTTCATCAGATTTTTGTACAATCTGAGGGAAAATAGCCAAATCAGTACAATAATGACTAAAATGTTGTGATTTCATCAACCATGTGAAGGCAAGATACTCAAAACTCCCTGGAATGTACCATTTTGCATGCTCAAATTCAATTTTTTTTTTTGGGGGGGGGGCCGGAATGCCCCCATACCCCCCTAGCATGTCTTCAGCCCTTTGTGCCATATAGGTCTCATTTGGAGCCACTGAAAAAATTACTGACTTTTTTGAGCCACTTGGGTCTCTGACTGAGTTTGTAGCACTTGCATGGGTTGATCAGTGTTTGTTAGGGAAGGGCGGCTTAAAAGTACATGTACCTTTTTTTGTTCCATTAATTTTAGGGTTGGGCCTATTGAGTAGGGTCTGTCAGGTTACCAGAACCATACATATATTTTTGTTAGGCATTGGGTAACTTGGACATTTGTTGAAACATGTTGAAAATGGATCTTCTTTCCCCTTTTACACATTACCTCTTTTGAAGTCAGTTTAATTTGTTACCTGGGCACAGCCGGAGGCACTTGTACAGTATAAAAACATAGGCGATTGTAGGTCTGTCCTCGCAGGCAAACCATATGCCACACCGCGCATGTATTCAAAGCATGTGTTGGATAAAATTACAAGTGAAGCATGAAGATGCAAAGTTTATTCCCCAAATAGTTTGTGCTTTAATAGTGGATAAACAACAAGAGCAGTTGTATTGTGCAAAAATACATATATAGAATTCCACACGGCCATATGGAATTTTGTTTCTCCCATTCAGCCTTAAATCTGATGTTTTTGTCAAAAACCTACTTGGTTTAGCATCCTAGCAGCAGCAGTTTTGACTCCATTTTATAATGATAATAATAATAATATTTATTAACCCCCATTCCTAAGGAGACAGATGGATGGGGTGCAAAACCTAGAGTCCCCATAAGTGTCTGATGGGGGAATCATTAAAAAACACAGAATTGGTAAATGAACTGTTGACGCATTGTGGCATCCCCTGGTTGCAACTGCCCCATTGCTACAAACCCACAAATACAAGAACCTGTAATTATTTCCATTCGTATGTGTTTCTCGTGAAAGTTATTGATCCATTGGGCAGCCAAGACTAACAGCTTAAGTGCTCACGATTTTAAAGAACACGACGTGACTCTGTCATACTGGCAATACTGTCGTGTGGGGGCTGTCTTCACTGATTTTTCTGCCGAGCCTATCATTGACCCTTCCACATTATGGACTCTTGACAGCTGTTTGCTGTGTTCATAATTGGTGACATTCACATCAGCTGACATGCTGCTATGACAAGTGTTAAACAAGGATGCATCCATATATAGGCTGACTCTATCAAACGGGACAAAATATGTTCCTCTTACTCAGTAATGTGGATAAAATTAACTTTTCACAAAATCAGAGTCATGTTCTTCAAACATAGCACTTAGCTTGATATGAGAAGGACTTGTGTACGTTTAGAATGAGTATTCTTCATTCCCCCAAAATGTTAGTGACACCCTTGGTTCCCCCATCAGTATGCCTGTATTGTGGCGGTTGATTGTCACTGTTGCCTGGTGACAAGGTCTGAGATTTTAGCACAAAATTGATATGCAAGTCCTGTATTTTTTTAAAAGACTTTTTCATGCACATATCCCCATCATTCTCTGGCTGCACCAAAATGCAGCTGAAGAATGATATAACAGACCTGAAAGATGATTGGCCCGGCAATGAACAAATGTGCTGTGTGAACAGCCCATTCTCAGCTGACCATTACACTTTCAACTATAAAGATAGGTCCCACCGTGTTTCACAGGTACCCAGAATTGTTTGTGTGCAATTTCACACCCATTGGCCAAGGGGCTTTATAAGAGAAAACATCTACAATTCCCCCCCCCCCCCCAAAAAAAATAAAAAAAATTAAAAAAAATAAAAAAATAAATAAATAAATAAAATTATACAAAAATCCAAAATATTACTGGCACATGACTACTTGAAGGAACTTAACCCAGATTTACCCCAGGCATACCTCCACCAAGTTTCAAGTCAATCTAGCTGACAGTTTTGGAGAAGTCAAAAGTGTGAATCACTGTAACAATCCCCATTGACTCGCACGGCAATTAATAGGAATGTACGCAATGACCAACAAGTACCTGAACAAAAACACTCCTTAAAAATCAGAAATCCACAGCCTCACCACCTAGTGACCAACTTTGTTTGAAACTTCCACAATTTTTATTTCCACCAAGTTTCAGCACAATCTGAGTAACACTTTAAGAGAAAAAGTGAAAAATAGCTTTAACATACAAAAATTATATATATATATATATATATATATATATATATATATATATATATATATATATATATATATATATATATATATATATTGTATATTGTTATTATATCTGTTGATCAAATTAAGATCTAGGTATGCACATAAGTGTCCCCATGTCATCTTGAACCAATTGGCTAAGCAGATTTGGAGATTTTTTTCTGAGATTTTGACCAAAAAAATGCACTAAAAAATACCAAATCATTGGACCATGCCCAATTGAACAAATTTGGTGGAGACCTACCCAAGTTAGATCCCCACAAGTCTGAAGTACATCTTGCTAATGGTACAAAGGAGGAAAATGTAAATTGTGGATGGATGGATGGATCGATGGATTGCCCAATATGTGAATGACAGTGAAAGATACATACTAAACTAGAACAGACTGATTTTCCAACAGAAAATCAAATGTCTCTCTGTGGAACACTTACGTCTCTGAATAAGCTACAGGTGATAACAAATTACAAATGACCAAGTTTGCTTGAAAATTACAATCCTATTTTAGCTCTCACCTATACACATTACTCTAGCAATTTTCATCAAGTTCTTCAAGACTTATTGCAGAGAAACCAATTTCACATAAATGACCCTGTGACCTTGAAATTAGGTCAAGGTCACCCAAATACAATCCCAACCTTGGTCTTACCTTGATACATAATCCTACCAAGTTTCATCAAATTCCATTAAGTTCTTCATGACTTATCGAACAGAAACCAATTTCACATAAGTGACCCTGTGACCTTGAGAATTCTCTCAAGGTCATCCAAATACAATCCCAACCTAGGTCTTGCATAGATACATAATCCTACCAAGTTTCATCACATTCCATCAAGTTCTTAAAGACTTATTGCAGGAAAACCAATTTCACATAAGTGACCCTGTGACCTTGAGAATTCACTCAAGGTCGTCCAAATACAATCCCAACCTAGGTCTTGCCTAGATACATAATCCTACCAAGTTTCATCAAATTCCATCCTGTTCTTCATGACTTATCGAACGGAAACCAATTTGACATAAGTGACCTTGTGACCTTGAGCATTTGCTCAAGGTCATCCAAATACAATCCCAACCTAGGTCTTGCCTAGATACATAATCCTAACAAGTTTCATCAAATTCCATCGCGTTCTTCATGACTTATCGCACGGAAACCAATTTCACATAAGTGACCCTGTCACCTTGAAAATTAGGTCAAGGTCACCCAAATACAATCCCAACCTAGGTCTTGCCTAGATACATAATCCTACCAAGTTTCATCAAATTCTGTCAAGTCTTTCAAGACTTATCGCACAGAAACCAAGTGTTGAAGAACCTGAACAACAACAACAACAAGAGGAAGAAGAAGAAGCGGAAGAAACGGGCACTAAAACAATATGTCCCCCGGCTTCCACCGGGAGACATAACTAAAACATCAGCTGACAAGTAAGCTGATACAAACACTACCAGTCAAGGGTTTCATGGTAAAATTATTGTAATAGAAAACCCAAATTGGGATTTTTCAGCTTATTTTTTGGATTTTTATGGTATACGTAGGCTTGATATGTTATCTTTCCACTGCTGAAATTTGCAGCCATTATTTACATTAAAAAGTACTTTAAAAGAACACATAAAGTGTAATTTGCCAAGTCTACAGTCACATTGCACTTTTTAACAAACAGCAGCAAAGCCTGTCAATCAGGTGGTCTAACTTGTTAACTCATCACTGCTGGCAATATGGCAGCAAGTGGTCATGCCAGAATGTGTAGGGCCCATCTTGGTCTGGGCTCAGTGTCAATTTTGACCATGGACTGTAAACTAAATCAAAATAGGGCAGTGCATGGCATATATTTATAAAACTCATCTCCGTAATCTTATAAAGAATGTTAGACCCTTTTACAGCCAAGAAACAATGTTTTATTCTGCCTATCTGACTGTCAATGTGACGGTACTGTTGACTGTGATATAAGATCAAAGGATTGCACTGCAGTATCAGCAGTGGGCCTCACTGACTGCAGTTTCCACACTCAACTCATACCTGATGAATGTTTCCTAATACTGTTTGGTATACATTTAAAGTTGAAATAAAACAAGTAATACAAATACAAAGCCTGGATTTACAAAGTTACAGCCAATCAGCACCTGCCAATTGCTGGGTTGAGGCTGTGGCTATCACTTAACTCTTTCCGTGACAAATTTTGGACTGAGTCAACAGCTCTTCTCGGCATGCACTGCACCCAACGTGTGCCGAAAAAGTTGTTGACCTGGGATATTCTCTCTGGAACTATAAGCATGCTGGTACTTGAATGAAAGGTCTTTTTACGAGGAACAAGAATCTGGGATCCTTATGATAATTCACACTAATTTGACTTAAGTAAATCGGCTTCAGTCCTGCTTGGCACTGAAAGAGTTCATTTTCATGTTCCAGTTTATCTGCCTACTTACACTACTGCACACGGGCAAAACACCACTTTGCTGAGCTAACTAGCTGGTAGAACCATTTTATTAAGTGGAATAAGACTACTATGCATGTACCTGGTACCCTTTATTGCAAATCTATAGGTTGTCCAGGTGCAAAAACTTCCAGTCATGACAGCAGTGGCACCTGTTGGACCTTGCTACAAACAGGGTCGGTGTTGTAATATGTCAAATCTCACTACCATTGTGCACAATGCGGTGTAGCCAAGAGCATGTTACAATACACTGTAACATTAGTAGCATGTGTTCACATTGAGGTTTATAGGGACGCCTTTCAGAATGAGAAGTTGTCCCTCAACATAGGACCACTCCCTCAAGTGGAAGTCAGCGTTAGCATTGTGTGACCTCCAATGATATGCCACCATTATGTTGTCACATGCAACTTGTCTTTGGGCATCTCAGGAGGCGGCCACAGCTCTGACCTCCTGAGCTCTGATTTGGTGCAGTTGTTTGAGCTCCTGGATTTTGTCTGCTGCTAAGTTAAGGCCAGGTTGATTGCCTCTGTGTTCACACAGATTCCTGGTGAATCCACCTTAAGGTGGAAGCTGTGCAGCTAGTGTGCAGTGAGACTGGCAACTTTGGATTGCAATTACCCATTTAATTTTTTTCACAAGTACACTGACTATACAACCTATCTATTTTCTGATTACTACATATCCATAGATTTGTATCCATGGAGTCTTTTTGCAGGATTGGAATTTTTTTGAGATTTTATAGCATTCTTTCTGACTTGGTAGGATTTTCACAATTTTTCGTGCAGAAGTCACACAAAATTGTTTTTTTTCCAGTTGAAATCACAAGAAATTTAAAATACATATCCATGTCCAGGATCAAATTGAATGGTTAGTCCTGAAATAGCATAAATAAAAAGATATAAAATGCTTAATTTAGTCCTGACAGGTTGTTCATTTTCCTTCTATAAATTGCTCCAAAAGTCACAGAAGGGGTTGTCAGCATAAAAAATCCTGGGAACCGTTCCTGGATATGACATTTTTCTTTTAATGTCAGTTGATTTTAATGTGATAGGGCAATTCGTACCTTTGTGAGGCGGGATACAAATTGCAGAGGTTGAGCAAAAAAACAGTTCCGAGAAAATCGCATCGAAAGAAAAAGTCCCAATTCTTAGGCATTTATGGCTGTAATATGACACATACTCAATTCTTCTGTCCCGTGTTTTAATTATTGTGTTAAATAAACTTGTAGCTTTACCTCTGCGATGTTGTCATTAAACAAAAGTATATATTGTGGCTTAAATCTTGACTTTTTTTAACTTGTGAACACCACACTTGGCTTGTTTGGGTGTGGGTTCACATGTGGCTTTCCATATTTGGGGACTAGTAAGTGGATTGTGCTAATTTGTTTTTACACCGATAGACAACTTCAAAGTAATCAGAACGATGGTAGTGATTAGTCTGAACTGGCCCATTCTAATCTCCACAGCTAATGGTTTCCTGTGAGTGACCTTTGTCAATAGCTCAATTGGTTTCCAGGAGTCATGGACTAATGACTGTGCAAACAATGACATGGTTCATTATCATGCCTATGCACTGTTTAAATTTTTCATTGTAAACAAAAGTTTTGAGATCAATTATCTCATACAAATTTTATGTTCACACATCTGAGTTTTTGGGAGCATGTAGTTTAAGTATCAGACTATCCAAAAATATGAAAAAGTGATTGGAGGTTATCCAAAGGTGCTGGCTTCAGATCTTCCACCTTAACTGATGTCTTTTCCTTTAAAAGTAGAAATAAAAGGCATCTTGCTTTCCTCCTGTTTTTTTTTTTTTCTTTAAATAGGACTTGAGCCTTCTTACTGGGCACAGCAATGTTTCAGGGTCTTGCCAATCCAAATAAACAGACAGAGCCTTGATGTAAAAGCCCACAAAGGCAGTAATTAGTTAATCAGGAGCATGCGTTTTACTCATGAACAATGGGTTAGGTTTTAAAAACATTTCTGTGTGCTTCTCTGTCCAACCTACTTTCGAATGGTCAAGGGCACATATCTCACCTTTTCTGTTCCCAGATATCAACATGACAACAACAAAAAAAAAAAAAAAAAGAGACTGTCATTATAAGACAGATAATCTACAAAGGGTGTCCATGCTTTCAGATTTAAAATTGGACATCAGAGTCCAGGAAGAACCGCCCATAGGTCACATTGAGGAAAGACATTGCATCTCACCAGTCTGTCTACATAAAAACCAGGTAACCAATGTGTTCACCTCAAATATGGACACTCCACATTTATGTATATTACGGTACATGAGCCTTCTTGCTGGGTAGCTCACTACTCACAGGATACACCACCAGGGGGACATGATATCTCCCTGACAACGGAATGTTTGTAAACATTACCACGTGCATTTTAAGCATGTGGACCACACTTGATCAGCACGTCAATTTGACGGTTGGTCCGCGGTACGTTAAAATCTTCCGTTTAACGTTGAGCCTATGACGTAACAATATGTCACCAAGGCCAGTATATATATCGAGGTGAAAACAAAACGCAGCAATCTTTGGTCAGTCTCTGATGAGCCCAGGTTGAGGCGAAACCGGTCAGGCAAAAACACCAAGGATTTCCGACTGTCAATTGTCAGACTCAAAGACTTGGACAGCACACACAAGCAGGACGGTCCACTGTCGTGGCACTTGTGTTGTATTCTTATACTGTCTACATAAAAACTCTAAATAAGTTGAGACACAGCCATGCTTGAGTTGACATTAGCACCTATCATATCTAGGAAAAAAAGAGATCACAGACCTATTGCCCACTATATCGTGAACCTTCACATTTTTCATCAAGATGTGAAGGTTCACGATATAGTGGGCAATAGGTCTGTGATCTCTTTTTTTCCTAATACATAAAAATTAGCAATGTTTTAAATAAAGGCCTTCCCAGGAAGAATTTCCTGTTCCTGTTCTGCACACCATGTGACGAACCCATCCCACATGGAGTCATACACTTTCAGAAGTGGTGTGAAGTTTGCCTCTGGCAAGTCATGCCACCACTTTATCTGAGAATGAAACACCTGCAAAGCCCTTCACAGCAGATGCTAAGCATGAAGATGAAGTACAGCTGGGTTTTGGTGAAATATGCTGGACTTAGGTTGTCACAATAGGGTCAGCTAAACCAGGCATACCGGTGGAGGCTCTGGGCTGAGCTGCAGTATCTCCACTGTCCAAGGTTTCTTAAGTTACAAGGGGCAATTAAAATTAATTCCATCTTCTCCACCCTGACCTTCTCCAGGACTCATGGGACGTGGGGAATAGGAGGATAGGAGTAAGCCCACAAGTTCCCCCAGCTTCAATATCAACACAGTATCCACCAATCCAAGCCAGTTTGTCCTGAATCATCAAGACAAAGGCCAGTTGTTTGTGATTGTCCCCTCGTGGTGAACAGGTCTATGGGAGGGCAGCCCAAAAGGTCCCTGATAGACATGACCACTTGCAGATGTAGCAACCATTCAGTGCTGAACGCCTGGCGTCTGTGTGATAATGGATCAGCTTTCATGTTGGTACTCTCACTATGCACACAGCACAGCCTTAGGCTCGTCTGCACAACAAGAGCAGAAACATCTCAGTCAACTGTAACAGAGGTGTGGACCTGCTCCCATAGGCTTGTTCACGTAGATGACTGCTGTACAATTGTCCAAGTTGACCGGCACATTTTTAAAGCAGGTCCCAGTGGAAAATTCTTCAAAGCCAGACTGACAGCTTCTAATTACAACCCATTGATGGGACAAGTCTTGTATTGAGGAGACTAAACTGTGGATACAGTCCTTGAGTTCATATAAGCCCCCAATCCCTGAAGCAATGCATCCACGTTAATATTTCTTGTGGATGGAGGGGGACTAGTGTCTGACTGCACATCACACTGTTCCTGTAATGCCCCCATAGTAGCAATTGACAGACTTTGCTGGGTATTATCAGGGATTGTTGAAGAGAAACTGTCCCATGACACTAAAAATGGTTGCTGTATGTGCCTTCAGCAAAGTCCTCCCCTGGGGACCTGAAAGTCCAGAGACTTTAGCATACCTATCAAACTCTGGAGCTTCTCCTCTGTGGCTGTCTCTTCTTCCATGGCCACCTCTGCTTCCACCTGCTCAGGGACCACTGCACTTCAACTTTTTGCCTTAGCCCTGAAAGGGCTTCTGTCTTCTACCGCCACCACCTTCTCCACCTCATGGCTTACCCTAGGGATGTTGGTGGAGGAAGACCAGCTGCAGATGGGATTCCTGGTGGTTGTCCTGCATCACTGACTGCAAGAACCTTAGGGTCAAAAAGTCAGGTCTGGTCTATGGATGAAATATACAGGCATAACCAGAGGTGTTGGTCAAGTACCGACTGTATAAGGTAGGCCGGCCGCTGGATCAGCATGCCATTGACATCTATCTGTACTATATTCTCCAGGGAGTGGTGCGAGGAAAGTGGCCTGGGCTGCTCATTTTGGGATGATGTCGAGCACCTTGTGGACATTGGGGTCCAGGTCCAAATAGCTGGCTAGCCCACACAACAGCTGGCTCTGGGTCAGGGTTTCTATGTTGGACCTAGACAAAGACAGCAGGGCAATATGAGTGTCCAAGATCACCCTCTCAATGATCTTCTGCAGGAGGTAAACTCTGGGAGGTGACTTATTCCCAGGACACAGGGTCACACACTCCTCCTGAGCTTGAGCATATGGTTAGCTTAATCAGCCTCTGTGCACTGGTGGAGCATGTCTTCGGTGAAGAGAATGGCACGTGGGAATGGTCAGGTGGGCATGGAGACCGGAATCATGTCTTGCCCGGTGCAGCTGACAGGGGATTTGACCAGTTCAGTTATGAGAGTAACCCCTTGACACCAAAGGATCCAACAAGAGTGTCTTCACTCAGTCACGTGAAGACGATAGAGGCTGCATCTGATCCGTCAGTGGTGAAGCATCCTGCACAGGTGGAAGGCCCTGTGGCTGAGACCATACCCATTTCTTCAGAGAACGTACCTTGGCCCACAACAGATAGACTCAGTGACAGTGAAGGGAACCTGACTGCAAAGTGAACTTTTCTGCCTGTCAGGCAGTGTCTCTGGTCCCCTGCAGGTAGTTGGCTTTGATGAAATAAAGCTGCAGTATGTGTAAGATGACATGGTGAACAGGAATGGGACTTGGACACGGTCCGCTTCTTTCCATCCTTTTTATGCCTGTGATGGTGCCCATTCTCCTTCCATCTAACCTTCTCCAGGTAATGGTGTTCCCCAGGGGAAGATGACTGGGCCGCTGGTGAAGCAGGAGATGGTGACATATGAGGGGCAGTAACCACTGCAGGTTGAGCTTGGACTGCCCTTAGTGCCTGCTCCTGTAGAAAAAAAACTGTAGTTGTGATAAAACCAGTGGTAAGGCTCCTGCCATCCAAGCATGGAAGGCAGCTTCATCAAAGGCAGGCACAGGGGTCATCTCAGCAGAAATTGGCGTGCTTAGAACAGTTTGAATCCAGTTCCACTTGTATGTCCATGTGATATTTCACACTGGGACTTGGTGGTAATGGCAGTAGCTGGTCCTGTGAAGGCTGTACTGTTGGCAACTCTATCTGACTGCAAAATGATCATACCAGCTCTGGTGAATGTCATGCCACTGGCACCGGTAAAAGTTAGCTAAGATATCACCCTACCAAACAGTCTTATAAACTGTGTGCTGTAGCTGGCTGAGGCTGGAACGGCACTGGAGGTTGTTTGCACAGGCACAGAGATGAAAGATCTATTTACTGTGCCTTGGTACTTGGCCTGCACAAGTGATAAAGGCTGGGCTGGCAACTGGGAACTGAGCCATAGTGGAGATTGTGGCTGTCAGTCTGGAGGAAACTGGCAAACTGGAGCTGAAGACTGATACAGTGTCCTTGACCGCCACTGTGTCCATTGCTGAAGATGTGGGGACACACAAGGCCTTTCTCCTCTTTTGCTCTGGCGTAATGTCTGCCATTGTGACTATGCAAAAAAAAAAATTCATGAGGCCAGGACTTACAGATGTCAGCAAAAAAAAACTGTTGAGAACATTTCCCCCCCCCCCCCCCCCCCCCCCACCGACTTCAAACAGTGACGACAGTGCCTGGGGATGCCTGAAATCACTCTTGCATCCCTCTTGCCAAAATTGTCATGGTATGCCATCTTGATAGCAATGAACATGCAGGAAATACAACAACGAAGAAATGTTCTGATTTCTTGTAAACATGGATCAACCAAAAATTAAAGATGCTAGAGTGTTCACAAGATTTTCATATTTTGACCCCTGTATATAAAAAATAATATTGTAGGTGGTGCCACCAATAGCCAAAACAACCTAGGTTTAAATACAGCCTATAAGTCCTGAAGGTTATATTGGGCTAGCATCAAAACTTTTAATGCTATCACACTCACAAACCAAAAGTTTACTGATGGAAGGACGGACATGAGCGATGCTGTAAGTTCTGCGAACTTAGGTCAGCAGAGCTGAGAATTACTGAATAGTTTTTAAGTTGAATATACAAGGATTAAATATGTTTCAAGAATGAACATTTTTGTCATACAGTTCCCAGATATTTTGCAGAGTTGTGGAGTATATCTGTATCTCCACAATCTCCTTGTTTACCCAGCCTTTATTACCATGAGGCTCCATCTTTGGTATCTGCTCCCTCTCAAGTCTTTTCCTGTTGCATACATACATATCTTTACTGTATTCATTCCAATAGTAGCAAGCTGTGCTAATGCAAAGATTTTCCCGCAGCAGACATGGTTTCCGCAGAGTTTTGTGATAATGATATGTCTTAATTTACAATACCACAAGTAATTACACTTATACAATCCATATAGCATAAAATTAGAATAATGTACCCTCTTCTTTTATTAAAAGCAGTTAATTTTTTTAAATTTTGAAAAAATACTGAATTTTTCATAAAAACCCCAAGATTAAAAAGAAGGGGTGTATGCTACAATTCGAATGAATAGTGCTTATGCTTATTAAGAATGTTGCAAAGATATTTGGCTTTGAATTGCAGCCACCTTTCTATGTTACTAGTTTCTCAAAAATCCTCAAAATTTCTACATCCTATCCTTGGGTTATTGCCCAGGGCGACTGACCACACAGAGTTTGATCAATGCATCATTTTTGGCATCAATTCAATGGGGGTATTGCAGTACCTCTGACTTTGTCCGGTAAGTTGTAACATGTGACTTGTGCAGAACACAAACAATTTGATTGTGGATCCTGTTGCATATATCCCAGGCATCTCCTGTCCACTCACACAAACAATAAATCGGGTTCCTGAAATTTTAGCAAGAGGTGCTAGAGTGAGCTCATCTCGTATCCTCTGTCATGTGAGAGGTAATTATCAATAGATACAAGAATCTGGCACATTCAATTCAGAGCTTGTTACGAAATTTCTTGCTAAGTTCTCTCCCAATTTGCTACAGAGTGAACTTATGTCACAAGCACCAGCAAACAATGAGGACTTGTACAAAAAAGACAACTTTATCAACTGAAGGTACGTTTTTTTTTCTCTTTAAATTATCTGATTTAACCCTTTTCCCCTTGGATACAAACTAAATCAATAAATTTCTGTGATTGTGAACAGGGCAGGTTAGAAATGCCACTCACACCAAGAAGTGTTGACTTAGAACATGCTATCTTGACAGGACTAACCTGTCACTCCTTTGAAACATTTGCTAGACAAGAAACATGAAAAGGTTGGAAGCAGACGACATTTGACATCAAGCCGGTTTCAGCCACTCTGATCGGGCAGGTGTAAAAGGTAATAGGGATCCCACTTGAAGTGGATCCATGACCCCTTCAAAATGAGAGAGACAATTCAAATTTTGTGTAAATTGTAAGACTCGCCAAGACTGTGGCTACATTACACTTGGCTGCATGTAAAGGGAATCAAATTTCCCTAAAATGGACGCAGCCTTGGAAAACCTTGGTAAAAGAGGATCAATATATCTGTGCTATATATATATATTTGCATATCAAATGTACAGAATTTTCACACATAGAGACAGACTTGTTGTGAAACAAACTTTTGTTGTTTTGTTACTTTTTTTGCTCAGATAAACACCTTACCCATGTCCCAATGATTTAAAAAGTATAGACACATTTGTTTTACATGGATTATGAAAGAAGTCAAGCATTGACTTATCGAGTCACTCTCCATGGCACAGATGTTGGCGTATACTTCCTACCTTGCTTAGTGGAGGAAACCGAAGAGCTCAGAGAAAACCACCGTGCACGGTTAAAGTGGTAGGAACTTTTTCCACATGCTGCCCAGGACGAGAATCGAACCCGGGTCGCAGAGGTGAAAGGCGAGCGTCTTACCGCTCAGCCAACCGTGCACCCGAACAGACCCAGTGATACAATAAGACAAACTGGTTTCATGCTAAACAAACTGAACCAGGAAGTGTCTGTTGCCAAATTGCCAGTGTGTAGAGAGATGGGCAGCATAAATGTACAGTAGTTCCTCTTCTGAGTGCCCCACCTAAGGTAGGTCTCAAAGTGGTCACATAAAATAAAGAGCTCTCTTATTAGCGGGAAAATGATATGGAAAAGATAGACTTAGGGACTTAGTGAATGTGGCCTTAAAAGGCAGGTGGTCTCTCAATGGAACAGTGTGTCAAAGGAGGGACTCCTGACAACTGCGTATCCATTGTAAATTTGGATATATCATGACATTGCCACAGCTGCTGCTAAACCCTGCCTTCCCTACTGGCTTTTTATTCCATCTATGTAACCTCCAACAACTTTTTGTTAAACATTCACTGATGAAGTCTTTACATACCCTGACCGTTTTCCCTCTTAAATTTGCCAAAACCGGCTGGTGGTCAAATGGCATCTGCTTCGTTGTTTCCAACTTATTTCAACAGCAACAAGAAACAGCTTGACTGAGAAGTGTAGATGAGACCTACCAAATCCCAGGTCAACAGCTTTCCTTGGCATGGGTTGGGCACTTAGTGCCCAACCCATGCCAAGGAAAGCTGTTGACTCAGTCTTAATTCAAAGGGGAAAGGGTTAACATTCCGAGGGTCATCCAAGTTGCTATATATCTTTTTAACCGGGTTAGAACAATAATAAAACTGTGCATGGAAGTGAACACACAACATGGCATTTAACAATCCACCATACCATTCAGTCATATCCTGATACATGTTTTAAAACTCTGCTGGAAATATGTCCTCAGTTTTTGAATAATATAGTTTCTGCAAATGAGTAAGTAGCTACAGATCTATGGATCTGGTTTCATATACGTAAAGACAATGTATGTGAGGATTGTTGATGGATGTAATTAAATATAACCCCTAATTTGAATATATATTGAATTTGTGACATTCTGGTGCATTCAGGATACTGAGGCTGACCCAGACCTGCTATATAAGACCAATTAAAGGTTATTGCTATGGAAGTATGGGTATAGACAATGCATATCACTGAATTTTTGTACTTCGTTGTTCACTAGGAAAGATATGATTCATTAGAACTGTAGCCATATATGCACTTTTCTATCAAATGCACTCGCTGACACAATATATTGCTGGAATATCAGGTAACATCACGAAATGTTCATTTGCATAAGTTTTATGTTCAATTGCCTTGATCTTAGGTCAAACATGAAAACTTAGTGCATGCAAATTCAAAAGCAGCTGCTTCCAAATGACCCACATGACCAAGCACGGCCACACTGATAAAAACCACCTTCTGCCTGTGTCTAAGGCTTTAAGTGACCTCACTGTGTAGGGCTTGTCAGGTTGTATTGACACAAATTGGCACATCTTTCGATGCAACGTCTCGTACGCATAGAGTGACAACATGGAGCAAAATTGTTCTAATTACCTGACAGAAAGATGGGTTTGTTTTCCCGTTTAGCCTTGTCCAGAGCCTCCTTGCCCCACGGATACCTAAAACACAAAAACCACAAAAATGTCAAAAGTGCATCTTAACTCTTTCAGTGCCAATCACGACTTAAGTCGATCCACTTTAATCAAACTAGTCTGAATTATCATTAGGAAACCAGATTGGTATTCCTCATAAAAAGACTTTTCATTCAGGTACCAGTATGCCCATAGCTTGAGAGAGAACATCCCAAGTCAACAGCTTTTCTCAGCACGCATTGGGTGCCCTGCACCCAATGCATGCCAAGAAAAGCTGTTCACTCAGTCCAAAATTTGGCACTGAAAGAATTAACAAGATGCACATAATATGTATCATAGCTTTTCCTCTTTAAACTGGTCAGCAAAAACTGGTTGAGTGGTCAAATGCTATCTGCTTCAACATTTTCACCTAATTTCAACCATTATGAAAAACAACTTGAATGAGAATTGTAGATAAGACCTGTCAAGATACCGTGGCCCAGGTCTGTTGGCTGAGTCTTATGGTCAATCTTAATTCCCAGGGGAATGGGTCTTGCTGTCCCACCCTCTTATTTACCTCTCTCTGCCTCCTACACCTCCCCCAATTAACTAGTAGGAAGTTATGTCAAGCAGTCTCCATTTTACTACTACCAATCACATGTTCATTCAGCTATAATATTTCCAACAGAGATTTATTACTGATGAAAAAAAGAGCTGGTGAAGGCGGAACTCCCTGTAATACCTGCTGTTGATAGTCCCACTGTTTTGCCAGTAGTGTGGCTCTTCAGGGACTGAGGATAACGGCTGCAACGCTGTAATTCTCGAGACGTAAACAGTTTGTGTTACGCCTTATATAGTACAGTGTAAGCAGTCAACGTCATAATTGGCTCATGCCGTTGATGCCCTATTCTTAAACAGTCACTTGTACCTGGCAACAAATAGTGCAGGAATGTGCTGGTCGCACCCGTGGGACTAGGTGAGTTCTACTCCCAGAGGAGGGGAAATACCTTAGGGACTTATAATGGGACATTTCTTTTTTACTTTATTTTGCAATAAAGCTGAAATGAAGTATTAAAACTAGGAATGAAGCCCACCATTGTGTGGTCTTATCTAGTGCCTTGTATTCTTTTGCTTTGTTTGAGGAATACAGATGAAATAGAATTTAGAAAAAGGGGAGAGGGAAAAACAACATTGCATTGTCTTGTCCGAAATATTTTAAAAAGTAAACTTGATGGATATCATGAATGCAGCTAGGGTACCACTAGTATGTCCCCCCCCCCCCCCCTAAAAAAATAAGAGGTTTATAACTTAGCCTCAACATTATATTTACTAAATGCTAGCATATGCACTAACAAAGGCTTACATTAAGGTAAATTTGGGGGTAAAAGACAAGATTTTGAGTGATATTACATGTAAATAACATAGCAAAGGAGATCCCATGAAGTGGAAAGGTAATATATTCCAAGTGGTCATAGCAGGGTTAATAAAAATACAGCTTTAATCTGCTGGTGCAGGCTTTACCATTTCATCCCATAAAAAAACAAAAAACAAAGGAAAAAAAAAAAACAACAACAACAAATGCTTGCATGTACACTGAAAAGAATAAACAGAGCAGAAATTACACAAAAACAAAGAGAGAAAAAACTAGAAGCAGCAGCCCAAGGGCAGGCTGGATACCTCCCAAAACATGGCAGTACACTGTGCCTCAATGTTTTCCATAATGTTCTACTGAGAAAAAAAACTGTTGCTTTTAAACAGACATGTCATTTGCATTTTACCTTCAAAAAGGAAGGAAAATATATGTACCCTCACGTTCCCTTCCAATGTTTGAACAAAGTGGATATTAATAAATGAGTCAAGAGCAACAAAGTATCTGCATTTATTTGCTTGTATAAAGAAGCCTGCTGTGACCTCGGCCTATATAGCTGAAGGTCATTGTTGCTTCATGACACACCCTTCGGTGATAGACAACCCTTTAAAGATATAAAGAAACCCTAGCCCCCTCCATGAAGAAGTTACAGATCATTATGTCTGCAGGTCTACTGACAGATGCCTGCTGTGAACTTGACCTACATAGCTCATGGTCACCATTGCTCCATGACACATCCTTTTGTAAAAGAGAATTACCATACAAAGTTTGAAGAAGATCAATGCATTAATGAAGGAGTTACAGTCTGGACAAGATTATGTGTACAGGTTCCCTATATAACTGAAGGTCATTGTTGTTTCATGACACACCCTTTAGTGACAGAGAATAACCATACCAAGTGTGAAGAAGATTGGAGAACTATTGAAGGAGATAGAGTCCGGACAAGATTACGTCTACAAATGGACGGACATTGTTGCTTCATAACACATCCTTTAGTGATAGACAATAACCATAACCTCCCTCCATGAAGCAGTTAGAGATCATTACATCTACAGGTCTACCGATAGATGCCTGCTGTGACCTTGACCTACATAGCTCAAGGTCACTGTTGCTGCATGACACATCCTTTAGTAAAAGAAAACTACCATACAAAGCTTGAAGAAGATTCATGCATTAATGAAGGATTAACAGTCCGGACAAGATTGTCTACAGGTGCTTGCTGTGACCTTGACCTGTATAACTGAAGGTCGTCGTTGTTTCATAACACACCCTTTAGTGACAGAGATTAACCATACAAAGTATGAAGAAGACTGAAGCACCACTGAAGGCAATAAAGTCTGGACAAGATTATGCCAACAGACAGACGGACAGACATGGCGAAACTAGTATACGCCCCTCCAGTTCGTTGCAGGGGGTATAAAAACAGAAAAAAAATGCTTACATGCATACTGCTGTGTTTGTAAAATGGTGAAACTGCAATCTGCTACAAGACTGGTTCAGTGAGTAAACAAGCTCATGACTAATTACTCTGAACCTTTAAAAATCTGAAGGAAAAAAAAAATTGAACATTGGACAGATTTTATATGGTTACACTAAATTTCCTCTAATTGCTGAAGTAGATACACTTGTGAACTTTATTCTCATTTTTATCTATTTTAATCTAAGTGCATGAAGACTACCTTTTTTTTTTTTCATATTAACCCATTCCTGGTCCGAGTACAACTGAGTCAATACCTTTCCTTGATGTGGGATGAGGGCATTCACTTAGGGCATGCCATCATGAATAGCTGTACATACAAATCTTGGCAAAAATGTTTTCTACTAACACGATATTTAAGTGAAAATGTTTTAAGGCAGACGACAATTTACATCTGGGTGCTTTCGGGACATTTGAGCGGGAAAAGTTTAAAACTCTCCTGGCTAGAACACTACTTTCCTGGCATGGGTTGAATGCCCCCATCCCACGGCAAGGAAAGCTGTTGACCTGGTGCCTGCAGTCATGGTAGAACTTACCTACAATTCTCACCAAAAATATTTGCTAATATTATGAATGATTAAGGATCCATCCCATGAAAGTTTTATCCATGCCCCTGGTACAATCACTACTTCAAACTTTTTTTTCCCATGTAGGGTACTTGATCTTGAAAAATAAGTTTGATGGTCAAAGCCACTTGTAATATTACCTGTACATAGGAGTCAAAGGATTCTTCAACACTGCACAAACAGACAATGTATATAAGGACTGTTGGTACATGAGGCCACACATTAAAACCAGTATGTCAGTTGTTCCTGTGACCTTGAAAAATGGTCAAGGTAAGAAGAAATAATATGTGTATCAAAGCTTTACGCAGGGACTGTTGTTGCCATCAGCCAATTAGCCAAACGCTAATGTTTTATTCCCATGGCTAAAGATATTTGTAAACGGCTAATATATTTTAACATGAATTATAGAAGAGTCAGGACGAATTTTGCATTGACCACTCTTTTATTTCCCTATTTTGCTACAAATTTTAAAAGTCTAGATCTGTCCCTGTCCATGGACTGCTTGGGGGTGGGGGTCATATGATGCCCCTTACTGATAAATATCATCATTCTATCTTAAATGGTTCATCAGATGTCATTGCTTGACAGACAGACAGACAGATGGCCCCTTTCTCTGACTGTTTCCATGTCCACTATCCTACGTTTGGTTGTGGGGGACACGAAAAGGTACATGTACAAGGATTGTATGACAGGGCTCTACGTTACATCACAAGCCCAACTGCACGGCAAAAATACATAACTGATTCAACCACATGTAAAATCAGTTGTGGTGGTGTCCAAAATGACTTTTATAGGAGGGATTTTTTTCTTTTTCTTTTTTTACTTTGCAGCATTAATGGTAATTCAAAGCACAAAGCTATTCGCTATTCATAATCACAGTTTCAGATAAACTCATTTTATTTTATTTTTTATTTTTTTGGGGTGGGTGGGGGGGGTGTCAATTCACTTGTGATACAGGTTTATAAGCTGCTGTATGTACCCACTTTCTCCTGGTTGAAGGGTCTGGCATTTAAGTTCTCTACACCCATGGTTCCCATTGTGCATATATATTGCACACTTTGCTGCACATAACACCCTTTCACATAAGACACAAACACACACACACACACACACAAACAAACTTTCATCATGACTGTTTTGAAATTTAGAAAAAGGACCTTTCATCATGTTTACTGAAGAATGATGCTACATCTAAAGTAAAAATGGTATATCCATTTGGTACTCAAAGTACATAAATCATGTAGCCTCATTGCAAATACTTGAATATGTCACGTCACTTCTCCTCAGAAGACCATTTAATCAGCATGCTGACACACACGGAGGTGTACTCCAGCACTCACCAGTCCACTGGGTTGCTGGCATGCTGCAGCAGATAAGGGGACTTCTCCTGAGCCAGGCGGTTCTGATGGCGCTTGCTTGAACTTGACCCGTCTCCAGTGCCGCTTGCCGTTGCCATGGTTCTCGAAAATTTCAGTCTATAAACACTGCAACATACACAGAGGCAAAGAGTACTATCTGTTCAGCATCCATACATGCTCACTAACTCAATACCTTCCAACATCAAAGTAACCGTTTTTATATGTCATTCATTCATAAGAAAAAATACATGATAACAGTTTCATGGATATTTCATGTGGCCTGTAGATGTTGCATTAAATCAAACATGTATTTAATGCCATTTAGCAGACAACATGAGGATCGCAATAGACTCTTTGAGCAGATTTCATTGCAGATGATAGGCCCAAAATGATAAATGCTTTACTGTGTTTTAACCAAAAGGCATACTTTAGCACATGAAAACGTGTATCACTCTGTCTACAGAAGATATATCCTTTGAGTGTCTTCGATAAGAAGACACTTATCAGAGAAAGCTTGGTGCAAAAGAAAAGGAAGTTTACGTCAGGAGAAAGATCAGCTGTCTAACTTAAAACACAGCTTGCTGATAATCAGCATCAGCCACCATGTCTCACCACAACACTGATAACCAAAAGGCTGTCCATGGTACCCTGCTGGTCTCTATTCCCAGTTTAGCTCCTTTATGCCCACACTTTACACCCTGGCCCACACTTATTACATTCCCAGTTAAGCTTCCTGAACCATACTCTATAAGATTGTTTCCAATTAGCTCCTTGGCCCAAACTTTACCATATTATTTGCAATTAGCTCCCTGGTCCACACTTTACCATGTTATTCCCAATTAGCTCCCTGGCCCAAACTTTACCATTTTATTCCCAATTAGCTCCCTGGTCCATACTTTACCATTCTATTCCAAATTAGCACCCTGGTCCACACTTTACCCTGTTATTCCCAATTAGCTCCCTGGTCCAAACTTTACCATTATTCCCAATTAGCACCCTGGTCCACACTTTACCACATTATTCCCAATTAGCACCCTGGTCCACACTTTACCATACTATTCCAAATTAGCATGCTGGTCCACACTTTTCCATGTTATTCCCAATTAGCACCCTGGTCCACACTTTACCATTATTCCCAATTAGCACCCTGGTCCACACTTTACCATGTTATTCCCAATTAGCATCCTGGTCCACACTTTACCATACTATTCCAAATTAGCATGCTGGTCCACACTTTTCCATGTTATTCCCAATTAGCACCCTGGTCCATACTATACCATATTATTCCCAATAGGCTCCCTGACCCACACTTTCTCATATTATTCCCATTTGGCTTCCTGGCATCCTTAAGTGTTGCCCACTGAAAGACTAAAAAGCTAAAATGTGAAATCAAGCCCAGACACTGTGCCCCTTCTGAAGGCTGTATAACAGGTTGTCCAAGGAGTGAGTTCTTGCAAGGGACCCCCCATGTTTTGCCTGCCTGGGATGAAGCATTAAAAGGAGGGAGAAGGCAGCATACATCATTAAAATGATGACAAAATAAAATAAAATGAAAATTAAAAAATGCATATATAAAAGGTACAATTATAAAATGTATATCTTCAGCTGCATCTAATTTCAATTTGACAGTGTTGTGTCTTTTACTTTGGGGTTACCTGGTACATTGGTGTGAATAAACAAACACAACTGGCCAGTCAAATGTGAATTACTTCCTCTTATGCCTTTCTCTGTATCAGTATCACTTAAATCTAGGAAAATGTATTGCTGTCTTCATAAAACAAACTCACCCATTACCACAGGATTGATAAAGAATGTTTCTATGATACCATTGATTATTATCAGTATTCACTTACATCAAAAATCTAGGTGCACTGTCACTCACTTGCCACTTAGAAACATGCCCAGGCATATCCATGCCTTGGCCAACATTACAGAAACTGAAGCAAAAACATACTACACCATTCAACATCATGGTGCACTTAACAGAAAACACAAAAACATATCGCACACCTTCAAAGATCTTTGTATTTAAACTGCTTTAAGCAAATCTCGACAGCTATGTACAGAATGGCATATCTCCCCACCAACAGTACATGGTGACACCAGGGTTAGATACAGAAACAGCAGATTGGATCAACACATTGAAAAATGTGGGGAGACTCAGGCACACAAAACATTATACATGCAAACCATGCATCTGAGCAAAAATAACATAAAGCCATATCTACCATACCAATGTACGACTGAGGGGACACATGATCAACTTTGTGGTTTTTAGAGTTTTCGAAGACAGAAGGTAACACAGTAATGATCCTGGTGCTGTTTTTGCTTTAATAAATTATGGGAACTATCATTAGCTGTATGTTCTTGTATTAAATATTGTTCATCCCCAATATGTGCAGCTGGAAGAGCCCTGATATACAGTGATACTTGCTGTAAAGACCAGCTCCTAGATACACAGCATATCTTTCTTTCTTTCTTTCTTTCTTTCTTTCTTTCTTTCTTTCTTTCTTTCTTTTTTTTTTTTTTGAGACCATTCTTTGGAGACCCTTTACTGTATTTGTGTTAAAAACCCCTTTATTTTAATACCACCTGCAGTTGTAAGACCCATTTTTTATCTATTTTTGCTGGCAGGTGAGGTGCTGTTAAATAGCAGCATCTGCCGTATCTGCCGGGGAGGTTATTTGGTATTACATTAAATTTTCTTTGTTTTGTGAATACCACAGGTATCTGGCATTTAATTAATTCATACATGCTTCATGTTCTTTGACAAGAAATAGGGACATCTTTTAAAGGTACATGTATCTGGTATTTCATTCATTTGTACTGTTTCACCAAAACTGAAGGCATCAACAATTGAAATTTATAGCTGTCAACATCCTTTGACAAGCAATAAGGAAGTTTTTACAGATACTGGTGTTTTTTCCTTTCCATTATTTCACCACAAATAAATAAATAAATAAATAAATAAATAAATAAATAAATAAATAAATAAATAAATAAAGCATTTAAGGAAGCCATAAAAGTAATTAAAGTTGACTTTACGTGTCATATCAATCTCCTAGCACGATATATCCCAATTAATACCTTATTATTATGCAAAATGAATACATGACTATCACATCCACTGATCCATGTATCAGTATGATATTGGTGCCAAATAACTGTCAAATAAAGATATTTCAGTAGAAAATTGACATTTTGTTTATCTTTTGCTTTTAGCTTAACACAAAAAAACCTGTTAAAATCACAGGTAGTTCAACATGTAAATTATATTTTCCAACATATTTTGCTTACATTGAATTTGTGCAACAGAAAATTAGACAAGTCTTTTAGCACCCACCCATCCACCAATGCCCCCCCCCCCCACACACACACACTAAAACAGATTAGTTCTGTAAAAATTAATGCACATCAACTGATGTTTGAATGGCTTCTCTTAATTAGACTTCATACCTGTGAATATCCTTTACAAAGAAATATGGAGATGTTTTTTTCCCTTCCATGGGTGATATCTCACATGCTCTAAATAAAGATCTAGAGCAAGTATAAGTGCATTTTGAAGGAGGAGTATAAAAATAAGAAGAAAAAAAATTATTGAAAGTAAGAGTACGAGAAGACCATTTTCTGACAGACACTACCACAAAACATGAGTGGCCTGACTGGAAGGATTTATCATTTCAAATTCACGCTTCAAATTTCTTGAGCAAAAATTAAAGCAAAGCTTTCTTTAAACTATACATATCATTAGTTGACAAGACAAACAGGGTTCTATATGCATACGATCTTAATCATCTGGCCAACCCCACTCAATATAGAATTGCGTATAAATACTTATCTAAATCCCTTTCCTAAAATATGATGGTTCAATTGATAGTTGCCACAATGTGCCAAACTCAAGACAAATGCCTTATTGTCTCATATATTAATATCTGAGTGAAGCCTTCTTTAGGAATTGAGACCTCGGTGTCAGTAGCATCAAGGAATGCTGCATTTTTTTTTTTTAATTGTTACTATCATTTCTGAGTTTGTGATCATCCATGGTGCAATTGTCTTTTCTTGGTTTCAAAGTACACTGGTCCCCCTCTTATAAGGCCATCCCAAGTGCACCAGAAATCTGACCTAATGAGAGGGGTGGCCTCTCGTGAGAGGAAAAGTAAAATGAAAATACCATATTTGATGCATGAAGAAGTGGCCATTGTGTGTGGGGGGGGGGAGGGCTCTCGTCAGGACAGCCTTACAAGAGGGGGACCACTGTATCAACAAATTAGGTAATGGCAAGGAATCATGGAACTCAATTTATTATTAATTATAATTTCTTGCTTTTTTTAAAAAAAATTTCCTAATTATTTTTGAAGAAGGGGTTACCTACTTAGCATTTTCTGAACACGCGTTTTGGACAATGACAAAATAATGACTGATCCCTCATTATGTCCTTACCATCACTCATCACTGGTCTACATTACCCCCACTTAAAAGAGTGGACTTACAATAATCATACAGCACTAATGCCATGGGCTTACAAACAGTGTTTGTGCTCACGAAGAACCATATATCAAGTCCTGCCAATATCGGAATATTGGCCAACTACCTCCAGTGATTAACCCAATCTCCGTTCACATCGAGACCGAGCAACCAGCTTTAGCTTTGTGCTTCTTTGCTGCCCAACAGCCTGGGAATGCTGTTGTCTAGTATTTTACCCTGAAACTCATACAGCTCCCTGCCAAACATTTTCTTTTCAAGGGAGAAGTTTACGTGAAAGCACTGGCATTAACAACGTTTCACATCCTGTTGCTGTAGGTCGGTTTGATGAGTAAGAAAGGATTAACCCTCCATTTGTAATTTTTTGTCCCCCGGGTGCATGTCTACAGATTACATGTAACAACTGCCACATTCCCTTCAGGCAAGTTTACTTCACTTTTGTTGTTAATTATTGTTTTATAAGGCGAGACAGCAATTAGGCTGTTAGCATTTTGATTATGTGTCAAATAAACGGATACGGCAATCTGTCTATGTCCCTTACGGTTACCTCACTGTCAAGTTCTTTTTTTTTGTAAATAGAATTAACCTTTAGCAAACAAGAGCAATTATTCAATAAAAATACAGCATGCCAAAAAAAAAGGCAAAAAATGCGAAATAGCAATATGAAAACAGGAGTCTGACACCAAGTCATTCTTCTAATGGAATTATCGTGTTGAGTAATTTTGCCTTGAGCAGACACAATGGTACTGTGAGGCAAATTCATTTCACTGATTAAACAAACTTGAAAAAAGATGTGCAGATTGGGCAACTGGATGTAAATCTGCATGTGCGTGTATTATGTTCAAGGTAAAACCATATACACACCATGTTTCATGTACTGTCCTGCACAAAAGAGGAATATGTACATAACACACCCAGGTCCTTAGCCAATGTTAATGTGAAAAGGTTCAAAATACACATGCTGATTTTAACCCTGATCGTTACAGAGTTTTAAAGATTCAAAATACATTGTCTGCCAGCTTTTGACCATTTTATTGATATCCATTATATTCACTTTCAGCATTACCACATGCAAGGATTCAAAAACTCATTCCATACACCAGTCCATGATTTTTCCCACACATGAAGCTGGACTTGCAATGGTGATGGAATATTTATATTACACCTTAAAAGACTTTCAATTAGGCACAGAAATGCCTAGCCTGAGGCTGTTGTTTTGGCATTACTGCAGCACAACTCAGCAGCCCAACACAAAACCTCCAAATATATTAGTCCTGTAGAGTGGAATGACAAAAGCTCCGAAGTTTCCAGATGCAACCACAATTTGATAAATTATGCCACCATTGCCATTAGTTAAAACACAGCCTATGTTTTTCTGCCACAGATACAATATAAATTGTACCAACAAAAAGTATCAGCAGAGTAGAACTATAGTATACAAGTGTGACCCAGGCTGAATTACAACTCACGGGTTTCAGTAGTCTCCAAGCATCTGCATGGAAAATTTGTCAAGGCAGCAAAACAACAAGAAGAAAAAAAATCTGATGGTTTTATGATCATACCTTTTTTTTTTTTTTGGTAGTGACGGGGGTGGGGTGTTAATTCAGCAAATGTGTAACCTTAATCATTTTATCCACAGCTGAACTTAACATGGCTAAATCGCTTGGAAATTATGGAATTATCCCTGAGAATGCAAATTTTAAAAGGGTCTTGATCCTGGAAAAAGTAAGTCATGGCTACAAATCAAATACAGATGCACCACTTCAGTGATAATCATACTCTGTAGAGCAAGAATCATCCCAGATGACCTTTGGGGTCTGACACTCAATGAATAATTTTCTGAAAAATATGCCAGCGTGGGTTTTTTTTTTTTTTTGCTGTTGTTTTGTTTTCGTTTTTCTATGTGGCCACATTGATCCTGACTTACAACTAAGAAAAAAACCCTTAGTAATGCAAGGTAAAATGTACTCTGGGAGTGTAGCTTTCTACAAATTATTTGTGAGTTATAAAAACTTTGACCCATTAAGCAGGTCAAGCTCACCCCAAAAGTAGGACATGAAGTGAAACGGGAGTCTGCAGACTGCAATCATATTCAAGTTATTGCTACTTCACTATCCCAACTAGATTACATATTGCAATACATAGCCCTCCAGTGGAAAACAGATCTCCCAAGTTGCAGAGCTGGACACGGAAACAATGTGTATGTAGTTTGAGGTCTGAAAAGATGACCAGCCAAAGTTATGGTGTCAAAGGTCAAAGTCACAGTGACCTAATTTTGGTAATGAAACACTTAAATCCCATGACGAGTCCATATACCAAGTTTGATCTCTCTAAGTATTCGGGTATAGGCAACACGGTACATAAAAGTATTTTCTGTGACAAGAGTCAAGGCAAAAACATGAAGATCACAGTGACCTAATTTTGGTGTATGACACACCTCTACCATATGAAGTGTCCACACTGCAAATTTGGTAGGTGTAATGGTATAGGAAATTTGGCCAAGGCAATCTTTGCTGAAAATATGGATGGATGGATGGACAAGGTCCCATCCTATAGTCCCTGGCAGGGGGCTAATAAGCTTCCAGCCCATCTGGGGAAGCTTAACTAACATTACAACTCAAGGTGAATATGTTTGAAAAACTTGTAAAGCAAGAGAGTTAATATTATTACATGCATTAAGGGAGTGATTACTTCAACAAGAAGTGACATAGTAGACTGAAATCAAGCACGCTGGTGGCTGTGAAACCAGTTGTACTACACTGCACACCTAAACATATGGTGCATACAACTTTTCATCTGAAACTCATAATTCAATATTGATGTAAAATGTTTGTACAAGAAAAAAAAATATCGTTCAAAGAACACAGTACCCTTCGGCCGCCTTCAATCCTTTTGCTGTAAGTGAATAGGAATAGTGTCCCATAGTATCAGGTATAGTTACCTACACAAATACTACTATTGTACACTTGACCTTTGACCTCAAAAACATTAGGTCAAATATACAGGTATAACCTTGACTTTCAAAAACCTTCTAGATCACCCTATGATGCTTCTTTTGTTTTAAGATTTAGATTTCTAGATGCACAATGTCACTCAGCAAACATGTGACCCATGTGTGACCTTGAAAATTAGGTCAAGGTCAATTGTGCTTGCAGTGGTGTACTATCATATGCAATTTGAAAGTCCAGTCTCAAAAGCTTCTGAAGTTATATTTCAATGGATAGGTCACTGTGACCCAGATACTTGACCTAATGACCTACTTTTGATTCATGACACATTTTTTTGGTTATGATACATGTGTGTATAAAATTTCATGTAACTCACTCAAATACTTACTTACTTACTTATACCAATACCACCATTGTGCACTTGACCTTTGACCTCAAAAAGTAGGTCAAATATAGAGCTATGACCTCGATTTTCAATACGCTTCTAGATCACTCTATGAAGCTTCTTGTGTGTAAGATTTAGATTGCTAGATGCAGGCTTTCAACAGTTAGAGCGGTAACGTCACTTAGCACATGTTACCAATGTGTGACCTTGAGAATTATGTCAACGTCAACTATGCTTGCACACAAAGTAGGCCATATAGGAGTGTACTACCATGTGCAATTTGAAAGTCCTGTCTCAAAAATTTCTGAAGTTATAGTGGTAAACAAAATTTCAATGAATAGGTCACTGTGACCCAGATACTTTACCTAGTGACTTGCTTTTGATTCATGACACATTCTTTAGTTGTGATACATGTGTGTATAAAATTTCATGTAACTAACCAAAAAACTTCCTTATTTATACCAATACCCCCATTGTGCACTTGACCTTTGACCACAAACAGTAGGTCAAATATAAAGCTAGGACCTCGATTTTCAATAGGCTTCTAGATCAGGCCAGCCTTAAAAATATTTCTGTTTCGTATAACAGGGCCTTGAAAAATTTGATGAGGCAGGGAGGATTTTTTTTTTTTTTTTTTTTTTTTTTTAACTACACATACCTACTACGCATTACTACTATATGGGCATCATGCCAGTATGGGGACTGATGGACTTAGTATGGATACAAGATAAACAAGATCCCAGGTTTAAATTTTTTTTATTAAATCTGTATTAAAGCAAGAGACTCTGCCACAGATGAGGTTGTAGCGGGACAATATATGCTTCAGGCTGGTTTGCTGGCGCTGAGACAGAGTAGCCCTACTCTAAATACACCTCGACTTGGCTGGAATTGGGGTGGGTCTTTTGCTATTTTAAACATGTACATGTACAGGGCTTCAAGAAACAAAGGATTAGCGCAATTATAAAGTTGCCCTTTTCTAAAATATCACAGAAGAAAAAGAGTAAAATATCAAATACAAATGTGTAGTTTTAATTTTCACTTGACAACAGCAGGGGAGGGGAGGGGTGTATGATGAGGGTTCAACGTAAATATCATAAGTCATGAACACACCTCTTTTGTGTGTATGTGTAGGGAAGTGGATTAAGAGTTTTATTGCTCCATGGTCAAGTCAGATTTGATCTCGGGCAACTTAAAATTAATAGGTACTTGCCCGGTCGGGTAACCAACTTTTTTTTCGCTGGGAACTCTATTCCTCAAATTTTCATGACACAGTTACAAGTTGCAGTTGTATGCAAGGCTGGCTATGGGGGGAGGGGGGGAGAGGGTCTAATCACTTCAAAAATCAGAGCTTTCGCAGCCCGTGCGTGGGGCGCCGAAAGGTGATAATAATCGCTAATTGATAAACATTCCAAGTTTAAACAATTACTTGGTCCGCAGTTGTATTCATCAGAACTTTATCTCTGTCAACACAAGCAGACATTTTCACTGTCGTACACTACATACGATTACGTTACGATAGCAAAGGTACCGGCAGTAATTATTGGTTTGCTGTCTTGCTGAGCGGGGTCATACTACTGACCGTCAGTGTGATCTGCCCCAACGATGTCAAAATACAATAAAATTTGCATGGTGAATTCATCTGCAAATTAACATCAAATGCCATTTATCGGTGGGTTCTAACAGTGTTGGAAAAAATAGGTGCCTTGACATGACTTCCAGTCACACGCAAGTGACAGCGTGGAGTGGATCTGCAGTGAACCGACCCAGTCTCACGAATTGATTTGGGACACAGTGGACTATTCCCGCTATCCCCTACCTTTGCGTATTTGCCTGTGACTCCAAATAATTGTTGCAATTAACAATGGAATCTTTATTTTCGCATGCTGCAATATAAACAAAGCTTCCCGTTTGTGTGTTCCCTCCGGATTGAAAAAATTGTTAAAAATCAGGGATCTGCAGCATCATCACCCACAACTCTGTTTGATACTTCCACATGGTATGTTTCCATATTATTTCAACACAACCCCAGGCATGGTTTTGGAAAAAAATTGAAAATACCCTAAACACACAAAAATTCATAAACAAAAGGATCATGATGATCCTGTGCTCTGCTGACTGGATCTGCTTTTATTCAGGAAACAAAATTGAATAGGGCGACCTGACTTGTCCATGGTTGTACATGTATTATCAATTGACATACCTTGCTGTTTCAATGGCTGCCGATGTACAGTGGCAGCACTCACTTACAGTCACAAAGTCTGATATCGCATAACTTTGTCAAAAATTAACATATCCACATTATTTTCGCAAACTTTGATTCTCTAATGTCCAACTATATTTTGATAAAATTTTAAGCAATTCTGTCATGCTGTTCTGGAGAAGAAGTCGAAAATAGCCTTACCATGCAAAAATTCATAAAAAAATAGGAAAAAAAATCGCATTGCCACCTGGTGGCCACAATGAGAACTAGTTGACCCCAGGTGACCCTATGTGCAATATCAAAGCAATTGGCCAGGTAGTTCTTGAGATGAAGAAATTTTTTTTTTTTTTAAAAAAATTAATTAAAAATTTCATTAAAAATAGAAAACTTATTGCATCATCATCTCCTTCCCGAACTTGGTAGAGGTTCACCTGGGCAACATCCATGTGCAAAATTAAAACATTCCATACAGTGGTTTTTGAGAAGAAGTCAAAGTTTGATATCTCATAACTTTGCCTAAAATCAACATATCCATATTATTTTCGCAAACTTTCATTGTTTAATGTCCAACTATATTCTGATGAAATTTTAAGCAATTCTGTTCAGCCATTCTGGAGAAGTAGTCGAAATAGCCTTAACAGGCAGTACTTCAGAAAAAAAATAGGAAAAAAATCACAGCGCCACCTGGTGACCAAAATAAGAACTGGTTGACCGCAGATGACCCTATGTGCAATATCCAAGCAATTGGCTTCGTAGTTCTTAAGATGAAGAAATTTTAATTTTTTTCAAAAAATAAATTAAAAAATTCATAAAAATAGAAAAATTATTGCATCATCATCTTCACAAACTTGGTAGAGGTCCACCTGGGGATCATCCATGTGCAAAATCAAAACATTCTATGTAGCGGTTTTTGAGGAAAAATCGAAAATATAAAAAGTCTAATGACAGACGCAAACGGATTCTATAAGCTCTGCTGACTGACAAGTCAGCAGAGCTAAAAATAGAAAGAAAAATCCCAGTACCACATATTGAACAAATTAAGGTCTGGGAGTCCCATGAAGTGTCCCTATGGAATTTTGCAGCAATTGACTTGCAGTTTCAAAGGTTTTCCTAAGACTTTGCCAAGAAATGAAATTTTCAAAAAATTACAAAAAATAAAAAATTCACTAGACCATGGTCATTTGAACAAATTTGGCACAGACCCACCCAAGGTACATCCCAATTAAATTTCAAGTAATCCAGGTGATGGTATTTGAAAAGAAGTAAAAAATGTGAATTGTCGATGGGTGGATACAAATGACACTGAGGTACACAGGACCATAATATCAGCTGAGCTAAACAAAAGAAGAAGAAAAAAAAAAAAGGAACACAGGGATTCCCTATTTGGATGTCCTTGTCAAATGCACAATCCAACCCCCCCCCATCACCAAGTGTATTTTTAATGGATTGCTGTATATAATCAAGTATTGATAGGACATGGAGCAGGTGAAATTTCAAGAACCTGTGTCTTGAAGGTAATGATGTGGTAATAAAAATTTGCATATGTTGACTTGTGCCTTCCCCATGGGATTTAAACAGTCAACGGGTTCCTTTGACAGAGACTAGGGGTCTATCCCTACATAATCATTGCAGCTCCTCTACATTGCATTTGTAGCCAAGTAATAAAAATTTAAAGTTGTGGCTATTTTTACACAATGTTTGACAATAATCTTTTAACAAATATATTTTAGACAAGTTAGCTATTTCATAAATGTTGCACAAATGTTATCAATTTCGACTACAAAATTAAGATTTCTAGAGGAAGCCCTAATTATGTCTCTAGATGCAGCAGAACTCTAGAGACATGAAGCATACTGTCCAGCCAAGCTTGAGCAACAAATCTTGCTCATAATGTGGACAAGATAAGAAAACAGTAAAAAGACACTTGATATCAAGTTGATTTAAGGGGGGAAGGGTTAAACTATGTACCAAAAAAACCCCAGTCAATATAGCTGCAATTTACTAACATGAGATACGTAAGAAATACTAGTATATGTACACGTATTGATTTGAGCCAGCAATATTACAGAGGAAAGGGAAGCTTTCTGTTAACATTTTTCTGTTCCAACAGCCCATATGCCAGATGTCATTTTGTTTTTGCTATTTCAGTGCAAACATATCATATCATTCATAGAAGGCTTTTTCATATAACACTTGTAGAGGAGGCATGTATAGATAGCATACCCAGAGTCAATAGCTTTCTGTTGTCACCCAACCCATGGCAAGGAAAGCTACTGACCCAGTCTTATGCCAGCCGGGAAGGGGTTAAATAGGATTTAACCTGTCCACATGTCAGTCGTAACAGAAACACTAGCCACATAAATAGAATAACTATAAATACACAAATGAACAAAGACATGTAAGAATACACAAAACATAAAAATGAATAAAGTTTTACACCACACAAATATAGTCACGATCTATAGAACATACTGTCTGCCAAAGAAATTAGCTGGGAGAGCAATAGGTCTTAACAGGCAATACCAGTATAGCCAAATGTCTGCCACCTGCTTTTATCACAACAATTGCTCCACGTGATTTCATGGTACTTTAATAGGGATAAGTAGGTCTTATTCTGGAAATGCCATTATTATAGCTTGTGAAGTGAGCACAGAAATATTGCGGACATGTGGGATTTGAGTTTTTATCAGTTCCAGGTACTTTCATGCTTTCAAACTGCATGTGTGCAACTGTGACGTACAAGCCTACTATGCAGACAAGTTGGATTTGGAGAAACTAAAGAAATCCTAACCGATACGAGCAGTTACATTTTTTTACATAGTTTCCCTGGTGACACAGACAAATAATGGAAGAGAGACTGGGTGAACTATGATCCTGCGCTAAGACCACAGATGCTGAACCAGGTCAGGCTTGAGTGACCTTCCAATCAACAGGTGCAGCAGCATAACTATGTTATCGGTTATGTGTGCAATTGTCATGACAACCCGCACCACTCTTGGAAATGGAATTGTGTTAGCTTGCTATTTAAGAGAATTATAGGTGACTCCTGACACTGCTCACCTTGAAAACAGATCAAGGTCATACATCAAATTGTTGATGGGGCCTAAGTGTTGAGGAGACAAAAAAGTGTGTTTTATAACCATCTTCCTTCATATACTGAGTGCAAGCAATTTGCTGACAGACAGTTACCATACCATCAAGGTGGCAGTGGCTTGACCTTCCCTTGGCAGACACAAGGTTGGAAGTGGAAAATGCAAACAGACATTTTTTTGTCTGTCACCACTACAGGTCATGTTGCTTCATATACAAAGCCTTGAGTCTTGTGCCTATTTTTTAACTTGTTTGTGTCAGTATGTCTTTCTGCTGTCGACCTATCAATTTTACAAGTATGTTACACTCCAGTAAGAATACACCATACAATCATACACTTTCCCACAGCACAAATACTTCTTAATTTTTTTTACTGAGTAACAGTCCATTTGGGAATATTTGACACTGGAATTAAAACGCAAGTAGACATTGCTAGATCTATGCCAACCTCTGGCTCTGTGACCTTGGGAATTGGGTCAAGGTGATCTATTTTCGAGCTTGTCTCAGACCTTATGTAATATGACCATGTGCAATAAGAAAGGTCTATGTTAAAAACTTCTTGTGTGAAAACCAAATTCACTAAAATGGCTCTGTGGCCTTGGGACTTGGGTCAAAGTCACCCATCTTCAAACTCCTCTGAGACCTTATGCTGGACTATAAGCATGTGCAACATGTCATAAACTTTTGAAGTTACTGCATGAAAATCAAATTCACTAATATGGCACTGTGACCTTGGGAACTGGGTCAAGGTCACCCATCTTCCAAAATTGTCTGAGACCTTATTCAGAAATATAAGTATGCGCAATATGAAAGCCCTATGATAAAAACTTTTGAAGTTATTGTGTGAAAACCAAATTCACTAAAATGGCTCTGTGACCTTTGAAATTGGGTCAAGGCGACCCATCTTTGAACTCGTCTGAGACCTTATTCAGGACTATAAGCATATTTAAAAGCCCTAAGCAAAATAACTTTTTGAGTCATCGTGTGAAAACTGTCAGTGGGACACACAAACATACACACACACGGACAATGTAATTGCCATATATGCCCCCCTATGCAATATATGCCTGTAATTATTTAGAGTATGTGGCTATTGAATCTAATTCAGGATCAATTTTGGAAAATGAAAATATGCAAGATTGAGGGGGGGGGGGAGGAATCAGGAATTCAAAGTGCAGGAATATAACAAACACAACATACAGGACAACAGCTAGTTGGTTTTCTGGACACATCTTCCAACGGCAAGGGCTTAAGTCAGTATCCAGATACAGTGTTTCTACACAGGATACATGTACTTAAATTACATAAAGTAATATTGTATTTGTGTCTTTTTGTCCAGAACCACTTCCAAGTAGTCATTACCCTATTCCGCAGTCCTAACTCTTTACTCTCCATAAGCTGACCTGCCACTGTCTGACCTATACATAGGTAAGACAGTGACAGGTCAGCTTTTGGAGAGTAAAGAGTTTGGACTACATATGGAAGTACTATTGTCCATATTGACTTCCCTGTTGCAATTTCTTTGTTTTAAAGATTTTTGCAGATGATACTAGTTTGTACCATTCAATTTACCATTATAATACACTGCACAGTGATTTAGACAAGTTATCAATGTGGTCAAGTGAATGGCTACTTGGTTTCCATGAAAATATACATGTGTAAAGTTCCACATATGGAACAGGAAATTTTAATCATCACTAGGCAATGAATGATACACGTGGAAATGTTACTAAGTGGAACAGGAAATTTTAATCATCACCAGGCAATGAATGATACACGTGGAAATGTTACTAAGCCGAAGGATCTGGGCATTATAAGAGATTCTCTGTCTATTTGAAAGCATATAAGAAGAGCAGCATCTAAAGCACATGGTATATCGGGGACAATTTTAAAAACAAACTTTGTCATATTATCTGATTCTAGTTTACACTGTATAAATCTTATGTTAGACCACACTTAGAACATATACCGTGTATAGGCTAGCTGTCATTTTTTTTTACAAAAGGATAAGTATGTCTTAGAAAAACTCCCAAGAAGAGCCACTAATTTGATCCCTGTACAGCAAACTTAAGATATGAGGAAAGATTAAGGGAACTGAAGTTAACTACCCTCCAAGATTATAGAAGTGGAGGTGACTTCAAGGGTGTAGCACACTTTTACAGCACTATAGACATGAAACATGACTCTGATCCAAACATGTCCTTATTTATACTTGTAAGTTGTATACACAAGACTTCTTAATTGATATCATATATGAATTATATATTTTCTATAAGATCACATTTGTATTAAGCTATTAAAAATAATAAAATCTCTGTAAGTGGTAAGTTGACTTTTATTTGCTTAATTAAAAAAAAAAAATTTACCTGTTTTTGTGGAAGAAAATAGCGCAACACCAAAAATGTAAAACATTATTTTCTTATCGGATACGAGACAGTGCACCTCTAGCAGCAAAACTGTATTTCAAATTTTGGATACGGGTTTTGGTTCAAAATTTACAGCATGTTAAAATTAGAATTACAGTTTTAAAAAATATTTCATCAGCCATAAACGGTTTTGGACATCGTTATGTGTTCTTTCATTTGACACTATAAACTAAATCTGATTATAATGCTATTCTAGATTTTATGCCAATCTAGGAATTTTCATAGAAAATACATCAATTTACTGATACATGTACTCCAATTTTATACTCAGGGCTAGAATCAAACTGGATGTTAAGCTTCTTTCCGAAAATATATACTGTTTAGCGTATTAGATAGTAACCATAGACAGAAATTAAACATTTAAATACCAGAGTCATAAAGTGTCCCATCCACTTAGTTCAAGTTTATAAGATCCTCGACAGTTTGGAATCTTTTGTTTCTGTCTAGAAGGGAATACCAGTCTTCATTGACATTCTAGTATGCTTGAGATCAAAAGATGTAAACATAATTTGAGAAAGTATTGCATGTGAAACAGTCTACTGGAACATTTCTCTTTGGCACCAGGCAAAAAATGCTTTAAAAATGGCCGTGATCAGTATCATTTTAGATATTAATTTATAATCTTTAAGCCTGTTAAGCTTGCTAGCCATGTCGCTGTTATTTACAACTGTGCAGTTATACCCAGAATGTGTCCTTTATATATATATATATATATATATATATATATACATACACAGTTGTTCTTGCTGTATGCAACCACTGCCATGAGCACCTGCATTGCTTTTTGTGGTAATAAGGCTTGGACAAAGTCCTGAGTCAATTTCTTAGTAAAATTCACCTGCTGTATGTGGCCACTTTATAAATACAGTGGTACCTGCAATCTAAGACCACCCCTAATGCCAGACAAAAGTGGTCACATATGACAGGTGGTCTTTCATTGCAGATAAATTAAAAAAAAATAAAAGGCCAATGTCTTGAAAGGGTGGTCTTAAAAACTAATGCAGTCTCTCATGAGAGGTGGTCTTTAGAGCAGGTTCCACTGTATATATACATACACACACAGAGTGGTACCTGCTGTATGCAACCACTGCCGTGAGCAGCCACACTGCTTTTTGTGGTCACCTTACTGGGACACAAGAATCAGTTTCTTTGCAAAGCTACTTGCAGTGACAGGTCACCTGCTGTATGTGGCCACTTTTTCTTGGCAGAAGGGGTGGCCACACACAGCAGGTACTACCGTACATATATACATATATGAGTTCTGCTATATGGTATCCAGTGCGAGCTGATTACTTCATATCGTCTACAAAGCATGCTATAAAATTTTTATCTCATGTTTGGGTCGATTTGTACATTTCAATACACAAAGCAAAAATAAGAACGACATTTGCAGAAATTTTACTCCTCATCAACACAATTACGGATGAAACCGGAAGAGTGCTGATACCACCAGAAGAGTACCCATACATCATACCGCGGCACTGTAGCTTTTATGCCTATGATACAGTATTTATACAAGCCTGTTATAGTACCAAAATCAACCAAAACATGAGATAAACATTTTTATACATACACATAACACATAATACATGATTGACTGATTGATACACCGACATGGAAACCCTACACTGAGCTTGCAACAAAGTGGCAAATATATGAGATCACATTTGCATGACTATGTTATTGATCCCTCCTCATATACTCATGGTAAATTGAGTGTGTCTGGAATATAGGGCAGTGTGTATCAAAGGGCATGCATCTTACAATGTGCACAGCTTTGCATGTATATAAAACTACACTGATTATTTAAGAGAACGTTGAAAATGTCAAGATATTTTAAATTTGTAACAATCTCTAAAATTTATATGTCATTGTGGATCAATTACATTGTATTTCTGAATCACCCAATAGCCTGGCAACTTTCTTGTGGGAATGTGTGACCTGCAGCTGACCTGGTTCAAGCTTGGGCTGCATTCTATGTCATTTTCTCACACTACATCCACTTTTATTCTACAGCAGATTTGCCTTTTACCGAAATGCTATAGCAAACAAATAGGGAAAGTATATTTCTGTTGATATGTGCACAATTTTGTGTTTCATTGATCGTACACGTCTTGTCTTTCTTAAATTTTAAAGATGTGTATCTGCTCTGTTTACATTTTGTTTTGCCCACCTGTAGGCTTTCCAAGCGAAAAGGGAGCCTGCACAGGGCACTCTATGGTGTTGTCAGTGCTTGTGACTGGCAGACTGAACATGCTTTACATGTAGAAAAGGCTTTCTGAACATAACCCTACGCACATACAAATGTACAAAGATCGTGAATTACAGCCTAAAACTTTTTTTTCTGGATATCAAGTGTTTTAAAACATGCTTAAACTGTTGGTCACATTCCGGTAATTTTGAATAAGTGTCAATCACAAAATTACCAAAACCCCACACACATATGTTGCATGTAAAACATCAAAATTCACTTATTAGAAATTATGCAAAGTGAAAACAACCATTATTGACAACTTACATTATGATGAAAGAGAGTACATGTATAGCTGCGCACATACAATATTTTGCGTGCATATTAATTAATCAATAAACAAATATATGGACTGACTGAATTAATAACAGAAAATACAATTGGAGCACTTCTCGCATACTCCTTCATTCATAAAGGAAAGATTAGTACATTCTAATTTTGTATACACCCACAATAAAATGCATATACATAAGATACATGCATGAAATTAAATTGCAGTTTATGCTCTGATTTATTCCAAAATGTCATTACATCACATTTGTCTAATCAACGGTCTGGAAGTGTTTCTATCAAAGAAGATCTTAGGGGTCAAATACAGTTTAGTTTACATCACTCAGTACATCGTAGTTAATGAAGCTCAACCTTACAGTGGAAGACATTGGGCCATGTTCTTTCAATACATTCCTCATCAATAATATAGATGTTAAGGTAGGTGGACACTGTAGATGTTAGGCTTCCTCTAGTCTCTTACACACACAAACTACACAGATATATATATATATATATATATATATATATATATATATATATATATATAATTTGCATGAAATAAAATTAAAACTAGAAAATTAATGGTGCAAGGACAATCATTTCAGTTGCTATATTTTATTCTTTGATCATTTATGGATACAATACCTAGATATTAGTTTGTCCATATTCAACCATGCATTATCATTTACAACTAAATTTTGTTGGTGGTGTCTGGAAATGTTTTTGCTTTCACAACTGCAGTATAGTATTTTTACAGCAGCAGATATAACTGCATTAGACATTACTGGTCCAATGCTAATTTTGCCTATTACTTTTACATATATGCTCATCTGGTCTCTAATAATAAATTCTTTTCCAAATCATGATGAAAGAAAACTACTTTTCTATTACTCCTTCTTAACTATGATACATACAGCCAAGATGAATTGTGAATGTATAATGATTGCACTTGTCTCCATACTATTGATATTAACAGGTGACGTCCATATAAAGCCTGGTCCCACTTCCAATTATTGCAACGTCTCTCTCTGTCACGTAAATATTAGGAGTTTATCTGATGACAAACTGAGACATGTTCGCTAAGATCTTGTTCCTGATTTTGATATTGTTAGCTTGTCCAATACTTTTCTGACACCAAACTCAGATACATAAAATTTGAAATTAAATAATTATCATGACATGATTCGTGGTGATCAGCCTGGAGACATCGGTGGCGTTGTCACCATCTATTTCTCTACTCGCTTCCAAGTGTCTCATCATTTCAACCTAGAGGTAGCTGATCTGGAACTTTTCTGGTGTGAAATTTGATTACATCATAATAAATTTCTCTTCGACATTATTTATCGTCCACCAAATTCACTGGTCTCCTTCTGGGAGAAATTTCAAGATAGCTTAGATCTGGCACGCTATACAGGAATACATAATATTATATTATCTGGGGATCTAAATTCCGATTTGAACACCTTGTCTGGTCATAAGCTTGTTAACTTTGCTCAGACAAATTTCCTTACTGTCCATGTCAATGAACCTGCCTGCATTACCCTTCATTCAGCAACCTGCCTCAATCAAATAGTCTCAAATATACCTGAATATATTCATGAAGTTTGCTTGCTGCCTCCTATAGCTAATTGTGATCATTGTGTCATTGGAGCCATGTTAAAGTTTCGTCAGCTGAGGGAGACAGCATATAAACGTCATATATGGCAATACAGTCAAGCAAACTTTGATAATTTTAGAGCACATCTTCCTGTGCTTGACTGGAATTCATGCTTTCATGTTGATGAAATTGATTCATGTTGTGCCTCTTGGTCTGAACTTTTTATGGAAGCTGCCACTTGTACGATTCCTAATAAAACTGTTGAAATTAAATCATGGGATCTACCATTGTATAACTCTAGACTTCGCTTATTAAAAAGGCAAGTTAAAAGAAAATTTTACCAAGCTAAAGTTTTAAATTTCAAACCTAACGAATGAGCTTCTTTTTGTCAACAACACAATTTTTATCAGGATCAACTGAAGCTTGCTGAATGCAATTATAATGATAAATTGCGGACTGATTTAAATGATTCTTCCAAGAACAACAAATGTTGGTGGCGAACTGTTAAATATTTTCTCAAACGTAATCAGTCAAGTAACATACCATCTCTTATTCATGATGGCAAGATAATTTCTGATAGCCAGCGAAGGTGAATTTTTCAATTTATTTTTTTCTACAGCAATGCAATATCCACTCTAGCATGGCCACTCCACCTGGAATTTCTGATCCACCTCACTCTTCTCTTGACTCCAAAACTATACTGAAGTCTGAAGCAGTGTTGCCAACCCTCCCAGATTCCTCGGGAGACTCAGGGAATTTTATGCTGAAAATACTTGAAAAAGTGTGGATTTTTGACAATTTTGAGTCACCTCCTGGAATTTCATCGCTATTTCCCTTCTATATTTCATATTAATTTATCAACCTCCCGTAATTTTACTTTTTATCTCCCGGATTTTAAGTTTGGCAGGTTGGCAACACTGCTGAAGTACTTGAAACTCTTCTTAGCCTTGATAGGACAAAAGCACCTGGGCCTGACGATGTTAGTGCAAAACTCCTGAAAGAGGCGGCTTCAGCCATTTCTTCTTCACTCACTAAACTCTTCAATCTTTCCCTCACTAAAATGCAGTTTCCCTCATCTTGGAAAAAAAGCTAATGTCACCCCACTTTACAAAAAAGGTTTTGACAGCTTATGTAACAATTATAGGCAAATATCACCATTTTGTTGCACGGGAAAAGTATTTGAAAAAATCGTGTTTAAACATTTATTTTTTTTTTCTTTGAAAACCTAACTATTTCGGCCCACCAGTCTGGATTTGTTCCTGGTGATTCAACTGTAAACCAACTGCTTGCCCTTTATCATCAACTTTGCCTTGCTGTTGACAGACACAAGAAAGTTTGAATTATTTTTCTAGATATAAGTGAGGCTTTTGATAAAGTCTGGCACTGTGCTTTACTTCACTAGTTGAAGAAAGCCGGCATTACTGGCAACCTGTTTCATTGGTTTTCTGACTAACTTCAAAACCGCTCACAGTGAGTGTTATTAATGGTCAGTCCTCTTCTTGGGGGTCCGTTTCAGCTGGTGTGCCTCAGGGCTCTGTTCTTGGGCCACTACTCTTCCTAATCTTTATCAACGACATTGTGGATATTGTGCGATCTGAAATCAAAATGTTTGCCGATGATACCTGTCTGTATCTTACTGTCGAGAACCCTTTAACTGCAGCTGAAACTCTTAATTCTGATCTCTCTGACATCGAATAATGGTCCAAAGATTGTTTAGTGACATTTAATCTTCAGAAAACTGAATCCATGCTAATTTCCTGAAAAACTAAATCTCCAAGCCATCCACCAATTGTACTTCAAACTCTGGCCAAACTTAGAGAGTTGGCTAAATTAACCTTAATGTAAAAATGGTTAACAATCTTCTACCAGAGCAGTTATTCTCCATAATTACCACTTTCGAAACACCATCCTTTAATACTCGTCACCCTTTCAATCTTACCCACTTCTAGGCTCTTACTGTTTCGTTTGATAAATCCTTCTTCCCTTAAACTGTCAGACTCTGGAATCAGCTACCTCTTGAAACCCGAAATTCAGCCTCACTCCAAAGTTTTCATTTTGACTTTGTTTCTCTGTTGAATGTCAACTAGACTTCTGTACCACAGCTGCTAGCGCAGTCCATGATCCTCCTACACTGTTGCCCAGCCGGAGACCTGCTGCAAAATGTGCTATCAAAGTGTACCTGTGTATTCCAGGTGGCTGTTGTCTGGCCGGTGTGTTTTTCCACCCGCACCGCAGCGCCGCCAAACAGATGCAACCAGAACCTGGCCAAAGTTAGAAGACTCTTTCTTCAACCCTCTCCACGACCACTTGGCAGCCTGGCTTGTTCTAGCTCAGCGGTATGACTGCCCCCTCATTTATTTTCATAATATTCATCAGCTATATTGTTTTATAATGAATTAACTTAGAAAGGGTCTTAAGAAAGACTAGGTATATTTGGTAAAATCAGCCATATTATTTCCAAAGGTAATGACTTCATATTATGTCACCAAAAATTTAACTTTTATTTTCTCTTTACCTGTAGGTGGCACCACTAATATTGTTCTAGTTTGATATATTAGCTTCCCAAATGTTTCCACTAAATTCCACAAAGATCCATTGAAGAACTAACACACAACAGTAGTTTTTTTTCCACTTTTCAGCCACTGTATTTAGTCACAGATAGTACATACAATCGTGTTGAAAAGCAGTTGTTTACAGATGGACAGAAGAATGACATGAGTGATCCCATAAAGTCCACAACCTATGGTCAACAGAGCTAAAAACATTTAGTCACCCTTAAAAAAAAGACCATCCCTTGCCTTTGGGTGTGTAGGCCTTTGTCTGAAATATTGTTTTTAGTTCTAGGAGTTTCACAGCAGACCAAACAGGTCAGCAGAGCACACATGATGATATACATGTAGTAACTGGCAGTACCACATACACTATTTTCCTTGATACAATAAACTGGAACCCTAGTGCATGAGCCAGATTCCGTTCCATATGCTCCGGTAGATTTAAAGTGCCATTTTGTTTTGATTTCTTAAATGTTAGTTAAAATTACATTGTCTATTTTTTTCGTGAGAAATTCATTTTTGGCTGACTGCATTTCAATACAAGGCATTTGTATTTTCTGCAGGCTTTCTATCAGGTTATATCATACTACTATGAAGTCGAGGCTGACAGACACTTTCCTATATCTCTCATAGCAAAAGCTGTTGATCTAACAGAATGCAACCAAAAAATCAGAATTTTTTTTTTTTTTTTTAAAAAGAGCATTACTATGATATCAAAACACATGCTGAGTTTCATATATGTAAAAAAATTCCATCAGATGTTGTAGCAAAGTGTTCCAATGTCGAGAAAATATAAGCAACTGCCATGAGGAATCTCATCGTGCACCCGTCAATGGTGGATGCATGTTAGATATATTGCAATTGCAACAGCTTCGGTCTGATTGGTGGGAAAGTAATATGCATGTCTCTTATCAGAGTGTACTGTGCATGCTAAAACCATAGTATATATATATATACACACACACACTTCATACATACATACATACATTCATATATATATATATATATATATACAGTGAAACCTGTCTATTGTGGACACCTCTGGGACTGGCAAAAAGTGTCCACAGTTGGCAGGTGTCCACAATAGACAGGTGTTTTTAACAAGAAAATTGACCTCACGGTCCTGGACATTTGTGTCCACATTATACAGGTGTCCGCATTATAGAGGTGTCCACAAGGACAGGTTTTACTGTATATATATATATATATATATATATATATATATATATATATATATAGTATATATTGGTCTGTCCATTTTCAAGAAAATTGCAAATTTGATGATGTCAGTACATGTACAAAATAGCTTTGTCTGGGCCACCTCAATGTTTCAAGCAGGGATTGAAGCCAGACACTCATGAGAAAACTGTAACAATGAGATCAAGTACTGTTATACTATGCCTTCCTTTTGGATAAAGTCGAGGCGATTAAATTGTATATTCCCATCTGAAAACTCCCCCACTGAGCATGTTATGCAGTCACTTCTTGTTACATGCAAGCTTGTCCTGGCCATCATGCCAACTCCCAGCTTAAATACTCTTGTGTCTTCCTATGAGATCTTAGTGATGCACTCAGTACAGCAGACTGTATGCATCATTTAACAAGCACGAGTTACCTCTACATGTGTAATATTGCAAAAAATGATGCAAGCAACATATCTGCTATTACTTGTGTTCACGCAACTGACACCAATGATGTTCTGTCTTGAAACAAATACACGATCAGTCGTCATGCTTTCAAACACTATTCTGAAATGTATGTAAATATCACTTACCGACTTCCCACTTAGCAAACAGAATAAAGAAATACAAATTGTCAGCATTAATATAATTCCGGTACAACATCAACCTACATACATTTATAACATACTGGTTCGTTAGTGCATGAACACATACAGTCAAACCTCATTATGAGAAGCAAGGCACATTTCAGGCTGTTTTTTGAGGAGCAAAAGTGCTCATCAATTTGAGGAATGAGGAGCAACTTGGAATGATTGAGGGGCACTGCATTTTCCCGCAAGATACATGTCTTAGCTGTCAACTCTCTCGTTTTTACTGGGAGTCTCACGGTTTGGAAACTCAGAAAGTTTGAGCAAAATTGACTATTTTCTTTGATTTCACACACTTTTTACATGAACCTCCCAGTCACACATCTTTGGGGGTTGACACCTATGACATGTGACACAGAGATTCTCCAATAACACAGCACCTCTAGCGGGAGAACAGCAAATTGCAGAATATGAAGAAGAGAAACAAATGATCTATTTTCACGGGACGAGTTGTTCCTAAGTATTTGCTCAGTGACTGTCAGAATAATATAAATTCTTGTATTTTCCAGGAGCTAGAAGTGATAAATAAACAGGTGTCATGAAAAAACATGTATCACGATTTTGACATTCAAATTTGTGTCGCTAATAAGTCAAATTTGATTCATAATGTGTGATGCGATACTCCTTAAAATGTGCCTTGAGAAGTTCAGACATTCATTTTATGACAATATCTTTGAGACCAGGATATGTTCTGTATGGGAAATAAATGCATGCAGTATAAACTGAACATTTGACCCCCCCCCCCCCCTTCATAGAAATGGTGCACCACACTGCATTGACTTTTGTTTTGTTTTTGTATTTTTTTTTCTGATCAAATTTCAACAAATACTTGCCATAAGTTTTAGCTGTGCAAACTGATATTTCACCTCAATTGATATTTGGTCCCATTGTTTAGTTGACCAACATTAACCTGAATGTCTTCATGACAAGAAGCTGACCTGGTGTAATGTATAAAATGTCAAAATCCAGTGGCTACCTGTATACATGTTCAGATCACAAGACATTAACAGTGTCTGGAAATGTTCAATTTTATGTGATGTCCAGAAAGTTTTTCCTCCTTTTTGTTGCAACATTAGGCTGTCAGTGAACATGGCTTCTGATTCATTGTTCATACCAAATTATACTCTCCTGGGTCAGCATCCCAACTGTATGCAATACATGGAAGCAAGTGATGCTCACACGTATTGTTTACTACCTTTGACAACACACCAGTCATTATATCCACCCTTGGCTCCCTTTCACAAATTTAATTTTTTCTTACAACTTGGGTGAACAAGATGACACCCACTCTCATCGTTTTAGGACAGCAAGGAACACTTGAGCTCTATCTACATGATTTGTAAAACATATTTGGTATTTCCAATTTTTCCACTTTCCCGTAACCAAGGTGTAAGCTAAAAGTTATTCCATGTTTTGATGTTGATCTATAAAATGCAATTTCCTTGCTACAATGCAATTCAGTGTCTGTTGTAGGAGTCATTTTACATCAAAACAAAAGGATTGTGACATACATGCATATATGCTCAGCTTACTTTATATGCACAGACTAAAGTGGTCGTGCGATTTTCAGAATTAGATCAACATCAGTTTTCTTGAGACCGTCATCATATGCTAAGTGCTGGCTCAACAGTTTTCAAGTAATCACTCAAAACACTTGTTCAATAGTTCTCAAGTTACAACTAAAAACAATAAATTCACTGAAGCGGTCACGTTCTTGGGAACTGGGTCAAGTCCAGCCATGTGCATCTCATTATAGCATTTGCCACAGGATCATTCTCCAGGTATGAACGGTCAAGCTGGTCCTTTTGGAGGACCATTACCCTAGGCAATATCAAAGCCATCACTTTTGAGATGAAAAGTAACAGGATCCACCATCACCATGATATAAGCCCATGTCAGTTAGGCCTTTCAAGGTCAGTCACGGTCAAAATTAACAACATCAAAAGAAACCCTGCAAACACTTTTCTACTATGTGTTTAATATTATCTATGGGACTAGGTTCCATTGTCACCAAGATATAGGCCAATGTATCAGACAATCAGTTTGACTTTATATGTCACTCAAAGTCAATATAAAGAACACCAAAGGAATCCCATGTACTCTCCTGTTAAGTGTTTATTTGTAACCATGGGTCTGGCCTGCACCATTAGTCATCACCAAGATACAAGCCAGTCTGTCAGATTTGCCACTGTCCTATTGTAACAATGCTTCCATGTTCATGTGCCCTTACCAATAATTCATAATTTAAAAACTTTGTTAACAATCAGTAAAGGGAGACTTATACCAATTATACATGGTCTGTTTGGCAATGTTGCCATCTGACACACTACACACATAGGTGGTCCCACTTCAAAAAGTGGAATCATCAGCAATGCTGTGTTTACATCCACAGACATGATTTTTGGTCCCAGTGATTTTTCAACTTCTCTGGCAGACATTTACACCATATTTTAACATATCACATTACCTTGAAATATCTAAAAACTGTGTCTGTTAGGGTAAAAAAGAAAACATATCATCCTATTTTTTAAATGCTAGACTTTTGATTGGTTGACACCTACAGAATATACACTTTATTCAATGCTTCCATGTTACACAGGCGACATTTTGTGTTTGTCACTGAAAGCACTTCAATTTGGCAGTGATTCAATCCTTCAGTTCTTTGCACACCTACTCCAAGTGGTTAACAATTGGCAAATTTGCAACATGTCTCACACTGTGCTTGTGTGAACTGTGGACAACAACAGTGCTTTGCCCACCTTTCACTTGGGAGACAAAAGCAATAATAAGCAACCAGACACCCAGAAATACTGTAAAGGCAAACAAAAGGCCAGCAAAACTGTTGAAAAATTATGACAGAAATGGGGGACAAAAGCAATAATAAGCAACCAGACACCCAGAAATACTGTAAAAGCAAACAAAAGGCCAGCAAAACTGTTAAAAAATCATGAGAAAAATGGGGGACAAAAGCAATAATAAGCTACCAGACACCCAGGAATACTGTTTAGGCAAACAAAAGGCCAGCAAAACTGTTGAAAAGTTATGACTGAAATGGGCAGACCTCCCTTTGTTGGGATTATGATGGAATGTGCAAGCCATCATCCACAGCAGAGATACCTCTACCTACTACATGTACTCATAATACACACCTGTGAACTAAAAATATGATAACATCACCATTTTAAGACTGCAGAGAATATCTCCCACTCAAAAGGCTGTATTCTGCTTGACTGGCACCTCATTTTTCAACCTAGTTTAGCCAGTGCTGGGACTTCACAGCATGATCTCAAAATTACAGAAGTCATGGTGTCATCTGCAGTAACAAAATATGTCATTCCACGATTCTTACATATGAACATAGCAACATCTTTTTTTTTTTTTTCACCCTAAAACAGGAAACAAAAGTATCTTCAGCTCTAGCCTACTAGGCTTAGTCTGGTACCCTGGCCCGTTCATGGTGGGGGCAATTGTTTAAAGGTAGAAGAGCTTCATACCCCTAACACATGAAAAACCTACTCAGGTGGGGTGGGGTGCACATTGTCATACAATAGAGGGCTCCACTGGCCCACTCTCATGCTAACTTAATTTGTTCTGGTCCTTCCATCTTTTGACAACTGTGCCTTGCAGATCACCTTAATGGTCTGCACTTTGAATGCTGCAAACCTCCCCCAGCTATCCAATTTGATACTGATAGCATCATATATAATACATGTAGGTCATAAAAAGATTGGATCTATAATCCAGACATGGCCAATATTTAAGTGGGAAGACTCTCCTCTCAGAAGGGTGACAGGAAAAAACAAGTTTCTTTGGTCCTACCCAGTATACATGGGCTGTCAATCAGACAAGTATGTCACATAATTGTTACAACTGGCATTAGCTGGCAGCCAATATGTAATTGATGTCATAACAGTTACGTCATAATGTGGTTACATTATCCCGCCCTTTGAAAGGCTGACCTATCTATATCTAACCCAGCATTCAGTTTCTGTTGAATCACAGAACTGAAGAGTAGAAACAGAGACCAACTCCCTGTAACTGGTAAACATAAACATTTATGTTCACTCTGGGGTTGAACAGATTAACTCCCTCGCCTCTGATGAGTCCAGCTATGGATAAAAGCCATCAGGCATTTGGCATATAGAGTTTCTACTTTCATCAATACTTGTCTTGTCTTGCTATTGGTTTCCAGGTTAAGCTTTTAATTATCTGTTCCATGACATGTGCATTATCCATGTTATGCTGGTAAGAACAGTAGGGTGCCCACTTTTCCCAAATGATGAGACAGTTTCAAATTTTTATTGGCATAAAATCCAGTTTTTAAAAATAATTCCCATAGGTGTGATACGTTTCCTTCTAGGTCGAATCGAGCTAATGTGACTCTACTTCATTAAAAAAGGTGCTGATAACATATGCAATAATTACAGACCTGTCTCCTTACTAAGCTGCATTGGCAAAGTACTTGAAAAGTTGTTCATAAGCATGTTTTCAATTTTTTCAGAGACAACGTGTTGATTTCTGCCAACCACTCTGGCTTTACTCCTGGCGACTCCACTCTCAATCAACTAGTTATTTTCTATCACAAATTATGTCCAGCTTTGGACCAACAGAAAGAGGTGGGCCTTGTATTCTAAGATATAAGTCAGGCCTTTGACAAGGTCTGGCTCAAGGGTCTTTAAACAATCTCGAGAAAAATAAGATTCGGATAAGTCACTTAAATGACAGCATGTTGTAACCAATGGTCAGTGTTCAACTTGGGGGACAGTCCAAGCTGGTGTCCCCCAGGGGTCCGTTTTAGGACCACTTCTGTGACTCATACAGCCATATATATATTTATGACATTGAGGACCTTGTTCAAAGTAATATCAAATTATTTGCAGATGATACATCTCTTTGCTTAACAGTTTATAAACCTGTGACTTCTTGTGAAATCTTAAATTCTGATCTTTTCTCCATTGATAACTGACCAAATAAAAGGCTCATCATTTTCAATGACATGAAAACTCCAGTTTACCCACCACTTAAATTTCAGGGTCACACTCTGCAGGAAGTTAATAGCCATAAACACCTTGGCATCACAATACATAGATTTGAGGTGGACCGAACATTTAAGGGATATAGTTAAGAGGTAAATTATTGACTATCATTAAGACTTTACAATACTGTGTTGACTGCTGAACTATAGAAACCATTTAGGTCTCCTTTATTAGTCCCATTTTAGAGTATGGAAGTCCCATCTGTATGGCTACAGAAACCGAAAAGTTTGAAGGAGTTCAGCTTACTGCAGCCCGAACAGTTTCCACCGCAATGCCAAGTACTTCAAATGCTAAACTACTGGAAGAACTTGGATGGCAGATGTTGGCATCTCATAGGGAAAATGCTAAGTTTATCCTGCTTTATAAGGTTGTCAACAAGCTGGTCCAAAATTGCCTTCCATCTGTTATTCCAAATATTGTCAATCCTGAAATGTCTATTCACAATACTCGTCAGTGGTTTGACCTACCTCATTTTCAAGCTTGCACCGATCTGTTCAATAATTTATTCTTCCCATCAACAGTTCACCTTTGGAATGAGCTACCTGTTTGCAATTTGCCATTGCTGTCCATATTTAAATCTGACTTGCTTAAATTCTCTTCTCGACAGAATCTGCTGTCAGAACGGTAAAACTTTGGAAACAGCTATGCTTTTATTTCACATACATGTACTTGTTTAATTAAGCTTGGGCAGTAGTCAGTTGGACTCCCATCTTGTTAAAATTGTCTCAAAACATGCTCCTTTTTCTTTACGAACAGTTTTATATGGCTCTCTGGTTTGTACACATTCAGAAAATTTTCAAATTTTTGGGGGGTACAAGATTATATAATTTTTTCTTCTCATTTTTCACCAAAAGGTATTAGTTCAGTTGATGTAGGTTTCTCAGAATAAACATTGTATATGAGTATTTCTACAAGTTTGCCATTTTTATGAATACAAGTTACTGGATAAAATTATATGAAGTATGCCCCTCTATCTGTCCTTTGTCCAATATAAACTTTTTCTTGACCTTGCTTCTGTTGCATGACTGAACAACTTTGAACATTGACCGTTCATGTAATGTGTGTGTCACGTCAAGTCCTGTTTATATGTCGTTCCCCTTTCTGCAAGAGGGATTAATATAGGACATTGCCATTTTCCCAATTGGTACATGTTATTTGATGTACAATAATAAAATATGTTTAAACCAATCCAGTACATCAGGACATGTGCCTTGACAGTACATGTACAATGAACTAACAAAATGAATGAATAGTCAAAAAAATGATGAGGTGATGATATAAATACTATGAACGCCGTCACCCTGATAAAATGGACAAGACAATAGCTGCTAATTGAGATGGTACTGAATTGGTACACCCAGTATATTGATATCAGTGTCCATGCATAACTCACAGAAATAAAACAAGTTCAAACTTCCACTGTAATTTTGCCATGTTAACCCTATGAGGACAATATGGCGCTCTAGAAAAGTGACCCCACTAGACTGTTCTCGCTTCTGCGAAGCTGCGAGAATAGGACAGTCAGCACCGCGCAGCGACAAAAAAAAGCACCATCTCAATTAGCAGCTATTTAAGAAAATAATGAACAGCCACTGTTATCTGATACTCCAGCCACTAATAAAATGCCTCTCCACTTAACTCTTTATCAGTGATAAAGAGGATTGCATGTTGTGCATGAACATGCAAAAAGCTGTTCCCAGTTTTGAAAGGTCATTTCCAGCACCATTAACACTACCCTCCACTGTAGCAACATTGATGAGAATCCAGTGGAGACAATATGCAAGGCCGTTCTGGTAGATCAGGCAGTTACACTGACCAGTAGGTAGGCAAAAAGATAGTGTGCATATCTCTGTCAACATAATTCTTGTGTCATCCCACAACTGACCAAGATCAGAAACTCACTCCACTACATAGGTTGTTGCAATGCAAATATATATATATATATATATATATATATATATATATATATATATCAACATAACCACAGCCATTTTCCTCTTTCTTTTCCATCTGAAATACATCAAGATTTATCAATTTTTATTTTGTAATTTTGCAGGTTCATAACAGACAAGTTAGGGATGTAGAGTCAATCCTATGTTTTTCTCAAGATCACATGAACCTTGACAAAGTTAAAGTTCTGTGTCCCATTGTTATGCGAGAGAGCAGTCTCAACGCACGGTACCTTACTTCATCCTTATCAAAGGTCCAGGTTGGCTATTTATTATTATTATTATTATTATTATTATTATTATATAAAACTTTAGCCAGCTGGTTGTTATAAAGAAACATGATCCTATTTATAAATATACCTTACCATACTTGCACAGGAAAATAGCTTTATTTCACACAGAATTCTGTTGCTCTTGATGAACTCGAAGTTGAATTGTTCATGCCTTTTTGCTCATCCAGTGGGCACTAGGTCCTCATGTCACTGAATGGACTCTTAATGTGGCAAAATGTGTGGACCGAGATGATATGTCAAATATTCAGGAACCAGAGGGCCCCTTCCCCATATATATCCTTTGCGCAGCATTTACTTACAAATAGGGGGCCAAAATATTCAAGATCTCCTTCAATGCATTTAGATACCAGAAGGGGGCCCAATAGTCTGGAATCAAAGGGCCCCTTTCCCATTTATAGCCACCTCAAGACACTTAGATACTGTTCATGGGCCAAGTGGCCTAAACATTCGGGAATCAAAAGCTTCCGCCCCCGCCCCTATCCACATAACTGTAAATTAAAAGTGATTTATAGTTATTTTACAGAAGTACATGTACATGTAGCTTGGGTTAGCTCAGCTGTTCATGAAAATTACTGGTCCAATTATAACTTTTATACTCAGATCTGAACTTACTTGCACCAAAGTTAAATTTCCCTTTTTCTATGAGAAAGTAAACTTAGGATCGAATCATCTGGTCATAAGTCCGCATCGATTATAATGCCATTCACATGATTCAGGACTAAGTTTTTACATTTTGCACTGAATCTATTCTCATGCTGAGCTGACAAAACATTGTCACCAGCACCTTTTACCTTTAGTCTACTGTAACATGACCAATTTTGCTATTTTGCACTATCATCATTATCAGTCTTACAACAATAGTTAAGATGTCTCATGAAGTTATCAAAAATCAAATATGAAAGGGGGCCCAAATATTCTAGAATGTTTAGGCCCCTGAATATTTGGGCCTGGGGCCCATATATTCGTTGACACCGGGACTGAACAGTGTCTGTGGCCTGTCTCTGCATGCCCTGCTGGTGATGTTCTAGGTTTAGAAGAGGCGGGGTGTGTGTGTGTGACTCCCATTACTTAGCATAACAGGTAAACATACATCACGTTAATTTACTTCGTGAAATTGGGTGGTCAACTCTTGCAGACAGACGTAAATACTCCAAGCTTGTCCTCTTTTACAAAATGTACCACAAACTGACTCCCTCTTATCTATCTAATCTAGTACCCCCTCCTCCTGTTGGTCGTGCTCTCCGACATTCAATGTCAGTGCGCCCCGTTAGATGTAGAACATCGCGTCTGTCTAACTCTTTTCTCCCAGATGCTATCAAACAGTGGAACAACCTGCCTTCCGACATTCGAGATTCGCTTTCTCTACATATATTCAAATCGAAACTTAAAACTACTCTCTTAGCCACAGACACTGTTCCTGAGTTCTATCTCCATGGTGACAGATTTGCTAATATTTGCCACACGCAATTTCGCCTAGGATTCTCTAGACTAAACTCCGACCTTCACAAAGTAAACATCCTTCCTGACCCATCCTGTGACTGTTCTTATCCCACTGAAGACCCCAAGCATTTCCTACTCGTCTGTCCCTATTACATCGCTCAGAGAAACAAATTACTGAATACTGTTATTCCTTTGATTGCTCCGGGGGTTATAGCCCGCATCTGATAATTCATATTGGTAGTGATAGGTTAGTTGAAATATTTCTTCGTGGCAGTAAAGAGCTTTCTAACTGCCTGAATATCCAGATCTGTGATGCTCTCCATCAGTACATTATTGATACCAGGCGCTTTAACGACTAAATGTTTCCATTACTGTAGTGATCATCGGTTGGACTATGCAAATTTGTATCACACCTTTCTTCTTTAACGGGTAAATATTGAACTCAATTCATATTGGTTTAATTGTATCTTACCAGTAATCAAACTTTGATATTCGTACAGAGTTTACACATATATAATACATTGGTAACACTTGTTTTGTCATGTGTGTCTTGTATATACCTACTGTGTGTCTCCATGTTCTGGAGAACCCATGTATTAGTCATCTCAATGTACTATAGGGCTATCCAGATTAAATAAATAAGTTTAAACTAAACTCTGCATGCCCTGCTGGTGATGTTCTAGGTTTGGAAGAGGCGGGGGGGGGGGGGGGGGGGGGGTGACTCCCATTACTTAGCATAACAGGTAGGCTCAGCAGGAAAGGTCCTCATTTTTTTACCACTCCTCGCTCTCAAGGACCCTCCCCCCCCCCTCATAAATTGAACTCGAGCTCAATTATGGCTCTTTTCCCCTCTTGGGATGTGCACTTCTACCCTGGGACTTTTTCAATACCAGCTCTCAAAGAACCCCCCAATTTTCTTTTTGATTCAGCTCCCATTGAGTCTGGATTTCATACCCTCAGTGGAGCCTACCCATCCTAAAATATGGGCAGTAGAGCCCCTCCCCCCTCCCCCGGGGAAGTGCCTGTGTTGCTGCTAGACCCACTACATCTTCAAGTTTTGAAAATACAACTGTAGGAACAGCATCATTAAGTATCTGGTATCCGAACAAACAATACTAAAGTTTAGAGACCAGTAATGATGCGTAGCAGGTCGTACGGAAAACAACATTTTAAATCCTGTTTACTACCACAAACAAGGACAAGGTGACATTCATTGAGATGAGTCAATGTATACAATTGAGTCGATGCACACAATTTCTGTTTGTGTTGGATTTCCCTTCCATGATGTCATATAGACCCTGCCTGCCAAATTAAGGTGGAAACCAATGAAACTTGCTGATAATGGCCGGGAAATTTGAAGCAAATCACCAATTCACACAAAAAACAGTGAATAATGTAAAATATTGAAGACAATGTCATCACGCATGTTGTTTTTCTCCAAAGAAGAATTGTATCACATCAATTCCTCCATTTAATGAAAACTAAATCAGCAGGCATGGGGGAACTTTAACGAGTGATCTTATTGGTACTTATGTCAACAAGTTACGTGCTTCATCATGGACACGAACCGAGAATAGCCCACAAATTATATGCAATTGTAAGCATGTTTTGTTTATCAACATGTTTGACTTTTTGACGATTTGGATGCTTGTTGGGATCCAAAATACGTTCACTGCACCAATGTATCCTATTTGGGGCAATACAGTCCACTATATCAACAAAGCCGCTCACAAAACATTAAAACAATTGGCGCAGATCATGATAAGCAATCGATAAGTACCCACCTGATGCACGAAGACCCCTCCAACACAAATGGGTCAGACTCCGCAGCGCGATGTTGAAAAACCCTCGGCTTGCAGTGCCAGTGAACTGAAGCGCACAGGATCAATCTTCGGACAGCATTGGAAAACATTGAATACCCACCGAGGTATCATACACTGTGTATTTTAACCACAGGTTGGCCTGACAGAGGGAGAGAAAAAAATGTCAGTCACCAATGCTTTTTTTTTTTTTTTTTTTTTGGTTGCAAAATTGCAGATGTGCAAATTACAAGTATCTACGCTATAAACTCCTACTTTGAGCTGATTGACAGAGCACACCTAAGTCAATAAGTCATGTGTCTTGTTAATGCATTTGTCCGCATAATTAACACATGTGACTTAATAATCAACAATTTACAGGTGAAATTTACGAATTTCAAATCAGACATAAATTTGACAGGTACCTACCGTTTTGCGCTAATTTATACAGGAAAGCTTTCTCTGTGACACTGTTATCATCGAAAAGGATCAAAGAGAAAACTTGAGAAAGCCAGAGTCAAAAAACCCGTTAAAACTAATTTTGAGGGATCATACATTTTCTATAAGCTTTCACCCCCACAAGCTGCAGGGTTGTCGTGTTTGTGATTTTGGAATGGAATTACTCTATGAAATATTCAGCAAAATATATGCTGTGATAAAATTTAGTCATAAGCTACGACATATTTCTGCATTTGACATGTGGATAGTACAGTGCAGTTTTTCCTGCTGATCTGGGTTTTGTAACAGTTATAGATGATCCCTGATTCAGGTCACCACATAACTAGTCACAGAGGTAAGTTGAAAAGCGGGAAATTGAAAATTGCTGGATGACATCCCTGTTGCTCATGAACATGCCTGCAGCTACAGAGCTGGGTGTGGCTTATAGTTTAAAACCTGTTGGATCGCACGGCTTCATCCAGCTGCCGGGAACATATTTGCCCATTCATTTGACATTTTGGGTCAATGGGTGTCAGTGTCTGTCAGGTGCGGCTGTCGTGTAAAACTTAGAAGTACAACTGTACTGTAGTCTGTATTGCGCCGCGGTGACGGCAGTTTTTATAAAAACTTGCCAGCCCTGCCACATCAGGCGGTAGTACATAACCGCATCTCTGAAGACTGAACATGTAAACGGCACCTACTGCACTTCAAAACTTTTTCACGGTCCCCACCGTCGGTGATAATAATAATAATAATAATAATAATAATAATAATAATAATAATAATAATAATAATAATAATAATAATAATAATAATAATAACAATAATAACTAGAAAGAAGATTTGAAGCAAAGCAAATCTGTCTGTGTGCCCACGTATACGGTACCTACTGCAATTCAAAACTTTTTAATAATAATAATAATAATAATAATAATAATAATAATAATAATAATAATAATAATAATAATAATAATAATAATAATAATAATAATAATAACTAGGAACAAGATTTGCAACAAAGCAAATCGGTGTGCCTTCAAAATTTACACAGATTTATCTGCCATACGTTTGTGGTTCATTGCATGCACCTGCAGCACAAACTTAAAAGTGGACGTAGGAATGGCATCTCTACCTATAACACTTTTGAAGATATTCCAAGATATTCAACATTTGAACTTTCAAGTGCCCCTAATTAGCACAAATAAAAATATCTAAAACTTTTGTTTATGATTCATTGGATGCAACTACAGTGCAAACCTATAAATTGAAGTTGGAATGCTCCTCTGCATATAACCGTTTGGATGATATTGAACATTCAAACTTTTCAAGTGCCCCAAATTAGCATAAATTAAAATTCCATAGCTTTTGCTTGTGGTTGATAGGGTGCGCATACATCACAAACATATAAATACAAGTGGAGTGGCATCTCTACCTATAATAGTTTTGAAGATATTCAACATTTACACTTATTAAGTGCCTCTAATTAGCATAAATTAAAATTCTACAACTTATGCTTCAGGTTCATTGGATTCGCCCTCATCACAAACCTATTAATGGAAGTTTGAATGGCATTCTCTATCTATTATAGTTTTGAAGATATTCAACATTTAAACTTTTCAAGTGCCTTTAGTTAGCATAAATTAAAATTACACAACTTTTGCTTGTGGTCAATTGGATTCGCATATAGCACAAACCTACAAATCAAAGTTTGAATGGCAACTTTAGGTAGAACAGTTTTTGAAGATATTCAGCATTCAAACTTTTCAAGGGCCCCAAATTAGCATAAATCAAAATTCCGCAACTTTTGCTTGTGGTTCATTGGGTGCGCCTACATCACAAACCTATAAATAGAACTTGGAATGGCATCTCTACTTTTGAAGATATTCAGGATTTAAAATTTCAAATGCCTCTAATTTGCATAATTTCAAATTCGCTCAACTGTCTTTGTGAAAAGAAACAACTTCCTGGTATTTGTGCCTTTTTGTCCAGAACTACTTCCTAGTAGTCATTAACCTATTCCCCACTCCGAACTCTTTACTGTCCATTAGCTAACCTGTCACTGTCTAACCTATATACATATGGAAGTACTATTATCCATATTGCCCCTTCTTCTGTAGAATTTTGACATAGGATGTATTAACCCAAATAAATTAAAGGGTCTTCAGTGGGTAACTACTCAGAACAAGTTTCGGAGTCTATACCCGTACATGTCTCTCTGAGTAGCAGCTCCTTGTCTAAGCTAAACATTCAGCAAAGACAGTCCATATATTAATGAATGAACGTGGCAAATGATAAATTAGCTAAATACGTGGAGTTCTGCTTATAAATGCAGACCTTCATTATGAAAGAAGAATACTTGTTAAAGCAAACATAATTACCAAATTTGTATAGTACAAGTTCAGATAAAAACAAATTGACTTATCCTTGAACCAGTATGTTCCCTTTCTAGCTGGATAGCTTATCTTCGGTAAAGCACCTGCAAGTGTATAACTGAAGTAGAAACAAACTGGGGCATCATATTCAGTCCCAGTGATCGTAAAATAAACAGTTGCAGCTAGATCACCTGTACAAACCGAGTGAAATCCTAACAAGGACTGCAACAATGTACGTCCTGCACCAGAAATGTAAAACCTACTCCTCACTTTGAAAGTCTCCAAAGAATAAAGCTCTATTTCAATGCCAAGCCTGAGTCAATGTTTCAACGTAATGGGTCAGGTTTGCGACATTTGAGTACATACTGTCAAATTTGAGTATTTTTTTATATTGAGTAAATGTGTACTTAGGCATGTCAGAAGAGAATGAAAGTCACAAGCATTTAAGTCAAAAATATGTTATTAAAACAATTGTTCTTAACCCGATTCTAAGTACAAACAGACAAAGCTGTAACGGTCGTCGGCCGCTGCTTGCTACCGATAGCCCCTGGGAGTTTAACCTGACATAAAACGTGTGAGCCTGACATGTCTCAAAGTGAATATTAAAAAAACAGAATGATGCCAAAAGACAAAATTAAGTGGCAAAACAGGCAAGTCTAAGATCTGTAATAATCATGTATGGATCTATCATCATAATAAATTTGGGGCTTCTAAGTGTAATAGTGATCGAGAAAATTGTCGAACAAAATTGCCTGCAAAGAAGAAGAATCGGGAGAGGAATAAACGTTAAAACTCAACAAAAACAGAACGTCTGTGTTGTCACACAGACATCATCATCATCATCATCATCATCATCATCATCATCATCATCATCATAATAATAATAATAATAATAATAATAATAATAATAATAATGATAATAATAATAGTAATAATAA